>OZ021694.1:18228106-18828106 GCA_963978525.1 Ornithomya fringillina | reverse complement strand
TCAACTCGAACAGAGGGTTCAGTTATAGATCTTCCTGGATCACGATACTTAAATATCATACAATTTTATATTCTTTATAGAAATGTAGTTAAATTTTGTGCTACTTACCTTATGAGGATGTTCTGTCGAACCTAAAGTCTACAAAAACATAAAATTTTTAAAAACTCTTTTACAAATATTCATTCGTAACAATTTATTACCTCACTAGTAACAGAAAAGACCAAAGTTACTATAAAAATACCAGTTAATATATTCATTATTCCGAAGCATTTAATAAGAACCCAAATAACAAAAAATGTATACTGATGAGTTCAAAGCAGACTACGACTCTTTATATAATAACAGAATAACAAATAATAACGCTAGTATTAGTACATAAATATTATTGTATAATAATTTGTTTATATTTATTTTTATTACACTAACATTTACGCTAACGATAATGTTTGGTTTAGGAAAAACGTAAGCGGTCTAATAATAATGAAAATATTGACTTTTATATCACAATTTAAAAAAAAAAATGCATTAAAATGTGAATCGGTTTAGTGATGTATGGGTGTCCGGTTATATGTTCATCTGATAAAAATTGCAGGCTTATGATAATTAAGATATCGACCTAAATTTTTATGCGGAAATTCTTAATTTATTAAAAAAACGTTAAAGAGCTGAACCCATATAACGATGTTTTAGTGTCCGAATGTCCGTATGTTCATTTGTTAACAAAAGCAGAATCTCGAAAATTAAGATATTTTAATCCATTAGTATAGTTTCCTATTTAATTAACTGCCACGCCCATAATCGATCTATCTATATATCTATTAGCCACAAAATTCTAGAAACGACAGTATCTTTAGATATTTATATTAAGTCCTTCCATTGAAAAGCCATTGAAAAACCAAAAAATTGGAAACGCATAAACGTGTAACATTCACTATTAAGGGGCGTATTAGGGTGTCTGACGTGCCCACAATTGATAAAAATCTACTTACCTTGTACTTGTGGTTAGAAAAATTGATCAATTAGCTGCCATGCTCACAGTTTGTGAAGAGTATTCAAAATTTAGCCTCCGCCTTAGTTTTATTATTACTATTGCTTCGTTCTAAAAATAATTATCATCCTGAGGGTGTGAATGTGTTCTAAAGACTTCAAAATGTCATGTGATAAATATAGTAGATAATTTTAATAACATTTATCATAGCTATCCAATATCAAATTTTGAACCAAATTTTCCAATTTATTTTATTAAATTTGATTAAAATTGGATTTTACATGTCTTCACTGAAAATTTATAAAATTTTTAAACTGCTTTCTATACAGTTTATCAAAAAAAACAATTATCTTGTATAAGTTTTGAAAAATATTGTAGCACCTTTGTCAGCAAAACATGAATATATGTCATATGCAATAATACAATCAACGGGTAATGGTTTAACACATTGCGACATGGTAGATTGTAAGTTGCTTCCACTTCCATCCAGCAATCTTTCCAATTTGGTTTGATTAAGTCTATAATTGTCCACAACCCAATTGTCATATAGGAAACATAAAATGGTGCACTTATCATAATAACCGAGATCTTTATATTCGCCATTCCTTAATTTGGTTTCCAAGCCACTACCTAATTCGGAACGCATTTTGGGTACACAATTGTCGTAGGTACGCCAATAATCTTGCACCTCTTGTTCAGACTAATGTAAATAAAAAGAAGTAAGAAATTAAATTTGGCTTTGGCCAAATTGGAAATATCCTCCACTTCTATAATAATGGGTGTGGCAGGTATATTTAATAAATAAGCCCTCTAATAGTATTGCGTATCAACTTGAATGTCCAGTTTTACGTTGAGTATGATTATGATAAACGGACATTTATGTCTAGATTGACTCAGTTTTTGATGCTAATCAAGAATATATGGCCTTCGTGGGGTCTTCAACTCCTTTTTTTAAATGTTGCAAACGGAATGACAAACTTATTATACCTCCCATCTTATGTGGAGGGTATAAAAATGTTAACAATTGTATAGACAGCTATTTTTGATAATAAAATTGGTAGTGTTTTAAAGTGCAACCCATGTGTTGGACGGATATAAACAAAAAATTATTTTTAATAAATATATTTAGAAAAAAATACATACCAAACGATTTCCACCCTTTTGAGTTGATTCATTATTTACTCTCTTAGCCTAAATAATTACAAAAAAAAATTTTACCAAAATCTTTTATTAAATGGTATTACAAACAACAAACTTACCTCTTTTTTGGGTTGTGTGGGCTTCTTTGTTACTACTTCAATTGATTCTTCCGTCTAATTAAAGAAATTAAAAATATAAATGAAATATTTTTATACAAAATATCAATTCAACATATATACCTTTTCTTCATGCTCTTCCTTGGGCAAAGACTAAAAAAATAAAATTTTAATCACAATTTTTTATAAGTTCTTATAATTAAATTTCAATAAAAACTTACTGTATCACCATCTCCCGCTCCCACGTAAGTTATTTCAATCTTATTAAAACAAAAAGGAAAATAAGAAATTAAGAATATTTACAAATATTACTTACAGTCTCAGGAGCACCAGTGGGCTCAAATTCTTCCATCTTTTCAGTCTAAATAATATAAAAATATATAAAAATTGTCATTGAGAAAATTAAGAAAACAATTACTTACAACAACATCTTCTACAACCCCAATTTCTTCACCTTCTGATTCACTTTCTTCCGGCTAAATAATAAATTATTATATCAGTCATTATTATTAAACCAAACCTTAGAGCGCACTAGATAAAATGTACGAGTAGCAATGATATTTTTTGATTAATGAAAGAATTCTTAGCAAAATTCTTCTATAAAAGGCGGCTTAAGAAGCACTAATAGTTGATCCTTTTTAGTGACAACCAATATTTTTCTCAACATGTAAATTTTAGAATGGGAAGAATATTTATCATGGACAGGCATAGAGATGAACAGACAATATTTCATTGTGATCAAGTAACATATATATTGGGGAGTTTCAGGGGACGTTCCAACGAAAAAAATATACTCGCAATTTTAAATTCATGTATGGAAACGTATAACATATATGTATAATACATTTGCTATAAAAAAACATACCGTAGCGCCATCGGACTCTCCGTTATCCTCAGATCCGTCTCCAGCATCTTCATACTGATTAAATTAGGAAATATATTAAAAATTAAAAACATATTAACATAAAATATATTAAATTAAATTTAAATACATATACGGCAGATATCTTACATTATAATCATAATCCTGACTACCGCTTTCATTAGTTGTTTCATCTACAGTCTATATTACAAAAATTATTGTAAAATATATTTTCTACAATTATAATATGAAAAATCGTATATTAAAATATCACTTACGGTGGGTTTTTGAGTCGTTGGTTTTGGTCGAGGTCCACAACTTACACTAGTAGTGACAGCTACTAAAACAAAAATAATTAAAAGCTTCATTATTTCAATTCGTATTGAAAGAACTTCTCTTTGAATATTTTTTTCACTAATAAGTTCAATGAAGACCTTCAGACTTTATATATACCAATATTGTGTAAATATTATTGTAAAATTACTTATTTATTTATTTTTATATAATTGAAACATTTGCGTCAACATTAAAAAATTATGGTTTTAAAAATATGGTCTGTTTAGAAGAAAAACCCTATTGGAATTTTTACACTGTTAAGCTCATTTCTATTTCGTTACATAAACAACAAGCACATATTATAACTTTATGTTGTTGTTGCATTGTTGCACTCCTAAATCGATTTAGTATTATTTAATCATGTCCTTCGGTCTGTCCATGTAAATTTGTAAGCAAGCTGCATGTAGAATTTTTTGAAATAATGAAATTCAGGTCAAGGATATGTTTTAGGCTAAACTAAAGTCTTCCTTAAAATAAATGGAATGTAACCACTTTTAGTTTCCCTTCCCATATAAGGTCCTATTATAATAAAAGTTTTTATATGGAGAAAATATAAAGCAGAGTAAGTGGCTTGTTCTGTTGTTGTTGTTTACTATTTACTGTTTAAATTTAAATCTTTTTGTATCACATTCACTTTCTTTGTCACTATTTTAATGAAATATTACGAATAGTGAGAATATTACAGCTATCGGTTGGCAAAATTACAATATAAACAAAAGTAAAAGTAAATAATTGTGTTTTACTGTAAAAGTACTTTTCTGTTGTTTGACTTAATAATAATTACTACATCTGCATAAGAATGTCATCTCCTTTATATTGAGTTGAAAAAGTTCAATTTTTTTATACAAAGTGTAAATGTCTCTGTCGCCCTATGTTCACTTGTTAACATTTCATATTTTTACAATGAACGGTTGTCCCTTTATGAAAATGACAAATCAAATTTCCGCTGTGCAAACGGAGATACAACCAGTAAGGGAGAAAATACATGTTAAAAACAAAAGCGATGGTGGGTATCTATAGAGTAAATTCCCAGAAGTTTAATAGAGGCACAAATTATATGGCAACCTCGTGTATTCATTGTGCTTGCAATAGCCAGCAGAAGGAAGTCATACGTTATGGAGCAGAACATTTTTGATTAACAATAATCTTGCATTCTATATATTTACTCCACTAATAGTGACATGGTGTACATTATTTAAAATCCTTCCTCGCATAATTAAGTAGTTTTTCAATAGAGAAATAACAATTTCGTATTTAAATAAAATAGAGATCAATTGAGATATGGAGCTTAAATTTATTCCAGATATGGTATATATATTACATTTAATTGCGGACTACCCGCAAGCATCTTTGCAGCGACCATTAACAATACTACGCTTTAAATGAACTCTCCAACACTTGTTCACTATTTGTGGTTGTAATGGGATCTTCTAAAGCATTTTTTATTTTAGTGATGTAAGATTTCTTAAAAAAAAATATTCTCTGCTCAACTTATTCATTCACTCATTTGTAGTTCTTTGCTTTTCATTTTCATGCCACCAACACACATACATACTTTTCTCTTGCAAATTAATTCGTTTTGATTCATTGCCAAACGATGTAAACGATCTCTCTCTCTCTCCATTTCTATATACAAAACTTACAGAAAATCTTTAAAGATGGTGTATAAAATATTACGGTAAAGTAATGCAATGGCCGTGCCTCTCTCTCTCTCTCTGTTTAAGTTACGATTGCTATTGGTTGTTGATTTTAAAGATAAGTTACTGTACTCTCTCTTGCAAGCACAATGAATATGTAACATTTTACTCTCTGCCTTTTGATATTCACCAAATAATACAAATGGCGTTGAAAAAGTGAAATAAAATGGTGGGATCTTTTGGCATAGAGTAAAAGAGAGATATTTATTCATTTATATACAGTGTGAGGAAAAAAGATGGAATTTCTCGAGTTATGTTATAGATTGAAATATTTTGAAAAAACTGACATAACTTTTAAATTATTCGGAATTTATACCAAAAATATTGCGAAATTGCTTAAGGCAGCTATCTAACAGGGTTAACTTTGTATTTACTTAAAAATTAGTTCAGCTACTTCCAATTAAATCGAAAACCATTTACTACATTTAGTCAAAAAAAGTCTTAATTAATAAAAATTTATTTCCGAATTTAGTCCGCATGTTGAAAAAACGTCCGACTAACAAAAAATTTAAAATTAACTCAAACTTAAATCAAATTTTCCTAATTGACTAAAATTTGATTCGAACTTATTTCCAAATTTATAACTAATCTATTTCGAATGTGGAAATTTATTTATTATTCATTTACTTCCATTTCACTTTGAATTTTATGTGACACTACTTTGAATTATTCAAAATGACCACTTACCAAATATTATCACTATAAAAGATCTACCAAGCTATGAATATATTGTACAATTTCCTAAAACAAAACAAAAAACTTTCCAAGATAATACAATAGAATCAACATCATATTATTTTGCCACCAAGAAACCGACATCTGCAGCTAAACGCATTACATCAATTGTGGGGTAAAGAAAATAAAGTGAATGGCGGTGAATAAGAAAAGAAATGAGAGCGAGTGCTATGACTAAAACAAGAAATTGTCAAAAATAGATTGTAGTAGTAAACCAGGCAGTAAGAAAACAACAAAGAATAGGGTGGAGTATGACGCCACATGTCACCGGAATTTGATTTGTGAAGAGAAAGAGACACACAAGTGAAAAAAGCAAAAGTACAACAGCAACGCCTTTGTTATAGAAAATTTGACAACCGTGAAATTATTGAAGCGTACTGTACCACAAATTGTTTTTTTTTTCTTGCTTTTATGTTTGCTACCAAAGTGACACAACGATGTCTTTTGTTTAGCGTTAAAAGTTTTTCAAGCAATTTTTCATCACTTTCTAACTTGAAAAGTTGTCAACTTTTATGTTGTTTTCTTGTTTTATAAACAATTGTTTTGGAAAGTTGGGTTGTTAAAATTGTTGTTAGTAACCAGAATCAGTCTTCATTTCTGCAAAAGGTTTGGTTTTCAATAAAAATACTAATAAATTAACGCTTGATGAAGCACGTTGGTAAGGGATTGTTTTCCCTTAGTAATTGGAAACCTTTGTTTTTACATTATTATTATTTTATTATATATTTTTTTTTTTAAAGAGTTATATTTTCTTGCTGTTCATTATCATTTTATTTCATTACTAATGCATGTAATCATATTAAAACATTACTGTGTTATGAATCATCAAATAGTTGCTTTTAGGTTATGAAACTCAACTCATGCAGCACAAATAGCAGTAGAAGCAGCAGCATTACTACATGGCAGTAGTAGGGTCATTGCTCGTTGTCTGCTGTGTCTATGGGTAGTAAATTTTGCCTTTAGTTAAATGTGGCAACAACAAAAAAACACAAATAAAGTGTTACCACATGCCAGCATGAAATCTCCCAAGTACTTAACTTACACAAACACAAAATCTACGTAAACACACACACACAAACCCATATATAAATATAAAAGAGTAGGTACCATGTAAAAAAAATACCGTAAACTTTTATAAATAGTGGAAAATACAACAGAAAAAATATATATAAAAAATTGTTTTAACATTCACGAGAGCGTTCGTGTCTGGTGGCCATAATTAAAGTCATGCTTTCGTTAACTTTCTTTATTATTATTGTTGTTGTTGTTACTGCTGCTGTTTTTCGTATACCGGCAAATTGGACTTTATATGATCCCAGTTATTTATCCTTTATATAGACTAGAGAACAAGCAAAACTTGCAAACAATTTTTTTACGTGGTCTACCAACTTCACTATACCCCTGTTGTCCACTATATATATGTATACAATTTATAAAAATATGTGAAATGTACTTTTTTATACTCTCCACATAAGAGGGAAGAATGTATAATAAGTTTATCATACCTTTTGCAACATCCAAAGAAAGTTTATTGATCAGCATTTAAATTTATGTAGCTCTGGTCTGTATGTACGTATGTCTATATGTTGTAGCATTGCTACATTTTGAGATATTAAGTTGAAATTTTCTATCTACCCTTTTAGATATTTAAATTGTATAAAATTGATTTAGAGCCACACCCACAATTAATAAAAATCTATTTATCTGCTTAAAACATTTAGCTATTAAGTTGCAATTTGATATAATTTTTTTTAAAGTAAGTCCAATGTTACAAAAATTGACGTAACCGATTAAGAGAAACGCCCAAATTTACAAAAAAAAACCTCTACTTGAAAGCTGACAAGGAGTAGGAAGTAATCATGTATATGCCACTCCCATTTTTTATGCATAAATGTGGAGGGTATTTATGATTTGGTTTAAGCCAAATTTAGTTTTTTTTTACTTTTTTTCCTTTATTCACCTTTACAGCTCTTCATCCCCTTTACGCCTCTTTAGTTGGTTTTATGTTTTTTTTTTTTTTTAATTGTGTATAAATTGTGTCCTTGTTGTCGCCTCTGACATTCTTTGTGTGCCAGTTCTTTCTCTTTAGCTTTTAATAATTTGTTTGTTTTGTTGTTGTATTTTACTTCTTTCTTTTTTTTTTCATACATTGTAAAACATGGAGTGTGAAGATTCATGTTAAGTTTTAATTATTCGCTCCTTTCTTTATTAATGCCAGTTAGTGTATGTTTCTCCCTTTTGTTGTTTGTGGTGAAAATGTGTTAATTGTTATGAAAATTTATAGTAAAACCATTCATTTGTTTATATTGTTTATGAATGCTATAAAGTGGTTAAGTAAGATGTTGATAATTAAAGGACATATTATTTGTAAAATAAATTGTGACACAACGAGTGAGAAATGTTAAAGGTAGTGGTCATACACCACATATGCTCTGCACCATAAATTCAAATATTTTACATTATGTAACACCACACAAATCATTTATGTCGGTGCGTCCTTTAATAGTTATTTCTATTTTCGTATAATCTAGAGGTCACAGCTTTTGCGATATTGTAACAAAATTTATCGAGAGAATATGTTTTGACCGAAAAATGATATTCCTGCTGAAAGTAAATCGAATTGGTTTATCTTTTTATAATTTCTTCTCCTATAACGCTTTCCTTTGAAAAAAACTTTTATATGAAAACTTTTGCAATTCTTAATATTCTTTAATAAATTTTGTTGAATATTAATTATATGGCTTAATAAGTAACTAAGTAAAATTTGAACTTGATAACTCCATTTTTGGAACATCATGCCATATAACACTTTTATCCAAATCAAATTTGTAAATATCATTTTCTTAGTCTAAAAGTTGTGCATACTAAATTTGAATCCGATCGGATCATATTTAGAATATCTCTCTATACCAATGTTTTTCCTAAACGTACTTTTCTAAGTCAATTTATGGCGTTAATTAAACATATATAGTGTAGGGTAGTTTTGTAAACACTAAATATTTTTATTTCTACTAAACTGACACATGGGGTTAATTACAATTTTTATGCACGCACTTGTCATTGAACACGCCCTAGTGACGTTTTTATTTTTTACTATTATTTAATGGGTTAGAAATAAAATAAAGTGCCTCATTTATAAGAAAAGTCAAGCTAACAATTTAATAAAAAAAAAAAAAAAGGAAGTTCTTTATATATATAAACACTTAACGTTTTTGTTTAAATTACTTCAGAATATTTGAAAATTTATTTAAAATATTTCAAAATAAAAATTGAGTTTATTTTTAAATCATTACTAATACCTCCCGCACTCCTGCTGTTGTCCTAAGCATACTAAAAACCCTTTTCATAATAAATTTATGAAAATAAATATATTCAAATTATTATTGTTTATTTCAATCCCTTTCTACTACTACCCTAACAAAATTTAACCAAAACTACACAACAATTATCAAATTAGTCTGCCTGCCTGTCCATCTATCTGCTGAGTCGATCTTCTACATCAATAAACAACAGTTACCGGGAATGGTAAAACAAAATGGAGGATAGGAGTATTGAGTATTGAGTGTACTGTTAGTGAGCTACTCAATCAGTCAATTTAATGGAATGATAGACAATCACAGCGTAGCCATTGATATGCTTTAATATTGATGAAAGTTTCTCTTTACAAAAAGCTTTATATTGTATTTGTTGTGAGAATATGGAATAGTATCTATGATATGTATTTTATAGTTGTTTGTGTTGTTGTTGTTGTTGTTATTTTTGTTGCATTGGTAAACATATAAATTGATTGTTTACTTGCAATTTTGTACAAACAAACTAGAAAAACCACATGCCTACAGTTTTATGCACATGATGAAGAACAAACTGTTTATAAACTATTTCGGGAGTTTTGTTAAAAAGGTTACTTATATTTTTGTTAATATTATGATTCCCAAATTAAATGATGTGAATTTCCAAATTATGTTTTTATGGTTTTTTGTAATTTGTAGACGTGTCTGTTAAACGACCATACCCATCGATGGTTTGGGTAATTATTCTAAATATGTGTATCAAATTTCAATTTTTATGGCAGATATACAAATTTTTATTTATTTTATCTATTTCTGTTATCCAATCATGCCCATTTTTGGCAAATTTATTAAGTAAATAATAATGTGAATAAAAAATTTCAATTTCAAACTAAATTTTTATGGCGCATAAATAGATTTTTTCAGATTGTGAAAGAATTTTGGGAACTTCCTGTTCGTTTCCACAAGCAAAACTCTAAACTAAGTAGCAATTACAATAACAAATAGAAAAACCTATAATGGACTACACGTTGCTATAGCAAAAACAAACAATTACAAATTTTATAAATGATTTGTTGAAATAAATTTCAATTATCAATACACAGTCGATTGTGTAAAGAATTTTACCAACCTTCAGTAAACTTTATAAAACAAGGAAGATTCTTCGGATATAGTTTATAAACAATCGTATATACATATGTGTGTGTGTGTGTGTGCAAATGTGTGCATATATTCTAGAAACTTATTGGAAGAAACCTTTGAAAGCAATCAATTTTCTCTATGTATTATTTACACCAAACCCATACGATTACCTGGGAATATGTATTCGAATATCTAACAAATGTTTGTAAATTATTGGTTATCTCAGCATCACCGTTGGGCATATCACTGATGAAGCACTTATCCACACACCTCGGCAAATGTAAATAGAATTGCCTACTTTTAAGCTGATTGAATTATTTAACTTCCTTGTGTTTTTGCGTTCTTGAAAAACACGCTCCCTTCCAAGCTTCATTTTCTTTTTGTATTAGGATTGCGTTTGTATACATGCATACATCTATACTTTTTCATTTTTTCCTCTTTTTTTGACTATTGATTGCGGTATTTCGTGTTGTATGCTTGGTTTGCTCCTC
The DNA here is from genome assembly GCA_963978525.1 of Ornithomya fringillina. Taxonomy (NCBI): domain Eukaryota; kingdom Metazoa; phylum Arthropoda; class Insecta; order Diptera; family Hippoboscidae; genus Ornithomya; species Ornithomya fringillina. The sequence goes on along the minus strand of OZ021694.1, from coordinate 18,817,311 downwards.
GTTCTTTCCTTTTCTTCCCATTCAAACGTAATTTTATATGCACAAGTGTATTGTTGCAAGCCATGTAAATGCTTATGTTGACCATAAAACCTGACCAGCATAGCAAGAATTTCTCAAAGTATAACCAAGCAGATTTTAATATTTGATTTATTTAACACTAGACAAATACACTAAAGTTTGTGTAAAACATGAAAGAAGTTGAAAGGGATTAGGATGGCCAGAACTTAACAAATTGGTTTTAGTTTTACATTTTATTTTTTGGGCAGAATTGTTTAAGGTATTTTCTTGGGAATGCAACAAATTATTGTTAAATCAAACATAAACACCTCAAAACGAAAACTGAATAAATTGTAGAATCAGCAAAAGCAAGTGAAAAAAGTTATAGTTGGTTTAGTAAAAATCTTGCATTTATATGTAAGATTTTGTATGATTTCTACTTATAAATAAATAATACAATTTTTTTCTTTTAACGTTGATTTTTCGCAAAATTACAACAGATCAAACTTTGTATTGATACAAAAAGATCACTTGGCGCACTGTGAAAAGATTTTTTTATCGAAAAAATCCACAATTCTTGATATTTTTCGATGCATTTTTTTGCTTTAATGCGATTTATTATGAAATTAATTTGTGACAAGTTTGAGTGTAACCGTACGATTTTTGCATATTTTTTTTGCTTCTATTTTTATATATTTGATCTCACCAACGTTTTTCTAAACTAGCACGTAGTAGTTATGTTACTTTTACAAAAATTCTTTCATATAAATTAAACAACTTTTGACATTTAACCAGATGTACAATATCTTTGAAATTAAGAAAAAAATATTTGAGGTTTTTTTAAATAAAACTAATTAAGAAACAATAATAGGAGAGAACAACCACTTCTTTGTGGTTTCTAAAGACAACCAAAGACTGAGTTTTATTTTTTAGTTAAACAACAAAAATTTCCATATTTTTAATTAACTAACTCCAATACACAGAAAACAGAAAAGTTTAATTAAGCAAAATAAACTAAAATAAAAGCCACTCAAAAAGTGTGGTTTTATAAAATAAAATTTAAATATATTCGAATTCATTAAAAATTATCATCATTATACCCTTCATGGGGGGTGTACTAAGTTTTGTCTTTCCATTTGCAACATCCAAAAAAAATGCTTCAGAGACCCTACAAAGTATATACATTCTTGATTTAGACATGTATGTCCGTGTGTCCATGGGTCTGTTTATTGTTGGTAACGAACGTACATTTTGAGATATTAAGCTGAAATTTTAAAAAGACATTTCAATTGGCTAAAAGCCACGCTCCCAATCAACAAAAAACTATTTAGATGCCACAAAAATTAATCAATGAAGTAGATATATTTCTAATTACCCCAATCATCGATGTGCCAAAAATGGGCGTGGTCGAATAAAAGATCCTAATACAATTTACAAAAAAACCACACTCAGCATAAAACTCGATTTGTACACACATAAGCAATAAGTACAATACTGTTAGAGGCCGTAGTCATTACCCTGCCATGCCCCCTATTGTAGATATGAAGGGTATTTAAGATTTGGCCTAAGCTAAATTTAGCTTTCTTTCTTGTTTTTTTTGGATTTTTGTTTAAAAAAGGAAAAAATATATCCATGTTGCACAAAGCTTTGTGACTTAACGAAATTTATTTCCACATGTTGTATATGTTGTTACATACAAACTGGATAAGTTAACAACTAAATGCAATAAACACATATAAAGCAGAGTGGAAGTGGAGAACTGAGTGGGTACCATTAAAAAATGCTGTGAAATAGTTCAACAGAATAAAGGCGCACAAAAATTTTGAGTACATACTAAAATAAAATTTATGATAGAGGCAAAGGTAACAACTAGATTATGCTAGAATAAGAAGAAGAGATATGTTAACAAAACTTTTGTATAACGATTGAATTTTGGAAGTTTGTTGGCAACAACAACTGAATTAACTTTATAACAATACAATACTCACGAACCGACAATGTATACAACAAACACATGCTCTTAAACAATATTCTATAGACAGATACACAAATTTATCATATTGTTTATTAAGTTATGTAATTATAGAACTTATATCCATATAGTATATATAAACCAAACTATAAAGTTTGCTTTTTTTTTTCTATACATATTATGCAAATGCTTTTACATAAAACACACACACACACACACACACAAATAACATAATTAAAACTTTAATAAAAAAGAAATGAAAAAATACCAAAATTATAGTTAATTAGAGGGTATAATTAGTGATGAATGTATGTTAAGTTTGTAGTTCCGTTTACAACATACAAACGAAAGCGTCGGAGACTCTATAAAGTATATATTTTCGTGATCAGAAAGAAAATCTGACTCAATCTCGATATGTCTGTCCGTGTGTTTATCTTTGACGGTTGAAAATTTTGAAATATTAAAGGAAAATTTTGTACAAAAATTGATCAGATGGGCAAAATTTGTCGAAAAAATCGGTCACATCCATAAAGATAAAATTCAGTAAAGATATTTAAAATCAGGACTTCCATGAATTTTCTAAAAGTGGCCGTGGTAGAATAATTAACATGCACCCAAAAAAAAGATCTTATTCGGTGCATGCACACTATTGTATTTAGAGGGGGCAAAGTATTTAAAATTTGGTCTAAACCAAATTAACTTTTTTTTTCTTGATGTTATTAGTTATAAAAGGGAGAGAGAGACAGTCAGAGAGCGAGGGTGGATAAATTCCTCATATTAGATGGAAAAATAATTTCAAATAATCATAGAATTATACGAGCATTAATAAAAACCTTAAAATGTGTGTAAGCGTACTTTTTATAAATCAAAAGAAACTTTTTCATTGAAATTAGTAAAAAAGTTTTAAAAAACAGCTCAGGTTAAATCTAAAATACCCTCCACATCTACAATAGTGGGCGTGGCAGATATAAATAATAGCAAAATTGTATATATAACGTGTCAACTTGCAAGTAGAGTTTTACGCTGAGTATGGTTTTTTTCAATTATTGGCGCGTCTGTTATCCGATCACTTCCATTTTTGGCACATCGATAGATAAGATATCTATAGATATGCCTACTAAATTTCAAGTTCATTGGTAAATTTTTTATGGTAGATATATTTTTATAGATTTTTGTTAATTGTAGGCGTGGCTTTTGTCTGATTTTTCCCATTTTAAATAGCAATCTTCGTGTAAAAGCTAACTCAGCTCAATTATCAATACTAATCAAAAATAATATATAAATGTAAGCTCTCTGACGTCACTGGATGTTGCAAATGGAATGACAAACTTAGTATGTGAAGGGTATAAAAAGAATTAATAATTTTTAATATCATTAAAAATATTTTCCTTTTGTTGGCATAATTATATCAACATTATCACAAACTATAAAGTGCCACGTTTTTTGTGGCAATGGCAAATGTTTTTTTTTTTTTTTTTTTATATTTTTCTATCGTTTAACAAATTAGCATAATACACTGTGGAAGCTAAAATAATACATTTATTTAATCCATAAAAATAATATTCATTCATAAAAAATTGCATTATGTTAAAAGGTATTATTTTAAGCTGACAAGTAAATGATGGCTTTGTTAACACTTATGTGAAGTTTTTATTTTTGTTTTGTTTTGGTAGACAAATGACATAAATTCGTAAAAATAATGTTTTATTATTATGTTAAATTTAAGCATTTACCCTTATCCTCGAAGCTAATGAATAAAATGCATTTAATTACAAATAAATATCACCTATGATGAAAATAAAGTTATTAAAGTGGCGTGTTAAAGTCCTGATAAGAAAAATCTTTTTTTTTTTTCTTTCTTTATAAAATAAGCATAAACCTTTGTGTGTTTGTTGGTTGCCTCTACCAATATATAAAATATATTATATATGAGTTCACATATTAGCACATGCGTTTCTTTCTATTGTTCTACCTTGCCTCGCCTAAACATTGTTAGCAGCTTTCTCTATAATGGAGAGTTTTCGGGGTTCCCGGTATTAGTTTCATTTGTGGAATGCATGCAAATCCGTAAATGGTTTTTTTATGTAAATGTGGCAACATAGTTGTTCACTTTGTTGAGATTAAAACGTTTATAATGGGAAAGTATTAAAAAAAAAATCAATTTTTGGTGGTAAATAGTCACGTACTCTTTTCTTATGGAATTTATGTGTAAAAAAATGTTTCATAACCTACCTACACATATATTATTATTTTTTGATTTGCTTCTTATTATAAAAACAGAAGAAAAAATATTTTAGAAATTTTGTTTTTTTTTTTTTTTCAGAATCCTGCAAAATTGATAAATGTGGTAAGTCATCTGGAAAATATATTTACATTTTAAATTTTTTAATAGGAAACTTTACTGAATGAACTTGATTGAATACATTTACTTAAACACAAGCATATATATATGAATATATTCAATATGTTTTTAGTAAAAAATTTAGGACTGTTTGCAATTAAATACAAACTGTGGGCCTGGCAGTTACCTGATTACATTCTCTAGTTATGTATGAATTATATGTCTCGCGTACTTAACACAGTATAATAATTGCAAATTATATCCGTTATCCATCCACACCCTTTTCGGTCCCTCAATGCTCTCAATGCTCTCACATTCATAAACGAAACTTTAACTTCGTAAATCAATTTATGGGACTTATGGTGGGATTTTCTATCAAATGTGGGTGTGGCTCTTGGCCAATTTCACCAAATTTATCTTTAATTAAAATACTTAAAACAAAATTCATTGAAAAGGTAAATTTTTGTGACTGATAAAAAGATTTTTCACCATTGTGGGCGTGACATTTGAGGGATTTCGTCCAATTTTAGTCGCAAACAAGACTTTTTTTTTTCAAATTTTCACAAATTGTCCGAATTCATATCAAAATGTACAGTGAAATTTTTAATAATAAACTGGTACATGGTCGGAAATGTTTAAATCGATGCAGATTTTAATGGTGATTAAGTCCCTGGCGTTGCCTTCTGAACAAACTTAACGAAAAACTTAGTATACCTAATATCTCATATAGAGGGTCCATAAGAAATGAACATGAGTTCATGTGTAGTTCCACAATTAACAACATTCCGTAATGGATTTTGACCTCGGGTACTTAAAAAGTAAATGTATATATGTGTATGTATATGTAAGAACATGTTTACACATATTTGGCTGCAGCTTTAAGTAATATTACAAACTACCTAGAAACATACGTATTTTCATATATTGCTCAAAAGTATTCATGGGTATGTTGTTGTGGTATATGTTGCATATAACATGTGACAGCTTGCGTGCTCTCTTCCTTAGTTGCCCTAAAACCTTATTAAACATAAAGTGGAATGAGTAAAAAAAAAAAAGGGGAAAAAATTCCAATACAACACTTGTATGGTATATATGTGAATATGTATGTACATATATATAGTTAGGTATGCAGTATAAAAAATATAAAAGTCTAACTTGTGTGCTTCTAAAGAATTTTTATGTTTTTTTTTTCCTTCCTAAGAAAAATTCTTTAATTGTTTCGTTTTCTTAAAGGCTAAAAGGCTATATAGTATATATATATAAGGTGTTATATTCATAAAAAAATGTTCTTTTATATGCCTTTCTTCTTATCATTGCACATAAATTCAAATGTAAACTATACTCTCTGGTTTTAAACATTTCATATTACTTACACTTACTCTGTCTCGCATTTAGGCGCCATAATTCTCTTTTTACCAAGCTAATGGTAGTGTTTTATTATACAAGTTGTTGTTGTTATATTTGTTGTTGTTGCTTGATATGTCACAAGTTGGTTTGATTTTGATTTATTGTCCTTGATGACAGATGGTATTTCTAAATGTCCATTATTTGTATATGGAAGAAGGTTCTCTCTCTTCTTCTTTCTATCTCTCTCTATTTACACACATATACTGCATGCATAAGCAATAGTAAAGAGTAATGTCCACATATGAAAAATGCATAAAAGAACAAGTAAGGGAACTATAAGTGGCTTAGACTAAACTTTAAATATCCTTCAAAACATTTTATACAAAAGTGGGCGTGACAGATATCTCTACGTTTTCTATAGTTTGTGTACCAAATGTAAATTTACGCTAAATACGATTTTTTTTTGATAAATTATGGATGTGTCTGTTATATGGCCATGCCCACTTTGATGGATGGGCTAAATACAGTAATATTTGTCAAATTCTAACTTCATACGTTAATTTTTGTTATTTATAAAGAGATTTTTAACGATTGTGGGCGTGGCTGTTGTCTGATTTTGCTCAATATAAATAAAAACTTGTATAAAAACATTGAAAATGTTTGTATAAAATTTCACCTTAATAATTCAAAATTTACAACTTTAAACGTTGCCAGCACAAACAGACAGACCTACGGACGAAAATGTTTAGGTCGACGCAGAATGTGATGCTGATCCAGAATATACGATATTCATATATTTGATAAAGTCTCTCTGCCTCATCTTAAAATGAAGTAGACACACTTAGTATATCTGCCACCTTAGGTGTAGGGTGTAAAAAGAAAAAGGTGTGTAAGAGAAAAGATGGCCTGCCCCATTAATCACGCATAATTTGAATATATGCACTTAAACACACACACATCTCTCATCCTCTCTCTCTCTCTCTCTCTCTTTCCATACATAGCAGTTAGAAATAGATTGTAAGTTACTGCCCTTACTCTGTCTCCATAAATACAATCCAATAGATCGTAATTTAGTTTTATGTGTTCCATTTAGTATCATTCATTCACAGTTATAAATACTTAACAGTAGTGGTATGTAATAAAAAACTGTATCGTAAAATTGTTGCAGAGGAAGAGAAGTGGACAGTTTACACTAACGCTTATGTCTTTACTCCAGCAATATATTGTCACTGTTGGTAATTTTTTAAAAATCTACAATTTATAGCTCTGCAGAAATCAAGATATACTTCGTTAAGACTTTGTTGTATATTTTTTATATAACGAGAAATGCTTTTTTAAACGCACACAATATATTTGTACCCCCAGGCGTATGATTTTTATTTCACTAAAAGTGCATTAAAAACATCAAAAACCATGTTAGACAGGAATGGCAATGTCAAAATAAAAGATTTATAGACTGACAACTAGACATAAAACCTTAAAAACTTCAACTAGTAACCCCACCTTGTTTATAGAGGCGATTAAAAGCACCTGTGTTTACTAACTGCATAGTTTTTCCTTTTTTTCTTTTCTTTTCTACTTTTTCATTAATTTTTGTATACATACAAGTTTTTTCTTGTTATTCTTGTTGTATAGAAAGAATTTCTTGTTTTTTTTTTTTTTCTCTTTCAAAAGAAGAATATAAAAAAGTATTTTTTTATTCTTCTATAAAAATTTCTTTACAAAAATAGTTTTCTGGTTGCGGTTTGTGTAAGTGGAGAACTTTTTCTAATCCTTAATATTGTCTAAACCGCATACAAGTCAATAACAGGTTTTTTTTAATACCTATTCTTTATATTACAATATAATGATTTATAAATGGGAAAAATTTTATGTTTTTATGATTGTTTTACAAATTGATTAGAAATGAGCAACGTTTCTTTCACATTCTTTCAAATGAGTTAAAATTATCCCAAAAGCTATCATAGAAACCAGATTTTTGCTTAGAATTTCCTATTGACAATATATCGTCAATGATCGCAAACTGAGGGGGCACTTATGTACATTAAATAAAATTCGAAGTAGCACCCTTTCATATGACACCATTTTGGCCAAAAATCATCCTAAAACTTGCGCTCTTGAAAATTTTTGTAAATTTTTAAATGTAAAAATCGTCAGATTGCTTTCAAACTTGTCACAAATCAACAATATAATAAATGAGATGAAAGTGCAAAGTTTCTTTGGAAAATATCAAAAATTGTGAATTTTTTTTTTTATATAACGATCAACGAACATAGCATTGATAGTTTCTTTATTATGTTTCTAAAAACTATATCTTAAGCTAAATAACATACAAAGGATCTTTTCCATATTCATTCGTCCTTATTGTATATCCTCGAAACTCTCATATATCTTCATTTCTTGCCAAAAACTTTAACACTTCAATTTGTTCATAAGCCATTATGGTTAATGGTTGTTACCGAAGACGACCAAAAGGAAAAAACTAACAACGAAACTATTTTCAATTTTTAGCGCCAAGGCCCCAAGACGAAGTGTTAAGCAAGGAAGGAAAATGAAAAAAATGAAAAAAAAATATATGTGCATGTGTGTATATCGGCTTGAGTAAAAGACTCTTGCGAATGGCTGTAAAGCACTTCAATTTGCAGTGATATAGATTTTTGGCATCCTCGCCGCCTTTGCGCCAACTATTACGTGGTTGCTATACACAGAGCACAATTACTTAACGGTACTTTTTTTTACTTCTATTTCTTTGGGTCCTTTTGTTAGAGGGGGCGAGTTCTTTTTTCTTTTGTGTAGGTAATGGGATGGCTGGCTTTTGTTGTGCCATTCATAAGCGCGGGACGACAACGATGCCCGTCTCTTGTTCTCTCTTTCTAGTGTTTCTTTTATTCTTTCATTTACAAGCGGATTTACGCCAAATCAAACTTCATATCCGGTCATGCAATTGTAAAAGTTTTCCTTCCATATGTTCCCTCTGTTTACACCAACACACAACACAACCAAAATTCTACGCTTTTCCTTTCCTTTCATTTCGCTTCCAATAATAACAAATTGTTCTCATGCATTGTATTTTTTCCTTCATGTTTATAAAAAAAAGAACAAGAATCCTTTTCATTATTTTGTGCACTTTGGTTTGTTGTTTTTCCCATTTTTGCAATATTGATTTTAGAAAACCCCGAAATTGAGTTGTCAATGGCTATGAATTGAGGATTTCGCTGGCGTGAACATATAAAGCCATGAAAAAAAATTGGCCAAAAAAAAATGTGTGAAAGTTATTTGCAGTTTAGCTAGCTTCTGTTAAGAGTTGGGAGTTGTTTTTTTTTTATTTTTTCAATTTTTTACAATCCTGCTGTTGTAGTGTTTTGGTGGAAAACTGAAAGAGTTATGCCGTGCCTTGTATTGTATTGTAAGTGTACGACATATAGTATCGTTTGTGGACAAAGTTTGTCAGTTTATCAGGCGATAACCTTATTGTTAAACAAGATGACTTTTGTACACTATACTGTTGTTAGTTGTTTGCCCTTTGTTCAGCAGTGTTTCTACAGTAATTTTCCTTGGTCAGGAGTTTTTTTTTTATTTTTCTTCAAATATTCGAAATATTTCTATAACATAGTACAAGAATATCCGGTGTTTTTCAGTAAAACATATTTGTTGTTGTTTAATTTTTTCTCTTGTAAAAGATAATTTGGCCAAAAAATTCTAAAATCCAGATTAAAATGAAAATAAAGAACTGCTAGAGAACACAATTTTCACAAAGTGGTTGCATAGTAAAAGCTAAAGCTCGTGTGAACATTAAACAATAAGTAACTTATGCTGTTTGATTGTAAACCATATGTCATTCAAGCAAGAAGAAAGCCTTTGCTAATAAGTTTTCTTTCATTGAATTTTCATTTCAATCTTCTTTTCCGCACTCTGCTCCTAATAAAATACTTCACAATTCCAACATTTTATTAAATTTTGTCTGATAAGTTTTTGTTTTACTAACTTCTCAGTAGAGGTACAGAAAAACAAGTAAAAAAACTAAAATTGGCAAAAGCCAAATCTTAAATACCCTACACTTGCAAGTATAAATGACACTTATCATTATCAGCTTGGCAGATACATTGATGGATGGAGTAGCCATAACTAAATGTACCAATCTACTTAGCTCAAATTTTGTGACAATTTGTTTATGTTGATTGTGTGGGTGTGTTTTATTAAAGATTTTTCCCAATTCAAACAGCGATCTGCGTGTAAAAACTAGAAGTGTCTATAGAAAGTTTTAGCTTAATATCTCCCAATTTACCCCAACAATAGACAGACACACGGACATACACATCTAGAACGGCTCAGTTTTTAATAATGATCAAGAATATATATTTTTTGTACAGTCTCTAGCGCCTCCTTCTGGATATTTCGAAGGGTATGATAAAATTATTATACCCCTCATCTTATGTTGAATACATAACAAATTTTCCATAGTTTCTCATTTTATACATACATATATATGTATGTATATATGTATATAAATATATATTTTATGTCTGTAAAATACCATACTTCTAGCATAGTTTCCTATAATGACATTGATGATGATCGGCAGTATCATTAACTTTGTTAATAACATGCTCGTAGTATAAAGGGATTGTGGTATTTGACCACAAGAGAGAGAACATGTTATATAATCTGTAACAGCTGCTGTTGTCTAAGATAGTTTTGTGTTTGTGTGTTTATAGGTATGTATGCAACATAAACAGCACCAAGAGTAACCAGAAATAAAAGATATTTAATATTATAATCATACATAGAATTTAATATAAATTTTTAGTCATTATAACACAGTTTCATAGTGCGAAAATCGTGTCTACACCCTACCGTATGTCTTCATTTTTATAATTCAAGTTTTGTACTTTAAAGAACAATTTTTGTTGTTTTTGGGCATAATTCTCAATCGATTTTGCACAATTTTAATAGATCTAGAAGTGCAAAATTTTAGAACTTTAGACAGCCAACCAAAAGTCAGAAACACAGATAAAGTCATAAAATAACGAATCAGGTTTTGATGTTAACCAAGAATATGTACTTTATATATATATAAAAAATGTAAATTTTTAAATAAAAATACTTTTATAAAAATTATCAAATTTTTTCTCTGAAAGTGTTTTCAGGTGTATCGTCACGCAGCTTCATAAAATCATTTTCATGTAATAAAATCGATACCTAAGTGTAATTGATCCTTATATAAAATACTTGGGTATCTTGTAACTACATAAATTTATGCTTCTACCGATATGCAATATGGATGTATGTGCTTTTGAATTTTCGCATATATTTTATGTTATTTAAGTTATATATTGAAAACAGGTCGTTTGTTATTTCAATGCACAAGCACGCTTACAACATATACTGTCTGTTTGTCTGTCTGTCCTTCCTTCTTTCTATGGCTCTTGCACATGTTCTCAGGTTTAGAAAAGCATACGGCTTTCCCAATGACATGCACTTGCATACATATACAAATATGTAGGTGTTTATAAGAAATATTGTATGTTGCCAAAAAAAAAAAAAAACATGAAACTTCTTATACTTACCAATACACTCCGTATGTCTCTTCTTGCTTGCTTGCCTGCTTGCCTTCTTGATTGCCTCTCATCTGTAGTATTTTAGTTACATAATGCGCTTGTAACATCTTCCATGTACATGTAAGTACTTATGTTTTATATAAAAGTATAAAATTGTTTGAATATTCAAATCACGTGAATATTGTAAACTGAACAAAATTGCAGCGTATTACATGTAAAGTGCAAAAAATTGAAAAAAAAAACGAGGAAACTAATTTTGGTTTAGGTCTAATTTTAAATACCCTTCACATGTACAAACTGTAGGTGTGGCAGGTCCTCTGGTAGTGAAATAGTTTGTAAAATATTAACTAATCGCGCCCATATTTAGCATATCTTTCGATAGGATAATTATAGATAGGTATTTTTAACCGATAGAATTTGTTATTATAATTCTCAGGGAGAAAGGATAGGACGTTAGATCAAGCCACGCTAAGTCTCTCTCTAAGGTTGTCTGTCACAATATTTAATCTATCATTTAGGTATAATGACTGTTAGTTGCTAACTCATAGGATGCTATTTTATAAATGCATTGTTTTTTTCCTTTTTTTTAAAAAACTTGTACTAAAATGTGCATTTTAGTTTTGTATGTATGGGTTCAAGAGAGAGCGAGAAAATAGACATTCGTGTACTTCATGTACTACACGTAGCTATTATTAAGGTTTTATATGTATATGTTGGCGTATCTTGTATTTTTTTATAGGATCCTCGTGTCTATCTATTATAGCGTATACACGTACTCCTCTATATATACAAATGCAACTTTTTCTGGTTGTTGCATTTTCTCTTTAGTCTTTCACTTGTCTTTCCTTTCCTTTCAACCTTTTATTACTTTACATGGTTTTTTTTTTAAGGCCAACAACTCTTTTCATTTTTCGGGTGTTTATATTGCAATTTTTCTATGTCTCATATTTAGCGTGCATGCCATACGTTACGTTTTCGTATAGTCTTCGTTTGGGGTTAGTTATGGTTATTGCCTTTGTTACATGAATGAATTTGTGCTGTATAGTAGTAGACTTGTAGTCGTGCTGGTACATGCATGCAATTTTTCTTCACTTTTGTTGTTGTTGTTATTGTCTTGCTTTCTTCTTGTTTTTGTTCTTTGTTTTTTTATAGCTTATACGTGTCTTTTTAATGTTTGGTTATAACTTTAATAATTTCAATTAAATAGTTGTAAATTTTAGTCTTTAATAATAAGCGAAAAATTTTTGACAGACTAAATGTATAGTTAATGGCTTCATATACCCTACAAGGGTATATTATAATTGTGCAAATGTTTGTAACTTTTAAGCGACAAAGGCCACAATCATCTTTATATTACACCAAAGCTTGAAATGTAGTGCACATATACATGGTGTGTTTAAAATGGGCCTGGTCGAATGACGGACACGCCCACAATCTACAAAAAACCATGTTCATCATAAAACTTGGTTTAGAAGCTGATACGTAATATATACACTATTAGGGGGCGCAATATATATTTATGCCACGCCCACTGTTATGTATGTGGAGGGTATTTAATATTTGGCCTAAGCCAAATTTGAACTTCTTACTTGTTATTTTCAATTACATTTAAACACATTACAATTACTAGCGCTAATTAAGCAAAACGTAATTATCACCAAAAGTTGGCGCGTAAATAATAACCAATTTCAAGGGCAACCTCTATTTGAGTTTAGGTAGAGGTAGACTGGACAATTTATCTAAAAATAAAAAAACAAAATAAAGTGAAGACACAAGCAAATAAGTAAAAAAATATAAATGAAAAATTCCTTCAAACTCATTCGGCGGTTGTTTGTAATTGTACAACAACATGTGCCCCACTTGCTGTCTGCTGCTGTCTATAAATGTTCTTTTACGTTAGTTTTGTTTGCTGTTTCGTCCATTGTCTATTTTGTGCCTAACTTAGATTCCTTTAGCTCTGTATTCATAGCGCATTGAAGTTTAAAATGTTTTGTAATGCGAGTGGGAGGCAGAGACCGAAGCGGAGGCATGTTAATGTCTAGAAATGTGCTTAAACATGTCTGATCTAATAAAATCTTCTATGCACGTTGAAAAAACGAGACCAGCATTCCTAAACACTGAATAGAAACTAACGTCATGGCTGCATTATAAGAGAAGCGGTATTTTTTTAACATTCTGTATACACTTCTTACTGCACCTTAGTTTATTCAGCATACCCTCACAAAGTACTAAAAAGTGGGCGGTACAGTTATACACTGTGTTTTTGTGTTAATGTGGCAAAAACCATTGCGTTGTGTTGTGCTGTGTTGTCTTATTAACATTTCAATAAAAACACAATTTTCTCTTCATTGTTATTTGCAAACAGTTTTCGTTTTTTCGTTTTCAATGGTCGTTGTATGTAGTAATCTAAGTAATGAAGGTATAATAATGCTTCAGCGCTGGCTTTTAAGTTGTTTGTTTTTTTCAATTTGAAATCTTGTATTTGCCTAAACAAAACATTTCTATAAAGCAGATGAAATGCTTTTGTGTACGCTTAATAAATTATAATTAATGTTGGTTCATTTTTTATAAAGATATTAGGGCCTAAAATATATCCATTTATATCCTAGAAATGAGGTATATTTGCCTAGGGACTTTATTATGGTAAAGATATAAAGATATTAAATTCAACCACTAAAGTATCACAGTGATCTGATCAAGTATTTGAGAGAAAAGTTTTCATAGAATTGAATGTTTACTATGTATTTATTAAATTAGTTAGGTATTAAATCATTCTCTTAGCTTTAGCTAATTTTAAATTGGAAAATTTTTTCAAACTTTTTTTTTTTTTTATATGGAAAGAATAAAAATTTCCCTCTTTTTATATAAACTCTTCTACGATCAAGATTAACTCTTTCATTGAAGTTATTATTAAGCGTACAATGGATTCTACTCATCCCATAATTTTCTGCATCATTTGTCTCTTGTAAGTATATTTTATGAAAAAAAAAGTATATATCATGATTTATGGGGAAACATTTTTCAAGTTTTTCTGGGTGTTTAAACAGCAATCCTTAAAAAAGAATTTATCCGCAGATGAGTAAAAATGAACTTTTTCGAAAATCTCATTAAAACTCAATAAATAGGCGACAACAAAAAACACAAAACAGAACTGAATGAAAAACAGGTGGAACAGGAAAACTTTACTTTTTTAAACTTACAAAAAACAACAACAGCAATAACAACATAGAAAAGAGAAATGACAATTTTACTTATTACCATCACGTAAGTGTCGTTAAAGTTCATTATCGATAATTAGTCGAACACAAGACAAAAACACAAAATATTTTTTTTTGTTATTATGTGATTACATAAACACATCTATCCACCGTCGAACGAAAGCGTTATTTCCTAGTTTTATGGACAAAAACTTTTCACCAGTTTCTTAACCGTTTGTCTATAAAAAGTATTCTTAATTAAGCCATAAGCTAGTACATAATATATTTATACACACATAGTATAATTATACAATATAAGCAAGGTTAGGTGAGCAGTGAAGAAATACCAATTACAGTTGGTAAGCTAGAGAGACACAACGAAGAGGAGACAAAAACAAAGATATCCTTGAGAGATGAGAAGAGAAATGGTTTAATGTTGGTAAGAGAATAATGTAAAGACACTATACACTGCCAACTATTGTACAGCTCCGGCCATGCTTCATCAATTTTTAATTAGTCAGCATTACTCAATTTCTATCTTGTTGTTGTTGGTGGCAAATGGCTGGTTTTTTCACCTTTCATGCCACACATATACATATATTGCACCCATACAAAGAACTATTGTTTTCTTCAGTATTTTCGTAAATAATTAAAGAATGTATGTTTTTATAACGTGCAAGAGATACATGAGACTTTCACATGCAAACTGAAATTTATTATGTGGACATTTGAAATAATTTTAATTATTAAAATTGAACATGCAAGGGATTTGAAAAGGTTATTTACTATATACCATAATTAATTAAAATAATTAAATTCCATTGTACGATATTGCTTCTAAGATACTTATGATGTAGATATTAAGCGTTTTTCAAAAAGGACATAACAATTTTATACTTCAATGCAAATGCCCACTTAAACATTTTTTATAATCTGTCAATTTGAAAATGTCAGACAAAATTAACATTTTATTCTACAATATTTAAAAATTACTAAAAGATGCTACTGCAATTTTGAGTCGGTGCTCGCAACTTTAAGAGCGCTTATTCTACATTTCGGTTGTAATAATAGTTCCACCAGATAGGCTGTTTATTTATTCGAATAAAAATATTTACTATTAGATGCCAGGCTATGCCTATATTATTTGTTTTATTAAAAAGCTGAATTTACTTACAAGTTTTCACAAAAAGTTTGAATAAAACCCGTTCAGCCGTTTCTAATATGGTTAAAATTTATTTGTTAAAATTGTCTGATTAATGTTAAAGTTGTCCCAAATGAACTTTGTTTAAAATGGAATAAATGTGCTTAGTTGCATTGAAAAATATCAAGAATTGTGTAATTTTTCTATATAACAATCTTTTCATAGTGCGCAAAGCGGTGTTTTTGTATCAACTAAATCAAACTGTTGTTACACAACGAAAAATTAATGTAGAATAAACAAATTTATATCATTTTAAAGTTGTAGGCGTTGCCAACGCAATAATAAACTTATTATACTCCCATCGCTAAGGTGGAAGGTATAAAAACAACAATAAGCAACCGCTCTTCAGACTTCAACATTAAATTGCATTATTTCACATGTGTATGAATATTTTAAAATGGCGGCATTTTAACAGACACAATGATTGTACGTTTCCTGGCTGTATATAAGTGAAGGAACAAATGAACGAAGGAACGTATGAGTAAATGAATGCAAGCATTCATTGAATACATACATGAATATAAATATTCATGCAAGTGTACGCATATATATGAAAAAAACATACTTAACTGCATTGTTTGGTTTTTCTAAAGGATATCACAACCATATGCAAACAAAGAAGTTATGAAAGAGCCAAAGGGCAACCGCAGCAGCAGCAACAGCAGTGCGCGAAAATATTAACCAAATTAAAACAAATAAAAAAACAACGATAACACTACAAATTGTTGGCGAATGAATTACCTTTTGCTTGCTGCAGCACAACAATGAAATTCCAAAAGAAATCAACTCAATATTTCGGGTTAAGCGTATTTTGTAAATGGCATTAAGTATTTATAAAAAATAACAACTCGAAAAAGAAATGAATGAATGAAATTTACAGTTATAAAATAATTGCTGAAGACCTTTATGTTGCTGCAATTAAAACGTAAACTATAAGAATCTTGTATGATAGAAATAAAGGAAAATGTTGCAGTTTGGTGTAAGCTGAAGCATTTTATATGCTACACTTTTGTAAATCCATAGTTTATTATATAATAACTGAGTTGCAGCGTATAAGATAAGCGACTGTATATTGTAAAAAGTGAGACTTAGCATTTGTGTCGCATGACAGTAATCTATCTATCTAAATATTTTTTTTTTTTCTAATATCGATTTTTGTCATATGAAGATTTAAAGTTATTTGGGGAAGAAGGATTCTAATAAGGAACCTATACCAAGTCCTTTTCTATATTAACAGTCCTTATACTAAAAGACATCTTTGTGCCAAATTTCATCAATAAATAACAAAAAGTGTAACCTATAGGTGGACTACAAAAATAATTAGACGGACAGACGGACAGACGGACATGGTTAACGTAAGTCTCCCAAACTTAATATACCCACCCAGTTGGTATAAAAATCCTGTGATTTGTGAATACAATTCCTGACACGCATATGAAAAGAATGATTTTATTTTATTTTTCTCTAAAGTAAAATAAAATTCAATTTCTTCAGCTCTCATTACAGAACTTCATGAATGAAATTTTCTTAAGTCTACCATTTACCATTATTTTAAATAGTATTTCTGCGCGTAGTTTGATTTTTTTTTTAATTTCCATCATGTACTCGTACATTGTCTTTAATGGCGTTTTTCTTCCTTTTTTTTTTTATTTTCCTCCCAATTAATTGAGATTTTGTAACATAAGAAAATAATTGAAACATTAAAATTAACGTCCGGTTCACACGCATTACCCATTAAATAAAAAACTTTGACTTTATTTTCATCACATCTCTTATATTCGCTTCCACCGTTACTTTTACTCTGCATTTCGTTTCATGTACTAGTAAATTTTTCGAAAAAAGGCACGATGGGTAGGGATAGCTCGAAAAGCAAGCGTTGTGTATGTAAAGTGTAGTGTTGCAGTAGTAAACGGACCGTAAAATAGCTGTAAATGTACGCGTACAGCGGTGGGATGAAGAAGAAAATTAAAAAATTGTTTTGTACATAAAAAAAAACGGCACAAATTGTAATGATGGTTTTTTTTTTTTTCTTTACATTCCCCGTGAAAGCTGTGTAGAGTGAGGGTTATATGTACAATAATAAAACGTTTGTAACTCAGAAAGGAGATTACACTCGATCAACTTCAAAATGCGTCTGTCTGTCTGTCTGTCTGTCTGGGAATGCGTTTAAAATTGGCATCATCGCTAAAAATCGTTTGTTTATAAAATTCTTTAAAAAAAAATCTATGATTTGGCAAAAGGCAACTAGTTTTTATACCCTGCTCATAAGTATAATGGTATACAAAGATAGGCGTTAAGTAATTTTGTTTTATAAAAATTGACAAAAATTTTGATGCCACGTTATAGAAAATGACCAAAGGACTGCAATTACGGTACAATTTTAGCATGATTTTTGGCTTTTTTTTTTGTAAAATATTTCACGAAAATTGGGCCAGGGGTTTTCTAGTTATAAGTTAAACAAATCATTCTTGGAATCGTAATATGTAAAAAATATCAGGCGCTCAGAACTGCTCAGTAAGCCGATGACGATTTAGCATAAATTTTAAAGTCTTATAACTTGAAAACGGGTAAACGGATTTTGCTCAAAGTTTTTGTGCTTTCAAAAAATGTATATTATAGGGGCGTGGCACCACTCATTTATTTCATAAACAACTTTTATTTTATAAAAACTCTTTTTCTAAACAAATAAGCATTGCCACGCCCATTAAATGTAAAAATTCAGAAAGCTACAGAAATTTCTAAACGTTTAAACAAATTTTTACCAAAATCGAAGCTGTCGTTACAAAGTTATGAACAAAACAATATTATTTTATTTTTACAGTGGTTTGTTTTTAGCAAAATCAAGCGAAATATTTTTTATCCAATTTATTCCAAATGTCCGTGTCCTGTAACTTTTGAACCGCTAAACAAATTTGGTTCCGCACCTGGAATATTCTTCAGCTTTGCAATGACGTGTATTTTACAGGCGTGGCATTTCCCACTTTATATAACCTCTTTTACAAAGTATCCTTTTTTTGTTATTATATACTTGCCATGCTACACGTGGATGGTGTTTAAGATTTGGCTTTAGCCAAATTTACTTTTGTTCCTTTTTATTTTTACATAAAATGAATTAAGATATTAAAAAAAAAGGAACAAGAAAAAATTCACACTACAAAGTTTTTTTTTTTCAACTACTTCTCCCACAACTGTTGATGGGGGGTTCACGGTTTTTCTTTTTTTAATTTTTTTTTTTCTCATGTTAAAGAATTTCGTTTGTCGTGTTCTGTTGGGTGTAACCATTACTTTTAATGTAACTTAAAGTTCTCTTCTTATAGAAGATAGTATGTATGCATGTATCTCACATTATAAAAAAGCATGAATGCACTTAAAATGCAAGCAATGTATAATTTCACTACAGAGAAAATTATTATAATTTTTTTTTTCTTTTTACATATATTTCGTTTTCCAGTCAAGTTGGTTTTTAAAGATAATGAGAAAATATCAGAAACTAAGTGTGAACGTGTAAGTGTAAAAAAATATTTTTTTATTTTATTGTAGGAAATTAAAACAACAGCAAGTTTCTGAAAAAAGTTGTAATAAAATTATTATAGAATGACAGATTTTTTTTCTGCCTTTTTTTTTTTTTTTATTTCATTTTAATAAAAAGTTGCATTCCATCGGGAAAACATATTTTCCAAAAGACTAAATAAAGTAATTATAGAAATTAACACGTATTAATGGGCTTAAAATATAAAAATCTTTATTTATTAAATTTAATTAATGCATGTTAAAGGGTTACAGAGGCTACGGGGGCAGCTTGAAAAGTTCTAAATTTTGATTTGTACGAAAACTGCCAAGTTTCGAAACAATGTGTCAATTTTTAAGTAATCTCTTCTTATTTTAAATTTAAATTTCCAGTAACTCAATATATACTGTTATGTAAAATGAAAATATAATTAAAGCTGTAAGAATAACATTTTATCTTTTTTAACTGCCGCACTGCAATGTCTGCTCTATTATAATATATTCCCTTTAATAAAAAGAATAACGGTGCATATTATAAAAAAAATGCAAAATAAATAAAGCGCAGAGTGAAGAAAATAATGACTTTTTTATATGAAAAAACATAATGTGAAGACTTTTTATGATAAACAAAAGAAACGACTGACTCGATTGTATGTTTACCAGCAACTTTAATTATTTCTGCGAAATGTTTTTTTTCTTTTTTTATATATAAACTATATAAACTATAGGTCTATATTGAACATTAATCATTAATTTCTTAAATAATTAAACTTTTAAAATAAAAATAAAAGATTCAAACAGTAAAACTTTAAAAGCCTAAAAACGGTTTTAAGTCAACGAAATTGAATTAATACGAATGAATGATTTTAAGGAGAAGAATATGTTTATATGAATATATAATATATGAAATATGAACAACAGCTGTGAAAATAATTCAATAATTAATAATTTATTAAAAGCTAAGCACCTGTAAGGCAAACGAGTAAAAAAGCATTCATGTGAAAAACTGTGTAAAACCAGAAATGTCCCAAAGTTCTTGATTTCATTTCCATGAATGAATGAAAAAATGAATAAGCAAAAAAATCCATTTATCTTAAGCCAATCTTTATACTAAAAGATACAATTAGTTTGTGCGGATATAGATAATGCCTGAACGGCAAATAACGCCTTGCACTTATGATTACACCAATCGATTCAGAATCATTTAATCATGTCTATCAGTATGAGGGTATGAGGTTTGTTACTACTTTTGCAAAACCCAGAAAGAAAGTACTCTGCAAATAATATATTTTCATTAGCATTCTCACGGCCGCAACTTTTAGGATATTCAATTGAAATTTTGAACAGATATGATTAGTTTAGTTAGACCTCTATTTAAAATGGGCAAAATTGATCAAAAGCTACGCCCACAATTAACAAACATATATTTATCTGCCTCAAAAATTTAGTTATAAACATGATCCCATCCCTTGATGTTCCAAAAATGGGCGGAATAGAATAACAGATACGCCCAAAATTTACAAAAAAAAAACGTACTTCACATAAAACTAAACTTGCAAGCTGATACATAATACATACACTATTAGAGGGCGTAATTATATACCTGCCACGCGTATAATTTTAGATGTGGAGGGTATTTACGATTTGGCATAAGCCAAATTTTGTTTTTTTATTTCTTTTAAACTGAAATTTGTGTAGCACCAAAGCTCCTTCGTTTTTATTTACATTTTTTCCTAATAAAATATTTATCTGAAAAAGTTAAATCTTTTATAAAAATTTCCTTTATTTCATTTCATTTTCATAACTTTTGATAGACATCAAAAGCGTGTGATAAAAAGAAAGAGTTATGCAGTGAATGAATGTATGTTAAAATCATTTTTCGTATAAATCTGTGGTTTTTCTTTGTTTCGTTATAATAATCACTCATTCATTTGTTTGGTCCGCTGTACTGTACTAAATGTTGAGTATGGCTTTTTTGTTTATATATGTATGTAAACTATATCACATAAAAGTATACGAAAAGTTGTTTTTAAATAAAAAATAAAAAAAATATATGAATCGCTGAATGAATGACTGTTAACATGTATATGTACGTACGTCCAAATAGCACAGCTAACCATTGTGTGTAATTTTTTGTTTATTCATAGAGTTTTACATACCTGGCATAGCCTTTATATGAAAACGTATGAATAACAGCTAGAACAGAACTGAGAAGTGTTTGTTCACATTCATTAAAATAAAATTTTACCATTCTACCTCTCCTAACAGTATACACAATATGGAAAAACAAAAGTACACTTATGCTTAAGTACCTATAAACAAAAGCACTTCTTAAGCTTTTGAAAATAGCCATTCAACTGGCCAATCCATAAAAATAATTAAAATAAAATATTTAGAATTATTGTTTAGAGAGTTGTTGTCCCTTTTCAACAAAACTCGGTAAAAAACTTGAACAACTTCTCATACAAGTGTATTTTAGTAATGAACATGTTAATTTTTCTTATTTGATTACGATGCAGTACTTATTACATAGTCTAGCAATTGAATTATTCAAAATAAACTCGATTTAATATATGTCTGTGAGTCCATCTGATGTACACAGAATGTAAAAATTTGATCCAAAATTTTATGCAGATATTTTTAGACTATGTTTATAGTTGCTTAATTAAAATAGACAAAATTGATTAACAACCATGTTCACAAGGAATAAATATCTCTAGCAGCTACATATGTAAAACTACAAAAGTTAAATTGATTACACCTATTTTATCCTCCTTCAATTAAGCCAAACATAACTTTTTCTACTTGTTCATTATAGGAATAATAATAATATTAATGTAACATTTGTAAGTACTACACGACGTATGAGTGTTTAAGTTTTCATGTAATCCATCCATATATACGTTTTATATAATATTTTATAGAAAGGGAGGCATTGGAGACTGCACAAAGTATATATATTCTAAATTTAAATACCAAGACCATGTAGCAATGTGCGACTGTACATCTGATCGATTCTAAACTTGGCAAAAATGTTACTAGATAAATTTTGAGATGAATTTTTAGTTAGTAGATATAGATTTTACCAACAAATTATATATCATACTAAACACTGTGATGATTGTGCAATATGATTATCTTAGCTATCTTGCTTTATAAATAATAATCATCAAACAGATGAGTGGTTATGGTACAAGTACAAACCTGAAAATGCTATAAATAAACATTCAATACAAATATATCATAACTCTAATAATCAACCTAAATACTACCTTAAGGTTGTATGAACAGGAAATTTCTCATAAAACCCTCACATTCTCGATAATGTAAGAGAAAAAAAGCAAAATACCTAAAAGTCATTGTTATCCTTTTAAATGAAATATAAGGATATGAAGGAAGATTGTAAAGAGCCCACAATTCACAGCTCATGCACTAACCAACCATTATTTTGCGGGTAATGGATTCACACTCATTCACCCCATAAATTGTACAACCGTATATATTAAACCCTGTAACAGCAATAATAACAACAACAATAATAACATTAATAACAATAACAATAACAATAATATTACGGTGGAGAATAAGGAAAACCATAACATTCATACATGAGAGAGGCTTAATGGTGTATGTAATTACATTTCATATTTATTATGTTGGCATAAGTATGTCTGTATACATACGAGTATATGTTTGTGTGTGGGTCGGCGCCATTTATATGTCTGTATGTCTGTCTTTTTCTCCTCCACATGTAATGGTAAATTATGTGCGGGTTTACTCGAGAGTAAAACATTATATAAGGTTATGATATAAATACACATGAGTAGACCTTTTACTATCGGCTTTGAGGCGATAATTATTAAAAATGACGAGAATTTTCACATATAATTATTCTTTTATAAATGCTAGCTATATAAATGATATAAATTATACAATTATTAATGAAAAAATATTATATTCAGCAGCATCTCCGTAGAGGTTAACTGGGAAATGAATCGAAGTGAGAAAATAAATGCTAAAGGGTTTTACTTCAGCCATTACTCCACATCACCGTAAAGCTAAGCTATTGGTAATTAGAATTCCAGGTTATATGTAACATACACATATATGACTTCTTTACTTAGTATTTATACCACAAACATTTTTCCCTTTAGCTACACAGGGACTTTTAATTACCATAGAGAGAGATAGAAAGAGAGAGAGAGAACTTTGATATACTTTTTACATTCACACAGAATTTATAGGAATAGTGATTTTATAGTGATTCCTAATAAATTTTCCTTTATTTTATCTGCTTAAGCTCACAAATACTTTTTCTTCTCAATTTTTTCTATCCTCCCCATTAACTGAGGGATATACTAAATTTGTCATTCCATTGGCATTACTCGGAAGAAGTCATCAGAGAATCTACAAAGTATTTATATTTTTGATCAGCTTCTAAAATTCACTGGATTTAAACTGTCCGTCCGGGTGTCCGTTGTTATTATTGGCATTCTTATAATCGTAAATTTTGACCTATTAAAATGAGATTTTGTACTGACGCTGATCGTTATTTAATTTGGGCAAAATCGATCAAGATCCACGCCCACAATGGACAAAAATCGAATAATTTACCACCGCCGCGCCCATCCCTATTTGTGTCTTTACATGTGGAAGGTATTTAAGATTTGACCTAAGCCAAATTCTTGTTTTCTTCCGTAAAAGCAAAACTTTTCTTATCGTCTGTGCCAGTGTGTGGGTATTTTGTATTTTAACGTATTGCTACGTATAACTTTTACTCTCTATCCCCTAAATTTCACCTTTTTTTTTCAGCAAACACAACAGAGATTATACATAATTATATCGTACCTGCAGGGCTTCGATTACGTCTGATAAGTTTTAATCTTTATAATTGCACTATATCTACCTTTTATTTATTCAAAGTTTTTGTTTTGACGTTAGGGTGCAAGGGAATGTAATGTATTTAACTTAAGAAATGTTATAAATTTCACTTGAATTACAGCGATTGAATTTTTTACATCATAACTAATGTAAAAATAATGTAATCACGTGTCAAGGAAGTTACTCAGTTATTAAATAGCTTTGTGTGAAAATCATGCCGTCCTTTACTAGAAAAACTTTGCACTCTTGTATATCGGAAGCGGTAACTCCTATCGATCAGAATATTTTTGAGCCCCTTTTCAATGATGAATCCATTAATCGAGGTGTCGAAGTATTAGCATGAATCATTTTTGCAAAAAAGAATCATATATTGTCTCCAAATCAAGGCAATAGAGCTCTATACAAAATACAAAAACAAAAGTAAAATCCCTGATGACAGACGAATTAAAATGAAACAAGCCAACGAGGAGAGATTAAGAAGACGTGACACCCTAAATGCATTAATAAAGAATAAGTGGACGAAAGTAATATTGATAATGTAACAGACAAAGGATAAATATTGTTCTTGTGATACTGATACTAAAAATCTTCTCTCTTTGTCCTCCTAGCTGACTTGACTGGCTTTGTAATGTTTTGTATAATAAGTGTTCAAATTATTATTTAATTTTTTTTTTTTGTTTTTATTTTACAAGAGATCAACCTAGCGTTATATTTGAAATGAAATGAAGGAGAATAGACTAAAAGAAAACTTGAAAAAAAAATACGTGTAATTCTTATAAGCATTAAAACTTTTGTTAAAGGTCGTTATATAAACATCTTCCAGCTAGCAGACACTCTCGCTGTTTCACTGTTTTAATGCTGCTGTTGTTGTTGTTGTTTAATGCTCTCTCTTCAAAAACGATATTTACATTTAGCTTTATATACATCCCACTTGTCCCACTTGCATATTTATTGTATTAGAGGATGTATGAGAGGACTCTTTATACCCTCCACATAAAATGCAGGGTATACTAAGTTTATTAATCCATTTGTAATATCCAGAAGTCAAAATTTCCCTACATTTGCTTAAACAGCATCTGAATCAATATCGAAATGTCTGTCTGTAAGTCTGTCTTTAATGAACTGTGTTGTAGTCGCATATTTTAAGATAATGAGTTGAGTTTTTGCAATTTTAATTAAACGCATTGGGGCTGATGCTACGCCCACAATCAACAAAAATTCATTTGTAAGCATCACAAATTTATCCATGAACCATGTTTTAATAATTAGTAAATTTTAAATTATAGATTTATCAAAAATAAAGAGGGACACGCCCACATTCTTTCGTATAAAAGTCTTTAAACAAAGTTTAATTTGATATGTATTACAAACACTATTAAAGGGCATAATTAGATACCTGACACGCCCACTTTTTGTATGTAGATATGGAGGGTATTACATATATGATCATGGCCAATTTTTTTAGTGTTTTTATTTCTTTGTATTTTTTCTATTTCTATCGTCGCCATCAACGTTGGTATAGTGGCCGTGTCTCTTTAGGATGAATTTTTAGTCCTTAGTGTTTTAATACCCGTCTTATATACATATAATATATATGGTATGTAGACAAATTGTATTTTTGATTTTCTTGTATTTTGTATTTTCTTTTGTTGTTATTTGCTTAAAACTAAAGCTAAAGCTATACATTTTTCACTTGCATTGTTTACTGTTAAGCTTAGAGGGCTAAAAAATGATATAGCTTGGAGGGAAGGACATAGTCTACATCAGCTAGACTGTGATTTTCTTTGTTGTTATTTTAACACAACGTGGCTTAAAATATAAAACATTCAAAAAAATGTGATTTTTATACCCGCCACATAGATACTAAGGTATACTAAGTTTGTCATTCCATTTGCAACCCAAAGCATCAAAGCCTCTACAAAGTATATATATTCTTGATCAGCATCAAAAACGTATTCGATCTATACATAACTGTTCGTGTGCTTTGCTAAATTGAACGGAAATGTAAAAAAGCTATATTCAAAGTAAAATTCGACTTGAATGTTGATGTGTAATACATGTACTATTAGAGGGCGTAATCATATACCCGCCATGCCCAGCTTTTGTCAATAAATGTGGCGAGTACTTAAGAGTTGGCCTAAGCCAAATTTTATTTTTTTAAATGTCTTTGGTACAGTTTGTGTTGTAAAGCTTGGCAATGTTTTATTTCTTTCTCCCTCTTATAGTTTTCCTTTCTATTCTAAATATATTTTGCATGAAATAATAATTATTGTTTTTCTTTGTATGGTTTATAAAATCCTTACCTAGAATGCAAAAAAAAAAACCAATTCTTACTTAACACATAAATCTGCTTTAGCATTCAAATGTTGTATAATTTCGTTTTTTTGTTGTTTTGTTTTTGTTTTTTGTAACTTTCACTTGTTTTTTTTTTTTTTTTTCTTAATACCCCAGTAAGCAGTAGTTGTGGGTGCTTTATTATATGTAAACGTTAGTTTATTTTAATCTTTATTTTTGTGCATTCATTTTCATTTTTAGTAATTATAACGTTTTTTTTTTTTTTCTTTGTTGTTTGTGTTTTTGTCGCTTTGCAGTTGCCTTGGTTTCTTTTGTTTGCCGAAATCTGTTAATAAATTAGACTTAAGCACTTGGAAGAAGTAAAAGAAATGTGTATTTTATCTAAGCAGCAACAAAAACAACAATTTGAAGTCCGTTTTTAAGCTTAATGTAGAGATTAAGAGAAATTTTTGCTACATTTCATATGAAAACTTTTATTTATAGCAAAATGAATTTTATTTTTGTCAATGTGTTAATTGATTACAACAACTTATGAAGATTATATATGTAATAGTGTATTTCAGAATCACTTTCAGAATCGATTTAACACTGTCCGTCTGTCTATCCAGTGTCTACGTAAAATTAAAAATTCAGCTATAGATCGCACTTTGTGAAATATTTTGATGAAATTTAATATAAGGACAGGTTTTAGCCTAAAAATGATTGCTATTGAAAATAAACTGAATTGGATCATTTTTAGAACCGCTCCCCATATACCACTTTATTTTGAAAGAAATTGTTTTCAGTTAACATTTCACAATTCTTATAAATTTTTAATTTTTTTTTAATTTATGACATTCTACTCGTCAATCCCTTTCATTTGATACCCATATCATATAGATTAGAAAGAAATTGATAATTGACTTTTTTTTATTTTATTGTTTATATGGTTAGAATGAAAGGTTTGTAAAAAAGCTGTCGCATTATTTTAAATCGATTATTTTCTATGCTATAGCTATGAAATACAGCTCGATATGATAAAGACCTAAAATGATATAAAAAACCATTTATCAAACTCTATACACATGGTTATGATTTGGTTATACTTGTATTACATGTAAATATTTTGTTTATAACGATAATTTCATTGTCACTGGTGAGGTTAAAAATTGTGTTCACCTAGCAACATGCAGCTTTTATGAAGCAATTTAACATATATATGTATGTGGAGAAGTATAGAATAAGTAAAAAAACGAAATTTAGCTTAGGTGAAATCTTAAATACCCTTCACAACTACATATAAATTTATAAATGTAAGGATGCAAACAACAGACTGACATACGGACGGACGGATGTTTAGAATGACTGAGTTTTTTATGAGAGATCTGTGGCGTCTCCTTCGGGGTGTTGCAAATGTTATTACAAACTTAAAATACCTCACAGCTTATGTAGAGGACATAAAAGTAAGCAAATTAAAAGTGGAAAGAAAAATATTGATGATGAGGCCCCAGCATGGCATATAAACTGTAATTAATTTCAAGTGATTTCATACAATTTTAGAAACAACAAAAGAGTTAAACGGTGATGTTAATCTTCTCTAGCTCTCCCTCCTCCCTACCTTTAACAAATAACACAAGAACAATATAAATAATATTCGTGGCGTGTTGGCAACATTAACATCATCAACAGCGTCAAAATATTAGCAACAACAACAACAATAACAAAAATAACAAATATGTAAGTAAAGCATCATTGTCATTAACACCACTACCATGACAATACCATTCTCCTTATCAAAACCAACGCAATGAATAATAACGTGACGACGATAAACTTGAACAATGAAAATTACATCAGACAAATAATGCATTGTTATGACTTATAGCAGTACTAGCAACATTAAAACAATAACAACAACAACAACTATTATATAAAATAATAATAACAGGATTACAACGTTTTAACCGAAAGGATTTAAACAACAACTTCTGTTGCAGTATGCGCTGTAGACTCTTTGGTAGAAATTTAACTAAAAATCTTAAAATTTATAAAAACACAACAACATATATATACTAACAAGAGAAAAAATCCACTTGTTTTACTCTTTTACATGTTTTACATACAAAAATTATGAATTGATTATAATTGCTTTTACCAAAACCAATAAACATACACTGTCTGTACGTCCATTTTGTTGGTTTAGCATTAAATATATATGTTTATGTGTGCATGTGTGTAGGCGTGTGCTTCACTGACTAACTGTTGAAATTTAAAACAATGATAAACACTTAACGTTTTGTGTTGTTGACAAAATTGCCAATGTACGGTTGTTATTGTTGTTATAACCAAAATGCTGCTTTACTCTCATTCTTGTAAAATTTTAACCTGTAACTGAGTGCTATTGACAACCGACGATGGTAAAATGTCATTGAATGCGTTACTATAGTGTTCGTTAGTTATCCAATATTTTGCTTAAGCAAAAATTATCATCCGGCAATTTGTTGTTGCTGCTACTGTCTGGTTTACCATTTATGTCTTTTTTTTTTGTTTTTTGATTATACTCGTATAATGTTAACTATAGACGATCATCATGGTAACAAAATGTATTGTTCATGTTGTTGTTGTTGTTGTTGTTTTTGCTACCACAGCACCATTGTGACGAAGAAATTTCAAACATATGACTTTAAACGTTTTAGTATAAAACAAATAAAACTAAATTTTACTTAAGCCAAATTTTAAATACCCTCCAGTGGGCGGGGCAACAACATGATTACAGCCTCTAATAATGCTAGTTTTAAATTTGTATACCAAATTTCAACTTCATAAGACCGTAAATGTTCCAACAACGGACAATCACACGGACGGGCATATCTGGATCGATTCAGTTTTTGGTGGTAATAAAATATACGAGTATATATACTTTGTAGAGTGTCTCCCTACAAAAATTTTTGTATTTTTATAATTCTTTAATAAATTTTCTTATATATTATACAGAAAAATTTCATTGATTATCTAATTTGTAAAAAAACAAACAAATTCTTTAACTTATTTAAACCATCAAAAATTTAATTTTCTATTAACTGCAATCCTTTACATTTCTTCTTTTTCAAGAAGACTTAACAAGTCAAGAATTTTTGTAAATAAAATTTTGCTAGACATCAAGACACTAACAACAAAAAACAACAACAATAAATAATGATAATAATGACATTAAAAAAGAAGATCAAATGAAACCAATAGCGACTGTACAGCGGTGTCATGTTAAGTTTGTCAGTAAATAATTTGACAACTTAAGTTAGGCTGTCAATTGAAAATGGATATAAAAACATGTGTGTGTATGTAACAGACAGAGACAAGCAAATACAAGAAAATGCTTTACACTGCAGTATACTTATAAGGAAAAGCTAAACATGACACTGCGAGTAAGTAGAGAAGAAAATGTAAGAAACTTAAAGATTAAAACCACATTTATACGGTATACAAAGGAAGGCGGAAAGGTGTAGAAAGCAATCGTAAATGATAGAGTTCATCTAGATGTCTGTCATTCCAGGAATACACCGTAAATGTCATTACTGATTTTTTTTTTTTATATATTATATATAAAAAGAAATATAAGGTGAAATGTTTATGTCTTCCATCTCCACCACTACAACTACTGCTGCTGGCTTTTTGTCAAATGTAATTAATTCCACATCATTGAGATGAAAACGACATTTATTTGCCTACTTATGTATGTTTGTGTTCATATCATCAACATTAAAACCCTCTCATATCCCTCATTCTCGCTTTTGCTTTCTTTCTTTCATTCTTTCGTTCATTCTTCACTGCAAACATAATCGGCTTTGAAATAGATATGTTGTAGTTGGGGGAGTATAACATGCTGCATACAATTCAGTTAAAATGGATGTTAAGCGTTTAATGGTTGACTTCTTCATGGCATTAAATGCCGTACAATCCGTCAGTCTGTACATAAAACAATTAAATGAATTATATGCCATTTGTTATTGTCGTTGTAGTTATATGCAGTAGTTTGCTTTGGTCATGTTTAAGTGTTTGTTGTAGTAAGAAAACGAAAATTGATTAAAATCAATTAAGGAGGTGCGAGCAAAAGTTTCCGCTTAATACCACAGTAGCCAATAATATATTTATGCAAGTGTATGCATAAGTGTGTGTATGTGTGTGTGTCTATGTCTATTTAAGTAATAAAACAGATATATGCTCTTGGGTGCCCCAACGGTAATTAATAACAATTAACAATTTTAGAAGCAATTAAATTAATACAACTGAGCGGATGTACGGACAAACGCTTTGGTATTTGTTCTTCAAATACTTGGCTAATGTTATAGTATAGTATTAATGTGAAAGAGAAAAACATTTTCTCTTTTTTTCTTGGTCACGTTTTCATTTCTTTTTTCTTTCTCTAAAACCTGAAAGATCATTTGTGGCTTGATGGTGCGCCAAGTACTGTTTTTCTTTACAATACAACGTTTGAACTGTTATAAGTTTGCCAATAATTAGTGTACAGAAAAACTTTTTCTATCATTTAATATCTTATATTCTTAAAGTTTGAGAATTTTTGCGATTTTGGTCAAATGTTTTGTAAAAAGAGGCCTAAAAGAAAGCTCAAACTTGCACAATTTGATTTTTTGAAAAACTCCTTATTAGTAAGCTTTAATACAATATCAATATCATGCAATAAATTTCCTTAATTCTCTTTCCAATTAACTGAGCTGTACTGCTTCAAGATTCTTCATATTTAATTTATTACTATTTCATTATACACCTCTTTTACTATGCATACAATAATTTAAATTTAACCATTTCCAACCCATTCACTTCATAGTCGGTCGTTAAGGTTTTTCACATGAATTTTTCAAAACAAATAAACGCTCTGAATATATTGTAATAATCAAGTAAAAAGGCAAACACTTGTTTTATTATGTTTATGATTAAAAAATTTAATTGCTTGGAAAATTTTATAACCTAACATACATACACATATACGTACATGTTCACCCTCTGTGGTGTACATAAAATATGATTTGTACCGTTTACATGAGATGTATTAGAGAAGGTAGAGAGTGTACAAATTGTTCTGCTAAACAAATAAAGCGTGACGGACGTACAGTAATAATAATGAAACAAAAGAAAAAAGGGTGTGATTATGGCGGAAGTTATATCTCACACGGAAGCTTGTTAATTATTTGTCATAAAAATGCTTTTAATTATTAATATTTTAATCTGCTTTATTATACACCTTCACCAGCTGACAAGGGGGACGTTTCTGTATATGTTGCCTTCTTTTTAAGGTTTCATATAAAACTTAAATAACAGTAAAACACTTTGTTGTACTGTTGCAATTTTTCTTTTAAACTTGTATACTTTAAAATATTACGTACGTACATCTTATGAATGCTTCTTAAGGTAGAGTCATTATCATGAAACATTTTTGTGAAGTATATAAATGAAAAAAAACAAGAAAAAATACTAAATTTGGTTGAAACCAAATCTGAAATACTCCTCACGTATTCGTATATACAAACTATAGGCGTGGTAGGTACCTTTTCACGCTCATTAACACCCTGTGCAATACGCAACTTACACGATTATGCCTATTTTAAGTAACGATCTGCGGGCAGAAACTAAACGTTTTTTTACAATGTTGTAAAATGACCAAAATCGCACTTGTCGTTGTAATGTTACAAACAAAACAATATTACCTTCATTTTGTGGTGAATTTTTTATCCCATTTTGTCACAATGTCCAAGTTGCAAACGTAATGACAACCTTAGTATACTTTCCATCTTATGTGGAGGGTATAAAAAGAAGAAATTTTTGGAATTATGAAAAAAGTGATTTGGAAACAGTGAGAGTTAAAAGTTGAGAAAGATAGACACCAAGCGCAAATTAACAGTTAAATTTTATGAGCATACTCAAAACACATACAAAAAAAGCTGGAAGAGTGAGAAAAACAAGATAAAAGACAATTTTTCCTGCAACAACTTTTAAGACTTCCTTACTG
Source organism: Ornithomya fringillina (assembly GCA_963978525.1). Classification (NCBI taxonomy): domain Eukaryota; kingdom Metazoa; phylum Arthropoda; class Insecta; order Diptera; family Hippoboscidae; genus Ornithomya; species Ornithomya fringillina. Next base: position 18,785,014 of record OZ021694.1, on the reverse strand, counting down.
AAGCTGTCTGGCTTAAAAATATTTTCACAACACAGCGTGTGTTATCAGAAGCTGTCTTCGTAATACACTCTAGAGTATATTTTAGTTAACTTGACAAAGAATCTCAAACATTTATCAAGAAATTTCCATTTGCTTATGAAAATTTTTTGATAATTTGACAGAACGCAGAATTTCTTTTTTTTTTTCTTTCATTTCTTTTCTTTCTTTTCTTTAGAGCTTACAGTTGTTTTCCTATCATTTAATAAAGTTTGAAAAGTTTTTACTTTTTACAACAACAAAAATTTTAATATATCGAAAAACAAAACAAAACAACAATTTTGTCCTTTGCCGTTTTAGTTTCCTGTTGCAAGACGCATGTGTGTTGCTTTAGGCTGTGACAAACTTTTTGGACACTACATACATACAGAATGTTTTTAGAAAAGTGCTTTAAGTATTCGGTAAACATACAGCAGTCGTGTCTAAAGTTGAATTTAACAAGAACAACAACAACAACAACAACAGAAGCAGCACTAAAACAACAAGTTTAAGACAATTTTCTAACTTGACAACATCTGCTGCCTGCCTATACAGCTTAAGGCGACATTACAAACATGTCTTTCATATATAACGTATACATATATATATATTTTATGTGTATATATACAGACTGGAGGGTGCATGTTATTATAAATATTAAACATATACAAACTTGCTGCTTAAGTAGCAAAGTACGTAAAAACCAAAAAAACTTGTATGAGCAAAGACGGGCATTCACCATAAACCGTTTACGCAACCATTATAACCATATGTAGGGGTAAAGGGAGCAGAACCGAACTGAACAGTATAGTACAGAACAGTTCAATTTAGTTACGCATCAAGCTGTTGTTTGTGGTTTAAGTAAAATGTTAATAAACCATAAGCAATGTATGTACTTACACCTACACAAACACATATCGTGTCGCTGTATCTATATTCGTTGTACATATACTTTTAATATGAAAATCTGATTTTGCTTTTACATAATATAATCTACATAATATGAAAGGTATACTAAGTTTGTCATTCCATTTGCAACACCCAGGAAAAACGCCTTAGAGACTCTATAAAGAATATATATTCATGATCAGCATCAAGAACGGAGTTAATCTAGAGATGTTTATCTCTGGGTCCGTATGTCCATCTGTTGTCATTCTCACAGTCGCAAACTTTAAGATATTCAGTTGAAATTTTGAACAGATACGATTAGTTTAGTTAGATCTCTTTTTAAAGTGGCCAAAATCTGTCAAGAGCCACATCCACAATCGATACAAATTTATTTATTTGCTAAAAAAATTAAGCTTTAAAATTGAAATTTGATTCACATAACTATTCCATTTATCAATGTGTCAAAAATGGGCGTAGTCGGATAACATACATGCCCACAATATACAAAAACCCGTTATCGACTTGTAAGCTGCTATACATACATTATTAAAAGGTGTAATTATGAACCTGCCACGCCCATTGTTTGTATGTACATATGGAGGGTATTTAAATTTTAGCTTGAGCCAATTTAATTTTTACTTTTACATACAACATATGAGCCATTTTAAATGAAAATGGCGTAGTTCCACTTTTCTAATACACATTAAAATTTGAAAAACTATACAAATATATGAGGATTTAAATAAGTAAATATATATATACCCAAAATAAACTTGCAACATTTTCATTTGCAACGGCTCACATAACGGCTAGTTGCTATTAATTTTGCAAGTAGTTCAAATCCATTTTTTTTAAATTTATTTAGCTACTTCAATAGTTATATACCTTCATATATATATAAATTTTTATATATTTACAAAAAATGGACTTAAATCACTTTTAAAATTATAAGCAGATAAACATGTATTGTATGTATTGTATGTAATGAGTGTGGAATTGTTTTCAGCGTCCACGTATTGTTGTGGTTCATATCACTCTTAAATAACCTCTTTCCTTCCACTCATACACTATCGTTACCTTCTGTTTGCCTTGAGCAAATTTTTCTTAATTTTAACTCAATTTTATTAATTTATCGTTTAACATATTATGGGAATAATTGAATCAACACAAAATACTGAACGAAACAACAACAGAAACAAGGAAAGGTACATATAATGAGGAAATATATTTATCATTTTAAATATAAATTTTTTGCCAATTTTTCTGAATTGATTTAAGCATGGCCGTACGTCTGTCTATATCTATACATTACTAATAAACCTACAGTTTATATATTTTGTGGAATATGGCTTCAAAAGCTTAAGTTTGTCTTTTTAGACATCATCACCATCACCATCATCATCACTTCCACTATCACTATTAAGTGACAAAATAATTTTCAATACGTTGAGAAAATCTTATAAATATATGTTCCCAATGACACTAAAAGTCTAAATGTCACAGATATACAAATTATTAACATTTTCAATATAAGATTTGGTATGTAAAATATTTACAATTTGAAGACAATTTCAAAAACATGCATATGCTACATACATGGAAATGAATAAAAATCATTTCTATGAAAGTAAATAAAAAGGTTTTTATTAAAAAAGGAGAAATAATACATATTACAGTCTTAGGCCTAATTTTAAACACCCTACACGTGTATATACAAATAAAGGGCGTGGCAGGTCTTTGATTAAATCGTTTGTGACTTGTTCATTAGACGGCCCAAATAAAATATATAGATCATTGTGGGCATATTTAAATCCAACCACATCCATCGTTCGTATATAAATTTTAGTACTTAATTTCAAATTCATTTAGATAAGTACATTTGATAAATTTTAACTTTTAAACTTAATTTTTATGGATCATAAATAAATTTTTTTTATTATGGGCGTGGCACTCGATTAATTTAGCGAAACTTGAGCATAGAAACCAACTCAACTAAATTTTTGCTCCATAATTCAAATTTATCACCTTAAGCGTGTTAGCAAAGTACAGATGGATGGATTTTATTACTAATCTAAAATATATACATATATATATATAGTTCATTCTCCGTGTTACAAATGAAATGACAAACTTAATATACATCTATTTTATGAGTAGGGTATGAAAATGGTGTCATACTTCATACATGTATGTATATATATTATATAAATGAAATGGCTGCACCTTAGCGATAAAGCGAGCAGCAGCTCGTGTATCTATTCCACCAAACTAACTTGTCAAAAATCATAACGACATATAATGTGTCATTTGAAATGCTTATGGTTAGCAACAACACCAACATTACCGTGTGTTACTCCTCCTGCAGTTGCTGCTGCTACTGATGATGATGATGATGACAACTTGTTATTAAACGTTGTTGAGGCACACACAGTCACATTTACAAACATGCTGATGAGAGACTGAAATAGCACCTTTTTCTATTTGACGGGAAAAATTCCTCTTGCTTTATAGTAATATATTTTTTTTATTTTTAAGGGCAAATTTTCTGTTTATGACAACACATATACACCTTTCTTTTAACTGAAACTTCACTTTCCCACTCATCCCATTCATCTTCTTTCATCTTTTACCGTTTGCTTGCAAGGATAGTAAACTTACAGCTTAATTATATGATACACATGCAAGGTTATGTTCATATGCAAACTCTACTTCAAGTAGCAAACAAATCATGATAATTCACTAACACTGACACTAAGGGAGTAAAACATTAAAATTGATTGTTAAACAGTTGACACGAAAGTGAGATGAAATTTTTATGTGTGCGTTTGTGTGTTATTTGAATTTCAATGAAAAACACATTTTACACACATATCATCATCATCATACGCTTGAATGTAGACAATATGTAAATAAATGCTTAGTCACTTGGCGTCTATGTAACTGGTGTGTGTGTGTGTGTGAGAAGGGCAGCTCTTCCATTGGAAAATTAAACCCCAACACTCAGAAGCGTATAGATACCATACTTATACAAACACACACAATAACATTCATATTTCCCATTATAAGTATTTTATCACAATTTTACCACACACTCACCCACACATTTGCATATATTATGGTTGATAACACACACACACATTCTTGTGGGAAAATAACCATTTTTATAATTTCATGATTATTATTATTATTATAATGATGATGATTGTGATTGAAGAAGAAAAAGAAATAGAAAAATTTGTTAAAAATTTCTCTTAGACTCTCTATACAAAGCTTTTGTTGGTGGCTGATAACTGTGTCTATAATGACTTTATTCGGTTAAATATTATTTAGTGTGTGTGTCTGTCTCTTAAATTTTGGCTGGGCTTTTATGAATACTTCCATTTTCCCGATTATATGTTATGGTTTGGCACACTTTATAAAAATTCAATTTTCTTGCTTATTATGTGAGCAAAAAGGAGAGAAAAAGAAGAAAAAAGGATTGTAGAATAATAGTTTATGTTATGACTTCGTATAAAAAAGGGTTATTTTTTCATAAAAAAATATGTAAAACAAATTTCCTTTAACATATAAAATTATTTTATATCATAATTTAGATAAATGGAGAAAATCGTATATAATATGATACATATAAAATATTTCGAAATATTTTAAATATTTTAATAATAATAAAAGATTTATAAAATAACAAATTTTTAATAGAAGCTTTCTTTGGTTTATATAAAATCTTCATAAAAACCATAGTCATAGTAACCGGATCAAGCTCAAACTTGTATTTTTGTACTTGTCTCATCAATATCTATCGATTGGCATAAAAATTTTTGCTTAGAATTTCCTGTTATTTGATTTTGATTATATACCGTTAAAGAGCATAGACTGAGAGGTTATATATGTATATTAAACAAAACTAGAAGTTGCACCCTTTCATATGACACCATTTGGACCAAATCCGTCCAGCCGTTTCCAAGTTATAAGATTTTAAAAATTATGTTAAATCGCCCGTTTTTACTGAGCAGTTCTGAGCGCTTGGTGTTTTTCTCACATTTTGTTGTTGGGTAAGATTTTCATAATTATGGTTTGCTTAACTAGTGGCACTACTACTCCGATTTTGGTCAAAAATTTTGCAAAAAAAATGACAAAACCACTTTTAAAAACTCAAATTATTCTATAATTTTTAATTTCAAATTACAACAACTCAGTCTCTTTAATAAAGAAATCTTAAGAGTTAATCAAACGGAAATATTTTATATATGTATAAACATTTATATTTAAAAGTATTTTTATGTGAACACAGTTTTAGTGGCAGCATTTAAATTCAGTTTAGCACTTTCTTATTCTTCTTCTTTTTCTTTTTATAACTCTATTACACGTAATGCTTTTCTTTAACATGAATAAATACGGAATTTTATTATAAGGATTATTTAATACATTTTATTTGACTGCTCTTTATACCTCTTTAGTAATTTTTATGCACCGAACATAAGATGGGGTAGATAGACTAAGTTTGTTATTCCGTTTTTTGCAAATATTGGCTTCAAATCTTAAATTCTCTCAACATTTATATACAAACAGTGGGCGTGTCAGATGTCCTAATCCACAATTATTTATCATTACAAATATTTAGCTATAAAGTTGATATTTTATAAAAATAAATAAAAAAATGGGCGTGGTTAAATAAAAAACACGCCCACAATTTACATAAAACTTTTATTATACTAACTTTAATCCGTCTATATATGTATTATGTAAATATTAGGCGCGTATTTTATTCGATCACGCCCATTTTTGACACATCAATATATTAGAACATTACAAATATATGTAAAATATATCAAAACTTTTTTTTCATACAATTCCACTGAGGGCATTTAGAATTTGGCAGAAGCCAGTTTTTTACTTGCTATGTGTTCTTTTGCTTTAATACTTTAACACCTTGCCTTCACATTAATATACATGCAAGGGTGTAATGGATGTATGTAAGAAACTATTAATAAGCTTTTTTCCCTTTCTCTATCTCACTCACTCTCTCTCTCTTTCCATCTTACAACTTTACTTAACTCTTAATACATTTCATTTTACTACTTCCGTTCCGTTACTACTACCACACCTGATTATATGAACGAGCGAGCTAGTAATATATTAATTTATCTCCCAGGATAATATCGTTAATCTTAAATTACATCTATTTTGTATGAATTTGAATAATTGTTTGTGTATTCATTTTATATTAAAAGACCAGATGAAACCACAACATTAATATATTTCAACTTTGATATAATTTTTCCAACTGACTGATTTACTGGTTAACTAGCAGCAATACTGGTGACCCTCACTTTCTCTGTTCAGTTTATATCCCCCACAAAAATCTGTATTTACATTAAGATAATAATGTACTTGATATCCGCTGCCAAGTGTAAGCCACAAAAGTAGGTCAAAATCGAAAACAAACTGACCAATAAAACCACATTTGTTTATAACCATCAGGGTGTTGATAAAGGGAAGTAGAATAGGAGAGGGTAGGGAAAGTGAGACAGAGAGTGATAATAGTCAAAAGTAATCATGAGTGGGGGGGTAAAGGATTTCATATTTCATATTATTTGGAAAAAAAAAATTTCATACATAATAATGACTTATTAAGCATGCTACCTGTATATAAGATTGATTCAATATACATACTCTATTAGGGGGCTTAATTAGGCAAATGCCACACCCACTTATTCTATATATATGAGAAAAATTTTTCCAAATGTGGCGTAAACCGAATTTAGTTTTTTTTTTTTTACTTATTCAAAAATTATTATTATTGTCCCTCAACATTTAAAACGCTTAATAAACCCTTAGTTTCTCTCCCTCTCTTTTATATTGTAAATATATAGCGATAATTTATGTGATTGTACATACTTGTAGAAACCCATAAACATTATAAAGATAACGTTTTCTCTACTCTTTATACTTGAAAACAATTTCTCAGCGTTTTTGTATTTCTCTTACACTCGACTTCTACATTCATAAATATTTTAACTTCACCCTCTCCTTCTTAGTTTACTAAGGAAGCTTAGTTTGTATGTATACAACGTGGAAAAAAAATTAAACTGACACTTACAAATGTAGCATCATTATGATAAAAAAAAAACTGTAAAACCGATGAAGAGTTCAGTAAAGTAGAAAATTTGTTAGACACATACTCTCCCACTTCTCTTTCTTATACAGATACAGTAAACTGTTTGTGCTTTTTATACTTTCAAGGCTGCGGTATATATTTCATTCATTTCTCTTCTAAAACATACACATATGAACATATGAACATACATACATTTCCAGTTTTTTAATGTAACATAGCGGAAACCACTATATCAATTTCCGCTCTCGCTTTCATGGAACAGATTACGAGCTTGTGTGTGTGTGTATTTGTACTTATTTTTTGTTCATTTTTAATTTAAACCATCACTTTGGACCACAATATTTGCTGGTTGTTGTTTTGTTTTTTTATACCCTCTACATAAGATAGGGGGTATACTAAGTTTATCATTCCATTTGTGTCCGTGTGTCCGCAATTTGTTGGCACTCTCATGGGCGTTAATTTTGAGATATTGAGCTGACATTTTTTACAGACACTTCTAGTTTATGCATGCAAATCGCTATTTAAAATGGGAAAAATTAGTCAAGGGCCACACCCACACACACCTATACACTTGAAACTAGGTACACATATCTATAAACATCCTATTCACCGACGTGCCAAAAAAAAGGCGTGGTTGGATAACAGTTATACTCACAATTTACAAAATACTCAGCGTAAAAATCGACTTGCAAGCTGATGCGTAATACGTTCACTATTAGAGAGCGAAATCTTATACGTTGTATGTATGTAGATGTATAGGGTATTTATGATTTGGCATAAGTCATATTTAGTTTTCTTATATGTTTTATTTATTTTATATATCAACATATACAGACACGTATGCTTGCATGGTGAACCAAACTATATCAATGTGGTATTTGTTTTTAATATGATTTTCTGTCTCTTTCTTGCTTTTAACAAGAACAATAATAACAACAATTTTATATTAGACATATATACCCTACATTTCTACATAATAAGTATCTGCTTATTCATGCTTGCACATACTCTTTCACAGACATAAAAACCAAGAATCGTAAATTAGGTTTGAAAAGACTCTTACATTGAAAGTCATTTCATTTATTTAGAATTCGTTTAGTTCTTCTTTTTCATGTTTTATACTCCTACATAATAATGTGTATGCAAATGAATGCTAGTTGTATGCATCACATGTATTAGAGTTAATTTTGTATGCAGAATGCTAAGATGTTTAAATATTTATTTAGCTATTAGTTCAAGTACTCAGAACGTTTACTATAAAATAATAGTAGATGTATAACTATTTATGTTATTAGTCAATTTGTTAAAATAACATTTTAATTAATTTAATTATAATAATTTTTTTTTTTTTTTTTTAAAGAAAACATATTTAAAAATATATAATGTAAAAATATAAATGTAAAATAGCAAATGTTACTAAAGTTTATTTTTCAAGTTTTTATAAACGAAAGTTTTGGTACCAATCGATCGATTTTGAATATATGAATTCATTGGTGTGTGTTTAAGCTTAATCGGACTATCCCTGTAGATCATCTTTACAAAAAAATTGAACTGAAACTTGTCTCAATTGAACATTTTAGTAGAAAGAATAACTTTCATCGAAAAATATTGACAATTGTGGATTTTTGCCATATAGCGATCTTTTCTTAGTGATCCAAGTATGTTTTTCACTACATCCTAGAGAAGCTTTCCCAGTGCTCTCATTAAACACAATTTTATCTCAATTGATCGCTATAATGTGTAAATATATTGAGACAAGTTTCATTGAAAAAATTGAAAATTTTGGATAAATTTCTTATAAATGTTAGTCACGTGTCTCTCGCTTTTTATTTGATTTATGTCATACACTGCACTACACGAAAGTGTGCGTTTCAAAAACAACTTTTTTAATTTATAAATGTAATATTTTAACACATGTACATCGCAACAAGGAGTTCTCATTTATAAATAAATTAAAAGTAATGCAATAAGCTGCTGATTCCTTCCAATTACTAAAGAGGCACATACTGTACTGTATACACTTCATGTGAATGTTGATATAAAGGGTAACATGAGGCTGTAAAAACTATTTTGGATATTTTCGCAATTAAAAACTAAGACTTAATCGACTAAAAATGAAAGTATTTCATTTCTTAAATGATTTCTTTGCAGCAACCTAGTACATGAGTTTCTATTCTGTATAATAGAGATTCTAATATTAAACCCCTTTAAAAACAAGAGTGTGTCTCAAATTCGTTGCCAGCAAAACTGCTCTTTTAATATTTAATTTAAAATTTTTACTCCCTATATGTGTTAGAGTACAAATGTTACTGTTTACGCGTAACGCGTAATTGTATTTGTCATTTCTCATTAAAATGAAAAGAAAAACAAGTGAGAAAACTAAATTTGGCTTTTGCCAAATCTTGAATACCCTACCATCTACATCAGTAGGCGTGGCAGATATATTATTACGCCCTCTGATAATGCACGTATTCCGTATCAGCAGTTTTACGTGAAGTACAGTTTTTTGTAAATTGTGGGCGCGCCTATTATTCGATCACACATCCATGGATAGGATAATTATACATATGCATATCAAATTTAACGTTTAGAGCTCAATTTTTCTGACAGATAAATAGATTTTTGTCGATTGTGGGCGTGGCTCTTGACCGATTTTCTTCAGTTTTAAACTGCGTGCAAAAAACTTCAAAACTTCAGCTCAATATCATAAATTTTTCGCCCATGAGAATGCCAACAACAGACGCACACACGGACACGTATGTCTAGATTGACTCAGTTTTTGATGTTGTTCAAGAATATATTTACTTTGTACAGTCTCTGACACTTCCTTCTGGGTATTGTAAATGGAATGACAAATTAAGTATACCACCCATCTTATGTAAAGGGTATAACAAGAGAGACAAAAATGAAAAATAAACCCCCCTAGTGTAGCATAACTATGCTTCCGGTTTTATTTTTATTTCATAGTTAAATGCATACAAAAGAGTTTCAAAGCAACAGCAGTACTAATAATAACAAATTTTAGCACCACTTTACATATATTGCGTGTATTTTTTTTTTTGGAAAAGAAAACTACTTACGCTGACACACGAGGAAAAAGTACAACATTTAAATAAAATACCAACAAAGCTGCCGTTGTGCACACATACTCCCATTTGTGGTGATGTTGACTTATAAAAAAATGGATGCAGGAAAAAAAGCAAAAGCTTGCCTGGAAATATGCTACCAACCAAATTTACACATATTCGCGTAACAAACTTTGTCTCTATGTGTGTATGTGTGTTGGAGAAGAGCATTACCGACTTTCCTTTTATTAAAATTAATTAAAACAAGTGTCATGAACGGCTTCTCATATGAATAAGTGTTTAAATATGTAGGTACCGTAATATACTATAAGGAAGAGACTGTGCCAGAGGAGTAATTGGAATATGTAGAAATTTTTCGTTATAATATGGGATGAAGTAAAAGACAAACTATATGTAGCTTAGACCAAATTTAAGATATTTTTTTCATTTCCAAGTAACTAGTGGGCATGGGCGTCACACTTTTAACATAAAACATTCAGTTTATATAAAAATCAATTTTAGATTTTTAACCTCAATTTTTGTAGCAATTTTTTTATTTTTATCAATTGTGGGCGTGGCTATTTTAAATAAGAAACTAACTACGTAATCTAAAAAAGTATGTACACATACTTATACAACATTATAAACGTAAGACAAAGAGAATAATTCTAAAAATTGTGGGCGTGGCAAAAATTTTCTAAAAATATGAATTTTTCTTATCAAAACCTCTATAATAACCATATATATGCATCAGATCCAGGACCAATTCTAAAATGAGAATTAAAACCTCTAGTCAGAGATATTTACTTCATTCTTCTTCTACGCTTCGCAAAAGCTTTCAAATTCTATAGAGTTTATGAAGATTTTGGGTCAACGTACAGTTCCTCTGACAACGCCATTCTCTTACTATTTAATTAGCATAAAAATTACTTCAACTTGCTAAAAGTATGCCATAAATTAAATTAAACAAGTATACAATACTTACGGTTTTATTTAGCATAATTTTAATTTAATATGCACTAATAAAAATTCATAAGAAAAACAACTAAACAGTTTATATATGTGATGGAGAAAAAGAACCTGTTAAACACATCGCATAAATTGTATATTTTAATAGACTTTCCATTCCACTCTATATGATGATTTGTTATTGTAACTGAATTACCAAATATGCTGTGTTGTTATTTAGTAAAAAAATATCGATCTTTATTCTTAATTGAAAAAAGTTTTTTTGTGCATTTTTTATCAATTTGGTTGAATTTAATTTAATTGAATTGTTTCATTAATTTATTTGTGTTTTTTTTTTTTTAATTTTTTTTAACGTTGGGCATTTGAAATGCAAAATAAAAACAACAACAATAAAGCATCAAAAGTCTTATTTTGTAAATACCTTTTTTTTTATAAACAAAACAAAAAATCAAAGCAAAAAAAAAAATATTGAAAAAGAACTATTACAAAAGTAATAAAAAAAACAAAAATATTCGAAAAATATTTTTATTTCATATTAAAAGGTGAAACAGCTGGTGGTAGGGTATAAAAAATGTAACAAAATACATAAATAACACATTTCAATAATTTTCTCTCCCTCTCTCTCTGTCTCTTTGTACCTTTCCTCCATATAAAATTGAAGGTATACTAAGTTTGTCATTTCGTTTGTAACACTCCTACAAAGTATACATATTCTAGATTTGCATTAACATGTGAGTAGATAATGAAAAATATGCCACGGCCACTTTAAAATAAACGAGAGAGAGTATTTAATATATTGCCCAAACCTAACATTCAATTTTTTTTTGTTCTTTATATTATAATATCAATCCTTCCACTACGTACTTGAAACTTTAAATGATAATAAAATTACCACAATACTCAAATATACACGTTTATAGGCTAAAGGCTATAACACAAAATGCTTTTAACCATAAACTATTTGTAAGAATTTTTACTACACATCCCAAAAAAATTATTCAAATACCATTTGCCACAAGCGATGCAGAGTATTAAAAAGGACTCCATTCTCATATGCAGGAGATGTGCTTTCAATTAAATTATTTAACACTTAAAGCGCCTTTTGCCCAAACATCCAACCAATAGGTACTTGAAAATGATATAAGTGGGTAATAAGTTTGCGGTCGTGAATGGAAGAGTGGGCAAAATTAAATTAATAAATTTTAAAGGGCCAACCAACCACCAACACAAGTGCTCAACATACATCACGTGCATGCAATCAACCAAAATAAACACACATACGAACGAAAAATTCACCTTCTACTAAAACACAGTTACCATATAAAGCATCACCTTTGGCCAGTTTTAGTGATATTTTCATATTAGTACCTTTTTGGAAGTTGAAAAAAAAAAAATATATAACGCAAGTCATTTATATGCTGTAATGTAAAGTGTTGCAACAGCTATTAAACCATATCATTGCTCTTTTATATAAATTGAAATTAAAAAACCTTTTAGTAAATCAAGTCGGCATTTGATAAAAAAAAACATTTAGAACTAATGAGAAATTATCTCGTTTTTATATAAAAGTAGGCACTCCTGGTCGGTAACTAATCGTTGCAGCTTTTTTATATACCCTCCATGTAATATGGGGGGTATACTAAGTTTTTCATTTCGTTTGCAACACCCAGAAGGAGGCATTAGGGACTCTATAAATTATATCTTATTGATAAAAATTGTGTCGACCCAGGCATGTACATATGTCCTAGTGTCTGTCTATTGTTGGCATTCTCACGGGCGTAAATTTTAAGATCCTGATCTAAAATTTTGTACATAAACTATTCGTTTTTGCATACAGTTCAAAAATGGGCAAAATTGATCAAGAGCCACGCCCACAATCGACAAGAATCTATTTATGTGCCACATAAATTGAGCTCTAAACATTAAATTTGATATGAATATGTATAATTATCCTATATATATATATATATATGATATACCAAAAATGGGCGTGGTCGAATAACAGACGCGCTTACAATTCAAAAAATACGCGTAGCTTAACATGCACACGTACCACGATATATATTTACTATTAGAGGGCGTAATCATATACCTGACATGCCCCCTATTGTAAGCATGGAAGGTATTTAAGATTTGGCTTAAGCTAAATTTAGTTTACCTACTTGTTTTTTTTTGTTATTTTTAAACTTAAACCATTTACAATATAATCCATTTTCTCTATGAACACTATGTACAACAATTAATTATCAATTTTTAATTACCTATGTTTTCGACGATTTTATAAAAATAATGGCGCATGTAATTTAATAAAATAATTTTATGCATAAATAAATTTTGTACAAATAATTTAAAGTAATAAATATCAAGTTGGATAATCTAATAACATTAAATGATTAAAACCAATTATGTAAGAGATGAGAAAAATTGTTAAACGAATGAATTTTATAGTTAACTACTAAAAAAATGAAAATTTTATAACAATTTTTCTAAATGTACGTTATTAAACAATATGTATAACAGTTTAAATATAACCAATAATTTTATGATCAAAAGTGTAATTTATTTATAAGATATGTTTATCTAAATATCTCAAGCATTACTACCGTATGTAAGCCTTTCAACATCAGACAGACGCACCGATCAACATGCCTTAGTGCTGAAAACCTAAATATTGTGATAGCAATTATTAATGATTTTTAAAAGTTTCTCCTTTGTAAACTTTATTATAATAAAAATGTTAACCTTGACTGATGTTTTGATGTTAGCAGATCATGAAAATCGTTCAAGGGGGCGATAGCAATTTAAACACAAAATTGTTAAGTCTCTATTGAAAAAACCTAGTTCATGGAGTACCTTAGTGCTGTAAAGCTAATGACAAACTCAATATACTCTCTTCATCTTATGCTTAGAGTATATATATATAAATCATAAACACTTTATACTTAAGAGTAAACTTTTTACACGCCATAAAATATTTGTATCTTCTCATACTCATGTTGTTAATATTTTTCTTGTTTTTCATTTCTCGTTGCAGTGTTTTCTTGATGGATGTATTTCTATTGTTTATTAAACGGAAGTCATGCAGACAGACAAACAATTGGATAGACAAGAAAGAAAGTTTTGTTATATATGTGTCTGCACGCTTATTATTGATATTGTTGTTGGAAGAAACAAGAATTTTTTGATAGTTTATTATTGTTATTTGTTATGTACTTTGTGTATAGATTCTATTTAATTTTTTTTTGCCGAAATATAAGAAAAAATTATGACATCGAACCTCAGGAAATTAAACAAGTAAAAAATTTATTATTATTATTAAGGGCTTTTTGCATTGCTGTCATTGGGTCTATTGGGCAAATCTGTATACGTAATGGGCGGGGCAAGTACTTGATTATGACCTTTAATAGTCTAGTTAATAAACGCCGTAGAAGGTTGTTTAACCCTAACGTACATTATATAAATTTAATTGGATATTTTACGTCTTTTCTCTCTCTTCTTCAATATTATTTTATTGAAGAACTTTTCTACTGCTTGCTTAGGACAAAAAATGCACTCTTGAGAGTTCCTTTTTTTTAATTTTGCTGAAAGAGATTTTTTAGTTAAATAAGAAAGTTTTCAAAGTTTTGCGACCCAAACAATATTCAAAGTAAAGGAAGAAGAAATCAAACAAAACATTTCTAAAAAAAAAGAGATGACCAACACAATCCTAGACCAAAAATTTATTTTTAATATCAAACACTTGACCCTGACTGTGAAATTTTTAAATGTTTGAAAAAAAAAGCCAAACACCGGGAGTTAATAAACTCTTACATGAAAATATTGTTGTTGTGTTTTTTTTTTTCAACCCTTCTGTCAATTAATTCCAATCTTTACAACATCGTTTAATTAAAATTCATTTTTTTAGATATAAATTTTATTAACTCATGCATGAAATAACAACAAAATATTATGTAATAAATATTGTTAGGAAACCCAACCAACCCAATTTACCGCAACACAATATGTTTTTTATTTATTGTTGTTATTAATAGTTTGCGGTTATTTTGTTAATTTTTATGTTGTTGTTGTTTTTTTTTTCTTGTGAAATGCTTTCATTCTAAATAAATAAATAAATGTTTTAATATATATAAAAAATATTGTTTGTAAAAAATTCTATAAATAAGAACAAAATTATTGGTTCGATTGAATGTAAAAAATAAGAATTAAAATTGATTACAAAAAATTGCATATGCAAAAATCGGGAGATGTGGCTATACTTTTACCGCTATAACCTAACTTAATAATTAATGATTAATAACTGCTTTTTTCGTATATTTTGTTTAAAAAAAAAACTTTTTTTATACTAGAGGGCACTCTTGAGAGCTTGACGAAATAAGAAAATTGTTAGATTTCTCGACTATTATAAACCGTTTAGCTCTATAAAAGCTTTTTAATAAACTTTATAAAAGCTTTTGGTTTTTATAATTGTTATAAAGTATAATAAAAGCTTTTAGAAAATATGAGTTCGGATTGTCTGTACGTCCGCTTCTTTTTTCATTTTTTCCTAAATTAATTGAAAATAAACCAAAGCTGATAAAAAGCTTATTAAATTTAATACTAAGACGGACGGATGGACAATTAAACAATTTTCATTGAATTTCTATGGTATATAACTGTAACAATAATCAAAAAAATTATAATAATAATATTAAAAATCAAATTTTAATTATTATTAAGCATTTAACGTTATAGAAATTTGTCAGTATAAATTTGAAACAATGTTCTTCTTGAACACTTCCCTATAATATCTACCTTTTTCATTATTTATTATCATTATTAATCATAATTTCACCAAGTGTCAGGATGGCCGAGCGGTCTAAGGCGCCAGACTCAAGAGTGTAAATCTTCTTCATTCTGATATGAAGTGTTTGGGAGCGTTCTGGTCCTCTCTGAGGGCGTGGGTTCGAATCCCACTTCTGACAATATCTTTTTGCTTCTTTTTTTTTTATCAATACTAAAGTACTACCTAGATAAATTAATTTAATAAATTACTTTAATTAAGTCATGTACCATCCCATATGGTCTAGTGGCTAGGATATCTGGCTTTCACCCAGAAGGCCCGGGTTCGATTCCCGGTATGGGAAGTGTTTTTTTATATTTTTATATATAAAACTATATTCATTTTTATAAAAGTTTCTCCCTAAACATACATGTATAGACACACACTGAGTAATTTTCTGCTGGTATTCACATACCCACGATAATTGCCAATTTTCTAGTGGTTACCATAAATAATTTCATATAATTTTAAATATAAGTAAAAGATAGTGACTCTTATCTACTTTTTTTTACTATACTTTCTTCATAAAAAGTAAAGAAAATATATTATTATTATAAACCATAAAAATTGACACAAAAACCGCCTCGTGTGTGTTGTGTAAATATATATATAAGACAAATGATAAAATATATATGTTAAGCTTATAAAACTTTTAAACTCATGGAATATTACTGAGCAAAAAACTTTGCTTTATTTAGATATATAAATGGTTGGATTAAACATAAGAGCTCTTTATTAACTGAAAACATTGTTGCTGCGAATACAGATCAGCAACGTTTTGCGTTAGCAATTTAAATGTAATCATCTGTCTTGACTTCTTCATTGTGATTGTTAACTATATTACACGCATGAGCCTTCCAGCTAACAATGTTGTCAATAACAGGTTTTTCTTTTCTTCCACTTCGTGTTTTTTGTTGGCTTGCTTAAGATAATTCCTTTTTTGTTCGATTCTCTTATGTTTAACATAGAAAAAAGTTTTAATCATTATCTGACTGTTCGCACACAGCAAAAGTATCACCGTAAGCTAAGCTATAGTAAAAACACGATGTATGCCAGGGGCGGCATATAACCGAAGTTTTAACATTTTCGTTATGGCCAATAGCATCCAGCATAGGGCATATAAAATCCAACCAACACAATCTATTCAGAATCCGGCATATAACGTCTATAGTCCAGCATGTTTTCATTGATTAAAATAATAAGAGTTTAATTATTTGATATCATATCATTACCCCACTGCCGTCTTATGCATGCTTTGCTGTATAAATAATCCATGATACATTAAACTACAATCTAAAGCATTTTACAATTGTTTTGATATGTTATCAATGTATTTAACCATGTGTTTGTATGTACATTTTAATAGAGCTGATGTTTTGAGCGAGCTAGCACACACACATAATAAACAAATTCATTAACCAAACAACACTTAATCATTCATTCATATCCGGCGGCTAATGCGTCTTTTATAAAAAGACATTTTCTGCTCAACAGGTTTATTTTTCATCAAAATAGAAATACACGCAAGTTCCCAAAGTGTTGTTAATGAGTCAGTGTGAAAAATTGAGTCAATCTACACAATTGAGTTATCTACGACACTTCTTTAAGCAGATTGCTATTTAAATTGGACTAAATCGGTCAATAGGCATACCCATCGACAAATAATATATTTATCCAGCACAATTATTGAGCTATAAAGTTGAAATTAAGTACAAATATTACCCCTAAATATGCTCAAAAATGAGCGTAATGTGATAACGGTTGCGATCATAATTTAAAAAAAAACCTATTCATAGTAAAACTCAACTTGCAAGGTGATATTTAATGCATACCACTACATAGAGGGCAAAATAATAGACCTGCCACACCCACTATTTGTATATAGATGCAGATGGTATTTTAAGCTAAGCCAAATGTCATGTTCTTGTTGATTATAGTGTTCTTATTATTGTTGCTGCTGTAGTTGCTGTTGAGTTTTTTCGTTGTTATAGCTTTTGTTGTTGATTTATTGATTATTTTTGTTTTGATTGTTGTTGTATTTAGTGCTGCTGCTGTTAATGTTCTTTTTTGTTGTTGTTGCTGTTGTTATAATTATTATTGCTATTATTGTTGTTGTTGGTATTATTCAAAAACCCTAATTTCCACTTTTCACTCACATCCGTAACAAAGTCATACATACACACACATACCAACAAAGATTTAAATTTTTCTGCATTCACTCATTCCTAAAATTTCTTATGTAAATATTTATAACTTTACCAAACATATTCTACATACCCGCAAGCTGCTAACATTCTCAAAGCGAATAATCTCATCTAACCCAATTTCAAAAGAAATTTCATTCTACATAGAGAAAAAACTGTGTTTGTATATTATGTGACAGATGTAATTCATTTCTCCATCTAAAACTAAACTTAGCATAAACATATGTGTAGACATAAAGCATGAGCATACTCCACCACTACTTGCATATTAATAAGTGTATACACTTTAAATACAGCATTTTTTCCACCACAAACATCAGCAACAAGTATTCTACAACAGCCGTGGGCACTAGCCGTAATATAATTTTGGATTTTTTTTTTTTTGTTAAGTAGAAGAAACAATAACAACACCAAGTTATAGGCGGTTGGATATAATAAAAATAGATCTATAGCTGCAATACTCAATATACCATAAAAAGCCAAGTAATACAACAATCACAGAAATGGATGTATGTACATTTGTATGGAAGTATGCAAGATAGACTATAAAGAAAATTCATACCCAATATGTATGTGTAGTGTTTATGTTTTATGCTTACCACACGCAGTTGTTAGTATGTATGAGTATGGAACTCATGCAGTTTTATGGTGTAACTCATACTCTGAGCGGCTGCTTTAAAATCAGTCTGCAACAGAGACTTCAACATGATAGACTTAAAGTACGGTTATTATAGTTGAGGGAATTTTTTAAGTGCAAAACCTCAACTAACAACAACAACAACAAAAACAAAAACAACAATAAACAATAAAAAGAAATCTCAGTAAAAGAAGAGGAGAAGTGCAATTTTCAAGTTGTTCGCAGCGCTAGTGTTTTCAAGTCATTGGAATTGTTCCATAATAAAATTTGTTAATGATATTTTCCTCAAACAACCTTGCCCACAATCTCTCTTGGAATAAAATCGAAAAATTATAACAAAAGAAAACAAAATTGTGTAAAAATAAATAAAGATAACAACAATAATAATAATAATAATAACATTAACAACAACAATAACAACAAATCCAACATCATAAAGTCAACATATATTTAGCGCATACACAAATGCCGGATATATTTTACCAGTAACTACACCAGCGAAGAGAAAATTATTGTTTATGTGAAATAGATAGTCAATGGCATTGTTTTTGTTTTTGTTTGAGTTCTTAAAGAATATGGTAAACAAAAATTGCCTACTAGTCATATATATTTATTGTTAATTTCTTTACTTTCCATTCCTTACCTTCCCATCATTATTTTCTATGCTAAATGCGTGATGTTGAAACATGTTCTCATGTAGAGCAGAGAGCTTCATTTACACGGTGATGCTATAATTATTCGTTACCATTTGTTTTGTACTATAATTATAGGTGCAAATTGTATGTTTGTGAGGAGAGGGTGTGTGTGTAGTTTTTTTTTCATGTTTGCATTAATCTTCGGGTGTATTGTACATAATATTTCGTTAACAAATTAACACTTTAATCGTCCGGCACATGTTATGTTAATAAGGCAAATTATACATTAATTGAAAAATACTTAAAATGAAACAAGAGAAATAATGTTGCAGTAAAGACCGTATATATAACAATGCTACACATCTTGTCTTTGGACTTAATAAATCGTTCAACATTTTTGTTTTAAAATGACATCCATTTGATATGATCATCAAATTCAATAGTTTGTGAAGCACAAAAATTATTAATTTCCAATAGCCGCCCTGATCCCTTTAGGATTATTAGAGAAGACCGTACAAAAAGTCCAAATCGATTCATATATAAAATTAACTCAAAAAGTGATTCTGAGTCCATTGAATGATGCGATCATTTTAATTAACTTAATAGTATCGTGTAGCACTAGTGATGTATGTTACAACCATAAGTGTTGCATGTTGTTTTCACAATATTATAAACAAAACAAAAAAAGATTAATAGAAATATTATGAAAAATTCGTTGTTTTCAAAGTGAAATTTTATACATGAAGATATAAAAAAAAAAAAAACATAAAAGATTAGCGTTTCATTGATAGGTAGGTAACAGCCTCATAAATATTCATTAGCACTTATACTCTGATGAGATATGAGTTTGTAGGCTAAATGTTTTGAAAGAATACTGAGATACTATTAAAAGTTAAAACGAGTTATTTGAATAATTTACTATTTAATAACCGTAAATGTGAGCCAGTACTTCAATATATTCTTAGAATTACAAGACTTCTCTACTTTAAATAAACAAACTGTTTAATGCAGTATAAACTGCATTTTCTCTAACAATTTCCTTCATCTGTTATTAACAGTTTTTAAAGGTGGTGTAAGTATAATTAATGCATGGATGGACTAACCGACAATATCGTTTGGTTGAATCTTCTTTCCTTCCATCTTTCAATTACATCAGTAATTTGTTTGGTTTATAAAATTTGTTAATTGTCTGTAAACGCTTTACAGATACAGGATCTTTAAGGTTTTTTTCAAAGAAAAACAGTAAAATTATTATTAAATGCTTTTAGCACTGTGATGTGAAGAGGCAAACAGGAAATTAACTGCGGTTTTATAGTCGTGACCAGACAGTGCTAAAAAAAGGTTAAGAAAGAAGAAATGCATGGATAAACAAATCATAAAATATGTCAAAAAAAAAAAAATAAATTAAAATTAAAGAAAATGAATAGGAAAAATATAATATATTAAATTATTGTATAAACGAAAAAAGACGGACTGACGGACATAATAATGTCTTATGTTTATAAAAAGGTATATTTATTTTATATTTTTTATATTTATATACAGGCTGTTCTAGTAAGTTTGCCATACTTTTTGCTACTTGATATATAATGTTTATCAGCATTAAAATTGGAAACGATTTAACGATGTCCGGGTGTCCGCATGTCCGTGCGCTTGTTCTTTAGTAATGAAACCATTTAGATTTTAAAAAAATTAACACATTGAGCAGAAATAATGCAATAAAAATGAAATTTTGTTATATAAATCTGGAATTATTCTATTTATCATAGAAGAGACGCTCACAATTTACAAAAAACTATTAATGATTCAAATTCAACTTATTTAGTTATTCTAGTATTTATAAGACATAATTAAATAACTGCCACGCCCATAATTTATATATGAACCTTACTTAAGATGTGACTTAACTTTAAACTTTTCTAAACTTATTGTACTTATGTAACAAGTTCCATTTTTTCATTGATCTCTTACTCAACTTTAATTATTATTGAATAGTAATTACTCTATGTCTTACACACACTACCTGCACAAGTTTATTATACACAAATACTCAGATCAATAAAAAGAAAGTCAATTTAGTTTCTTTAAATGGAAAACTAGTTTTTTTTTATCTTTTATGTACAAATTCATAAACCTCAAATGAAGGTGCATTCAGAAAAGGCAAATAAAAAGGTTAATAAAAAACTAAATTTATTTATAAAATCTTTAAGCGGCATTTTATATTCATATACTAACATATTAATTTTATAGCATGTGGCATTTTTTTTTTATGTTTTGTGATAATATTTAGTTTGCGATGCTATTTAATCTTTGTTAACTCAAGTAAGTAGTTCGCCGTGTCTGTTTTAAAATAGGTTACAGAGGCCAAGCGATTAGTTTCGCAAGCAATTAGACGTATAGAGACAGAAGTAAATTCTTTAAACCTGTTTGAATACTGGCAGCTTGTGGTGTGTTCTAGTAATACATCTTCATTTGGCGTTTCTTCCTCTCTCTCTCTCTCTCCTTCTCTTTAATCTATTTTACTTATAGAAGCTTTCGTTAGTTTTAAAAACAATTTTGATTTATTTTTATTATTAAACGGCCTTTCCCTGGCAATTTGCTTGCTCTTAATTGATTAACAGTCTTAAACAAAAAACAAGTGAGAAAACTAAATTTAGTTTCGGCTAAATCTTAAATAACCCCCACATCTACAATAATGGACATGGCGTAGCAATTTTGCCCATTTTAAATAGCGATCTGCGTGCAAAAACTGAAAGCGTCTTTAAAAAATTAAAGCTCAATATCTCAGAAAGACATATGGAAACGGACGTACATGACTAAATTAACTCAGTTTTTGATGCTGATCAAGAATTTATATACTTAGTAGTGTGTCTGACGCCACCTTCTGGGTGTTGCAAATGGAATGATAAACTTAGTATACCCCTTATCTTATGTGGAGGCTGTAACAATTAACTTAACAACATTAACACTGCTAGTAATTGATTATTACATAAATAGGATTTGAAAAAAGAAAAAGAAAGTTAATTTTATTTTATGGGGAAATGTTTTTATGTTAACAATCTCTTTAACGGCACCTGTGATTGTTTTTGTGAACTTGATATTATGATTTGTTAGGCACGTTTTCGTTTGATTATGTTTATATATAAAAAAAACAAAAATAGATTAACCTTCCCTCCAACAAAAAATGTTAAGTATAAAAAAATTAAATTATAATAAAAAATTATTAACATATAACTTTAACTTAATAATTTTCATAGTTCATGTACAATCTCAACAATATTACCTGTAATATAATCTCTATATGGAAAACATAACAAAACGATCATTCAACTGTCTTTTTTACTTTCCATCACTTTTACTATATGATTAATAGTACAATACATCATAAAATAAACAAGTAAAACGGTAATATTTGATTCAGTTAATATTTTAGATACTTTTATATGTAACATATGGGCGTGGCATTAAGGTATTTATACTTTTCTTTTAACTACTGCTAAAGTATGTGTAACGTAACAAAATTTTTTGTAAATTGTGGGCGAATTTGTTATCCTACCATGCCCATTTTCAGCACATCACTGAATGGACTAATTATAAATATTATATTTATACCAATTTTTAACTTTATAGATAAATTTTTATAGCAGGTTAATCAAATTTTGTTGATTGAGGGCGTGGCTCTTGATCGATTTTGATAATGAACTGCATGTAGAAAGTGTACAAAAGTGTTTGTACAAAATTTCAGCTCAATATTTTTAAATTTACGACTGTAAGAGTACCCAATAACAGATGGATGTACTGACACACGGTCGCACATGTTTAGCACGACTCATGTATATAATACTTTATATAGTTTATGAAGTCACTATGTATCTCTTTGAACTCTTTGGCAGTTATTGTCAACAATTTTGAAGTACATATTGTTTATATGATAATAATACTATGAATCCAAACTAGAGTCGAAATATCAACAATGTCACGCATTATGATTGTCATTGTTAAATATTTTATCCTATCTATTTCATTTTATTCATACATGTATAACTTGACATTCATTTACTTTATTAATACCATAGGAAGTCTTTCTCTCTATACCACAATTAAAATGATGGATGAAGAAAAAAAACACATCAAAATCATTGTTTATAACCACAACATATACTAAAGGAGAGGTTTGGAGGATAATATATGTATTTTATATATATATTTTGACTTCCTTCCTGATTGAAACAACAATATGTTAATTTTGTGTACATATGTTTTGGGCTGTGTGCATAATTATATACATTATTATTCAAGTTTTTATACCCACTAGCACCGCATATGGCAAAGGGTCATATTAAGTTGGTACAGATGTTTGTAATGCCACGCCCATTTTTAATAATGCCCATCGATTCAGAATCAATTTGTGAATCAATTTAACCGTGTCCATCTGTCCGTCTTTGTGTCCACGTAAATCAATGCGCATAGTAGCCCATTCCTTTTACTTTAGTAATAAGAAGTAATGTATACTCAAAAAACTATTAAAAGAGTAATCGGGTGCAAGCTCATTGATTGTCTAGAGGAGTTTTGTTTTTTACTTGTTTTTTTGTTAAAACATATTTCTATATAATTTTGAGTAAAGTAGAAATAAATGTAAATAACATGTGCCACTGTTTTGTAGTTGTTTACAAAATGTTTCTTCTTATTTAATAATAAATGTTATTGTTTACATTCCTTTATAGGTATTACATGAACTTCCAATGTGCGCAAATATTATATGTTTATACACTTTTCTTTTATAATGAATTACGTTATTATTGCAAAAACATTTCAAGATTTTTCTGGCACTTATATAGAGCTCCTTTTCCTAAAAAATTATCGTGGCAGGTACATAAATTACACCCTCTAATAGTGATAAGTTTTCTCTTTTACAAAATTTACAAGCGTGAGAATATAAACAATGTCTAGATCGGCAATGTTTGATGCTAATCAAGATTATATATGCTTTAAGGGGTCTCTGATGACCCGTTTTGGATCTTATAAAGACAGAATGACAAAAACATCTTGACAGGAAGGTACAATAAATAAATAAATCCATAAAATATAATAGAAAAAGAACTACAGAAAAACTGAACTACATATGCCAAATATTTGATATATATATTTGATTTACTGATTGCATATAAGTACAAGTAATGGCTTCACCGTAGAGTGTTAAAATGCAGCTTTCATACAATCTTTTATAATAAATATAGGTTACTAGAACAGCTCTGAACATAATGGAACATTTTATGAAGGCTAACAAAATAGATTTTCCACGTAAAAACGATACGATAAAGCATTTATGTGTTATAGAAAAGCACTGATAGTTATATTATGGGGCATGGATTCATTTATTATGAATATATGTTTACATACATTTACGGCAATCATGCATGTGAAGTCATGTGAAGTGAGGCCATCAAGTTTAGTGATTGGAAAAGCACTTAAAGTTAATTTTCTTTTTGTATAAAAAAAAATTACTTTTAGTAAATAATAGTTGATAATGATGTAATGATGATTAATGTTATTGTTGGAGATTCATTAGATTTAATGCTTTTTTATGATTTCAATCAGTGTTTTAAAAGTTTTAAGGAAGATGTTGTATATATTTATAATTATTCAATTCAACGATGAGCCAAAAAATGTGCATGATCGAATAATAGACACGCCCACAATTAAAAACATTTTACTGAGCCGAAAACTCCATTTTCAAGCTGATACAATATATATTATAGGGCAGTATCATGTACCTGCCACGCCCACTATTTGTATAGATATATTTAGGGTATTTAACATTTGCTTTAAGTCAAATTTGATTTTTTTGCTTGTTTTTTTTTTTTTTATTATTTTCTCTATTGAAGCAATTGATTTAACTTTTCTTCCTGATCTCATACATGGAGACTTTTTCTATAATATATTGTATTGTTATTATTATGTATTCGTGTTATGGATTCTGGTTATAATTGCTATACATACAGCGATTATTACGGTGTTTTTTTCTCATGTAGTTTGTTAACCGTTTTTTATTAACCGCGTTCGAGTTTTGACTCTTTTACTCTATAATACATATTTATATGTGGCAGATGATTTATAAGCTTTTTCTTTAAGCTGTAGATACAAGTTTATGTGAATTACATATTCGTTATTAGATTTTAACTGATATTTAATCAAACTAGCATTATGTCAATTACTATCATACAAATCCTGAACAATAATGTCACACTTGAATGGCTTAATATACAGAAAATGTAAAAAAATAATGAAAAGAAGAAAGTTTTTGCATGTAATATGTTTAAGCAAAACTCTTGATTACTGTTAAACTTTAATTATACCCTCCACATAAGATGTAGTGTATACTAAGTTTATTATTCCTTTTGCAACATCCAAAAGACATCAGAGACCCTACAAAGTATATATTCTTGATCAGCTTCAAAACGTGAATCGGTCTAGACCTGTATGTCCATGTGTTTGTCTGTTGTTGGCGTTCACACGGACGCGTTTTAAGATGCTGAGCTTGAATTTGTTACACACACTTTTACTTTTTGCACGTAGCACGTTAAGAAAAGTTTAAAAAGAAAATTTAAAAAAACCTGAATCGTCTTTAAAAACATTTGATGTATTAATTACAGTACATATGCATAATAACCGTTTATTATTTAAAAGAAAACTTACATTGACAAGGTGCTTAAACAAAAACATAATTGACGAAATACGCGTGAGCGTTGGTTTATCATTAATGACACTTGCTGACGAAGCAAGATCACAAAAACGGCATTAAAAGAAACTAGTTTGCGGAATACATGTGCACTTGTATTAGTTAGCAGGCATGTAAAAGAAACAAGTGTCTAAAAATCACTAGTATTCACTCGATGTTTATAAATTATAAAAAAGAGAAGGATGTCCTGACATATGCGTACATATCCACATTAATACAAAAGCTATATTCACAGCTAATATTTACAGATTAGCATTATGGCAATGAAACGGATGAAATAATTCATAAAATAAGCAAAAAAAAAACAATCATTAACCGGATCGCCCAACCATCATCGGTTGTTCAAGGCGCTTTATTAAGGAAAAACAACTTTTAACATATGTTCTTATGTTTACTCTTGTAGCTACTGTACGTATGTGTGTATGGGCGTTTATCATTTAAGCAGATTTAAAAGAAACAAGTAAAAAACTACATTTGACTTAAGTCAATAAAAACCCTTTACATTTATATACATGAAATGGGCGTGGCATATATTTCATTGCTACCTCTCGTAGTATATGTATTACAAATGGGATTCGATGCTAAATTAAGTTTTTTGTTATGTGCCAACAGTAGACGGATACACGGACGGACAGATTTTAATCAAGAATATATAAACTTATAATGTTTACAAGCCGTTTAACAAAGTTAATATACCCTTTATATTATATAGAGAGTACAACAGCTATAGAATTGAGTCGCAATGTTTCTGATTGTCATCTCAAAAATTTAGGTTAGCATGTCGTAAATAAGAAACGTCAGAAGAAAAAAAAAACGCTCGCATATTAAATAAAATCAATTTGTCTACGCTTGAATTAGGATCTACAACATTATTTATATTTCTTTATATAGAAAGTTTTCTTAATAGAATATAAAATAAATGTTAGATAAATTATACATAATTAGCACAAATTAAATATCATAAGCGTCTTCATAAAAATTATCCCAAAATATGGTATAAACAAGTTTCATAATCTAAAGATTATCTATTAAGTAAAGAGTTAAAATTAAATGTAAACATTATCTTAATTATTTTAAAAAATGATCGATCAAAAATTTTACAAAAATTTCATTCTTTTCAGTACTAATAAAGACAAACAAAATGGGTAATACATTAACCAGTCGCAGTGGCTGTTCATCTTATACTCCTTCGCTTAATAAAAACACTTGGAAACGTGACAAATATCATGAAGAAGATTATGAAATGAGAAGTAAAACTTTACCGGCACGAAATAAAAATATTTTAAATACTGAACCAAGACCCGATACACCACCAACCGCCACCACCACCAATTCCGGTGAAACATCACGTCTATTATTTTTATTATATTTAATACATCGTACGTGGAATGTATTGACAGATAGTAAAAGTAAAAGGTTGGTAGAATATTCTTTAAAAATATATAAATTTATATAAAAAATTAAATAATATATTTTTTTAAATCCAGTTCTCACAGCCAATCACAGGCGAAAACCGCCAATGATTCAGCTTTCTTTGAAACAGATTCCTCCTTGACTATAACAGATTTAAATGGCGCAGTGGACAATTTATCGCAGTGTTGTTCCCAGTATTCGATGTGTAGCTGTAGTTCGTGTTATCAAGAAATACAACTACAAAAGAAACAACAAGAACAGCCTTCAAATCTTTATAGTTCTATTGATGAAGATTTTTCACTTGATTCCATCAGAGATATTGTACAAGAAAGCTTTAGCATGAGGTAAGTTTTTTCTCTTTTCTTTTCTTTTATTTTTTATATATACATATATGAAAGTTTTGTACTGGCATTACCGTTAGGTTGTCGTTTAAGATATATTTTATTAGCCTTAAGGTAGGCAATGTTATTAGGTGAATATATATTTATTTGAATTTAAGAAAATAGTGGTAAAAAAATTATTCAATCTAAGAAGAAATTCTTTAGTTGTTAGAGATCAAAATTTTTGCAATTTTGATTATTTTTAATTCTAATGAAATGATTATATTTACAATAAATAAGTTTCTTACTTAAGTCTTTTACTTAGTCAATAAATTACTAGGATATTAAGAAGGAGAATAAAGAGTTTACTTCTTAAGTCTTCCATGACTGTTGTTATATCATATAAAAAATTCTGACTTAAGTCTTTTACAGATACAGAGTTTTCTACTTAAATCTTTAATGAGTTTTATCATGTAAGAAGTTCCTCTCTTAAGTCTTTTATGTAGTCAATCATTACTAATTATTAAAGAGAGGAATTGGAAGTTTGCATCCTAAGTCTTTGATAAGATTTATCGCTTTTCATCGTTGCCATATCATGTAAGAAGTTTCTGTCTTAAGTCTTTGCAAGCCTAAGCATATGCAATATTAAAGACTCAAAGCACAAACTCGACTTGATTATTAGCATATCTATTGTAAAACTGTAAAAGAAGAGTTTGGGCCTTTATATTTATATAATATATTCATTATACCCACCATCATAATTATTAGGGGGTATATTGCTTTTTTTAATTTTCTTTTTTTATCATATATATAAGACGGGAGATGTACTAAGTTTGCTATTCCGTTAGCAAAACCTATTTAAGGTATATATATTCTTGATCCCCATCAAGAGCCGAGTTGATTTAGCCCTTTTGTCCGTCCGTAAAACACATCAAAAAAATCTTTTATAAAACCAACGTTATGCTATGAATCACTTAAGTGAGTTTACATTTAATTTAATATTCTCCACTCTCTCTCTCTCTCAAAGAAAAAATGAAAACTAAACAAACGAAACATAACAGTAAGCTCACCACTAATAAAATTTAGCATAACATAGCCAAAGTAACGGCTTTAGCTTCAATTTTTTTACATTTCTACAACAAGTTCATCTCTACTTAACATCACAGTTAATCACAGTTTTATTTCATTGCTAGCTTAAAGCGGACGTGTAAGCTGAAGATTTTATATTGTGCTTATGTTTATATAAAAAAAAAGGAAATTAGAAAGAAAGAAAGAATATTGGAAATTAAAAAAAAATATATATTTACACATAATAAAATAACACCTTAGGGTCGTGGTAGTGTTAAAGGAAAGTGAATACTTTATAATCATATAAATGTTTTATATATGCCCGTTATAAAAACGACTTTCAAAATTTTTTTTATGAAAAAAGAAATGGTTTAAAAAAATTTTCGAAATATGTAAATCGTCAACAAGTATTTAATTATATACAAAAACAATTCTGTGCTAACATTTCATCGGGAAAATAAAAAAAAGTGTTTACAATAGAAGAGAAATTAAGGTAAACTTTTTAATTATAATGATAAACTACAATAGTATAAATTACTTCTTTTATGACATAAATGTCAAGTTTTATGTTGAGCCCAGTTTTTTATAAATTATTTATTTATTGTCCGGCCACACCCATATTTGGCACATCCATTAAGGGTTAATTATATACATGTGTATCAAATTCCAACCGTTTAGCACAATTATTGTGACAAGTAAAAAGAGTTTTGTTTATTGTGGGCGTGGCTCTTACCCGATTTTTCATTTTTTAAATTTGCATGCACCGTTTGAATGTTGCAAATGGAATGACAAATTTAATATACCGCCTATCTTTGGTGTAGAATATAAAAAATATATTTGAAAATCAATGTTATTGTATTTGTAGAAATATATTTATTGTACAATAATAGAAAACATTGTCTTTTTATTTGTGTCCGTACATCCGCATTATTACAAATCAGAGTATTTATTTATTTTTTTATTAAATGTAATTGTAGTGATATAAAAAATAATAAATAAATAAAATTTAATGAAAAAATATGAGTTATTAAATGAAATTGCGTGTAACAAGTGATATAATGCTATTAAAGTCTTACACTCCCCATTACATTTCCTACTATTAAAATCGAATTAATTTACTGTTTCATTACTGATACTCCCATTCAAGAAAATTTTAATGAATTGCTTAATTATCAAATTGTATTGACTGTTAGGAGGTAAAATATGAAATTTTTTATGCAGTTGTATGGTATATAATCCAAGAAAGATGGACAGATAAACAATTAGACAATAACCATTTTAAATAAACAATTGAATATTGTTTTATTTCAAAAAATTTATCATAAATTTCACATAAAATTGTTGACCAAATTTTGTTGATCAGTGTAATCAGTTTAAAGTGTTTATAAGAACTTGTAAAGTATATATATCTTTAACAACAACTTTTCTTCATAAAATTGATATATTCTCTAAGGGGTTGTTTTCTGTACAATTTTCTAATGAATTTTTATCCCAAGTGGTCACCTATTTAACTATTTGTGCATTAGTTAGACTTTATTCACATTATTTGCTATTATGTCGGTCTGTCTGTCTTTTCAATTGTTTCTTTTTAAAAAACAGTTGCACCTTCTTCTTATTGTCTAATAAATAACAATAATAACAACAACAACAGCAATTTTTCAAGATATTGACCCAATATTATGAAATTAGATTGTTTGTCTTGAACAGAATATACAATTGTCGCTACGTTGTGAGCGTTAATCTATACGTAAGCACTTGCACCAGTAAATCTCCAAATGAACGATAAACCATTTGCCTTACAAAACAAACCAAGAACATCATGTATATAACATATATATTACGCGATTTTCAACGTTGTAATAACGAAAAGAAAAAGAAAATAAAAACAAGTCAACCTAACTAACGAACCGCATAACCGAACAATCAAGATTTTTTTTTTACTTTAACCAAAAGGAGGCAATCATTGAGGCATTCTGTGTTCTTTTTGCATCATTGCTTTATTGCATGCATGCCCACCACTATTAATATCAGCGTCGTCGTCACCATCATCACCAAGAGGAAAATTGCGCAAACTTTACTCTGAAAGCATTCATATATAGATCGTTTGTAAAAAAAAAAATGTTATGTGGAGAGAAGATAGTGCATAGCAACAACAACAATAAAAACGTCAACTATGTTATAATCCACTAGCAATAACAAGAACAACAACAACAGTGCTACACATAAACCGGCCAGTAAACTCTTCCACTTTGTCTATGATGCGTGCTTGTAGAATATATTTACAAACACAAATACATGTATACATATTACTACAATTATACAAGATCATTCACTTGCATGCTAACGGTAAAACGAGTATTTTTTCTTAATATATTTTATTTTCTATCTTCTTATGTGTTCTAACATAGACACACACACACATGCATACGCACTTATATATATACTTACATGATGTGGAGTGTTGTTGATGTGTTGTTCTTGTTATTATTGTTGCGCCGCTTCATTTATTATTTGCCTGTTTGTTTGTCTTTATTTATTAATATTATTATTGGGCTCCATTCAAGCTTGAAGATCTTTGAAGATCGATATTAGAAAGAAAGAAAATAAAAGAAGAAGAAAATGAATCGCGAAAGAAAACATTCTAATTTTTTTTTTTTTAATTTTCGCGTATACAACATCCAGAAGCAAAAGTCAGGAACCCTTTTTAGTCATATCCGTCCGTGCGAAGAGGAATATAAATATTCTTGGAATGCTTACGATTATAATTTTGGGGTGTTCAGCTAAAAGTTTATTTACGCTAATTGTTATTGTTAAAAATTGAGTAAAAATCGGTTGACAGCCACGCGTACAATGAAAAAGAAATTTACACAAAAAAACCTTTTTGTAAAGTTATAAAAAGTTTATGTGTACATGTACCATTGAAAAGCCTAATCAGATATTTGCCACGCCTATTTTTTGTATATACATGAACACGGTATCTAAGATTTGGTGTGAACCAAAGTTAGTTTTTTTCTTTGCTCATTTTATGATTATTTGCAATTTGTTTCTATTGTCTTCAGCATGTTGAGTGCAGAGATTATTAGAATATTAAATTTTTTTGTAGCATTTGTTACGGCATGAAGTTCTACATGCAGCATAAAGAGAAACAATAGAATTAAATCACTTTAACTCCATACAATACAAACCAATTCGAAACTACTTGCAATAATACTTAAAGCTTATAGCTAATCGGTAGCTATGATAGTCCATATATTTAAATGTAACATTTGACCAAACATTAGGGTACACATGGCTCTATATATACTAACACTTATAAAATCATTGCAACAATATATCAATTGTTGTTCTCTTTACAATCAGCCCGATGATGAGGTGAAGTGCCCCAGAGTTAACTTTAACCGCATGCGTTTGTAATAATTTTTCTTTTTCTACTCATCTACTTTTTATAATAATACTTTCTACTAGAATAATAATAATAAGAACAATGTCTCTGCTAATAATAATAATAATAATAATAATGATTATGATGATGATGATTATCTTAACAATAAATATTCTTTTAAATTATACTATAATTACAACTCAATATAATCAAAAAGCGGAAGACTATATAGAATGAAAAACAAGTCAATTGAGGTGCAGCGGGATAACAATTGTATAAAAAATGGAAAAAGAAACAAAACATTCATAGAAATATTCTGCATAATAAAATATACAATGAAAAAAAAAAAACCTTAAAAAGCAATCACACTAAGCTAAATATATATATAAGAACCAATCCACAACTAAGCAGGAAAATTTCTTTCCTACACATTCCCACTTCAATATATCTTCTTAGAATCTGACCGTATGGCAACAACAAAAAAATGCATTCATTTTCCGTAGTATGTTGTGGCATTAACCCATTTAGACTCTGATAACAACATTTCTTAGGAATTGATGTCAAACCGTTTTCAACTATGTAGTGGAAGAAGTAATAGCAGGAGAAAAATTACATAAACAACTACAACGACAACAGCAACAGCATATAATATACAGTGTCCTAAATTTTTATTTTTATTTATTTTTTTTTTGGTCAGCTTCAATTGTTGTTATTGTTGTAGTTTTTGTTTGTTGATTTTTCTTCTCTTCAAGTGAGACAGCAAAAAAAAAAAAACATAATTGCTAAGTAAATAAATCTTATATTTTAAAGAAATTCTAAACACTCAAGAAAATGTTGCTGTAAAAGTACATTGGCTTGGAGTAAATTTTAAAAAATTTACTTAGGCGGGGCACATATCTAATTTTAACTAATATTTAAAAATATTACACATCAACTTTTGAGTACAAATCTGAACTGAATAGGAATTTTTAACAAATTGCGGGCGTGCCTTTTATCCAAAAAACTTTGTAGCCTAGAGAGATTTCCTAGATTTTGGGCATGGCTGTTAAACACTTTTGCCCGTGCTTTAATAAGGAATTCAAAAAGTTTTACTAAATATTCCAATTTTAATAACCTTAAGGGTTTTAATGATATACACAAACTAAAAAACATACTCAAAATCTAATAC
The DNA here is from genome assembly GCA_963978525.1 of Ornithomya fringillina. NCBI lineage: Eukaryota > Metazoa > Arthropoda > Insecta > Diptera > Hippoboscidae > Ornithomya > Ornithomya fringillina. The sequence continues at coordinate 18,751,574 of OZ021694.1, read as the reverse complement.
TAATCATAAAAATATAAATATTATATTATAATATTAAAGCTTTCTTTCCAGAACCTCAATGAGGTTTCCCTTTATATAAAATGGTCCTCCAGAGTAGTTTGCAGATTTCATTCATTCAACATACAAGACTTAGGACATGCGTCCCTATTCAACTTTACTCTATGCTGCTTCCATAAGTCAATGTCTTTTCTCTCTGTTGACTTTTCAATATATTTAAATACTCTGTCATCCTCATAAGTCCACGTAATGTCACAACAAATGTTTGTTTGTTTTCCACTTATTAGTTGTTTACTTTCGTATTTCATATTGTCAGCACTTTTTACCGGTTACCTTGAAAAATGCATGTTGTCATGTTTATTTGTTTCTTCTCTCATCCCAGAGATCACCTCGTAGGTCATATTTTAGGTTAAAGTTTAAAGAAGCTGCACAGTTGTTATTTCATTTTTTCTTTTTTTTTTTTCTCTTTTGAGAGGGAAACTTAATAGATACCGTAGATTATTTATTGATTTTTTTACAGATGTTAACAAATTTTTTGTTTTTGTTTTTTTTTAAGAAAATTCGTTTTCTCTAACTTTTATTGGCAAATAGTTAAGTATAGTTCGATTTGATCATGGGAATTTTTCCAATATTGCTACTACATTAACAATAGACAATGCACTAAAATGCAGCTGGAGGAGTATTTACACTTTTTTTTTTTTTCAAATATTATCTGCAACACCTTCACATTAAATTTTCTCTCCGTTTAACATTTTTCTTTAGTTTTTCATCTTCAAGCTCTACTTTTTTTTATTACTATCGTTGTTATTACAGTAATTACTTAAAAGAAACGCCTCATGGAAATCATAATTATCATTTTGGCAATGTGTTAAATTGCTTGAATATATTGTGCAGATAATGTACAAATAATACAAATCATTTAAAAGCGTAATGTAGAGCAGCACGTTTATAATACATTTTACACTCCATGGTAAACTTTGTGAATTAGTTCATTAAAACAGGCCACAAGAAAATCAAGTTGAAAAACGGCAAAAAAGCAAAAAAATTTATTTAAGGTAGAGAATCCTTGGTATATATTACATAGAGAATTAACAGAGGATGAACAAAATAATATAAACATCATACAATATAGTAAATAATGCGACACGTATAAAGTTTACGTTCCAAGTCTCGATTAGCGGGAACGTCTGTGACAAAACAATTGAAATCTTTAACTTTTCATGAGCGTCAGTATCCACAGTAATGACAGCAAACATGGTAAAACTTTATTGGAGAAGAGGATCAGAAGGCGATATTCAAAGTTAACTGACAGGGACCGACGAACGTTAAAAAGAATTGTAGCCAGACAACATAAAACTATTGCAACAAAAGTGACAGCAAAACTCAACACCCACTTGAGTAATACTGTTTCGACAAAGACTGTACGGCGGGAGTTCCACAAAGCTAACATTCATTGAACGGTTGCAATTGCAGAAGGTTTGTCAGGTGTTCTTATTATTTTGTCCATTCCAAATAGATAATAGAATATGGCAAATATGTGCTCTGACAGCTCCGCTATAAAATGCCTGGACATCTGTTAAATTCAATTTAAAAACTTCTTCATTTCTTTATATAAGTATCTGATAAATGAAACTAGATTATGTCTCCGTTACAATCAATTCATTTGTATCATAGCATAGCATAATAATTGTTTTGTTATAAAATAAACAATATATAATTATATACTCTGCGGCAAATAAATAGATAACCTGACATACTTACACTAACCAACATTTCATATTCTAAACTTATTTATTAACATAAATCCATCGTATTGTAAATTTCATTTATTTGTATAAATCATCATTACTGTTTAAGCCAACTTTTACCACATTTCACTCACATCTAGATGGACACACACAATATATGTTGCATTGGACGTTCGTCCATCAGGCTTTTTCTTTGCAAATTGTCTATAAATTGAAAACTATAATCTACAATATAAAAATGAAAAATGAAAAAAAAAAAGAAACAACAAACAACTTTGAGCTAATTATAGAAATTTTCAATTTAGTAAACGAACAACGAAAACAAAACAAAAGACAAGAAAAAAAATATAAAACAATAATAAAGTGATTGCTTTATTTGAAGAGATGTGCTTGGCAAAATAAATTAAATTTTTATAAAATTGAAGCTTAACGAATCCTCAAGCGAATAATTTTATTATAGATAAGAAGAAGAAGAAAAAAACATAAAATTAGACTGGAACATGATCGTTTTTCTTTCATTTTATTACTATTTATTTGTATTTCATCTTATCTTCTTTCTTTAATATTATTTTTCATCTTCGTTGCATTTGCAATTATCATCGGATTGGTAGTGTCTTGTCTGTTAAGTCACAAATGTTTCATTTTAACACATTTAAGAAAAATAATTTATAAAACAAGTAAGAAGATTAAATTTCGTTTAAGCTAAACCTTAAGTTCCCTCCACACTAACAATAGTGGGCGTGGTAGGTATATGATTACGTGTATGTATTACGTAACAGCTTACAAGCCGAGTTTTACGATGAGTATTTTCTAAATTGTGGTTGTGAATATCAAGTTCATAGGTCAACTTTGGATCAGATAAATAGATTTTTGTCGATTGTGGGCGTGGCTCTTGACCGATTTTGCCTATTTAGAATATTGATCTACGTGCAAAAACTAAATTTCAGCTCAATATCTCAATAATGAAAGAATGACAAACTTAGTATACCCGGGGGTATCTTATTAAATATAAATTAAACATACAGTTAAATTAGTGTCATACTTATGTGGTAAAATTTTACTTTTCTTCATAATTGTTTAAAAAAAAACCAAGTTCCTCTTGACCTTGCATTTTTTAGGCTTTGTTTTTAATTAATTTGGTTTTTTGTTGTTGTTGTTAATATGTTTTTACACTTGCGGTATTAGCTAGTGAAATTATATGTTATTGTTGTTGTTTTTTATTTTAATTTTTTTTTTTTAACTTTTATTTAATATGCTAATTATATGACAGACTACAGAGTTTCGTTTTTTAATCAGTGACTTATTCTGTCAGTTTGCTTAGTTTATTAAGGTTAAGTCTGGCTTAAATATTTTTCATATTTTAATTAACACTTTCTCAACTTTCATCTAATAAGATAACTATAAAGCAGTTTTCTTAAAAAAAAAAAAACATATATATAAAATTTTTTCCAAATTTCTTTTCTTTAACCTCATAAGGTAAGCTGACCAATGCGTTAGATTGTTAATTTTACATTAGCTGCAGAACTATAATATTGTAAGCAAATGTGTATAATAAAGGATAAAAAAAACAAGTAAAAAAGCTATAATTAGCTTGAGCCAAATCTGTTCTAATATAACCAGTGGGCGACTCAGTTTTTGTTGCTGATCAAGAGTACATTTACATTGTAGGATCTCTGATGACTCTTTCTAGGTGTTGCAAACGAAATGACATACTTAGTATAGCCCCCTTCTTATGTGTAGGATATAAAAAGTTACATTCGTTCTTTTCTTCTTTATTATGAACATTTGTATATACTGTGAAGTTCTTAAGATATTTTGTAAGCTACTTGCAAAGATCTTTATTATAACGATTCTTGAGGCAAATTGATTACTTGACATCACTTTCAAGTTCATGTGTCATAAATTTCAATTCAAACAATTCATTTGTTGACACACCCACCTAGTATTTGAATATTTTATATTCATAATCAAGTAGTTTAGGCGGAAAAAAATACGTTTGAATAAGTGGTACATGAAAAATGACTCTTGTCATGAGATAAATTCACAAGACAAGATTAATTTAGGAAAACAAGTAAACTACGTTATTGAAGGCACTAGACGAATATGAAGCACTGTATATATGGGTGACAAAGAAGACATTATAATAACCTGTAATTTTAAGCCTCCGTTTTAACCCATTTGTGCTATTTATGTAAAATATTGTTGGATTGAGTCCCCACTCACCCAAAACCTGCCTGGAGAAGAGACTTCCTGACTTCCCAACTTGAAAAAAAAGAATCCACCTCTATGGTGCTTCTCAAAACATATTTGTTGCATTAAATTTTGCACTAAAACTCAACTTTCATCAATTGCGTACCGTACCAAACAACAACTGTAACATTTTAATACCGCAAACAGCAAAAGCGTCATAACAAACAGATCTTTCCAGATTTGCTTTCCTAGTTAAGTTTGCTGTTTGCTTTTATTTTTTTACTGTTTTTTTTTTTTTGTATTTTATCTGGTGTGAGCAGTTATTATAAATCATTATTAGCGTTCATGTATCAAAATACGGTTAATGTATACTGTGGATAGTTGTAGTTGTAGATGTAGTTGTAACACAAAAAAGCGGTAAAAAAATAAAAACAAAACAAGATCACCGTAAACTGATAATTGTTGAGGAATGTATTACGCTTTGGGCTGAGATTAAATAACCAAATCATAACTGTATGACAGACGAAATGTTATAAAAATGAACTAAAGCGTAATCATATGATACCCTACACTTGGTGATGAAGAGAAAGTACTGAGTTTATTATTCCGTTTGCAACACTCAGTTGATGACATCAGAGGCTAAACAAATCATATAACAGATATTCCATTAGAGACATAACAATTTTTATACTTTGTACGGATGTTTGTAACTCCTAAGCAGCACCCACCTTCAAATCTGCCGATTCATTCAAAATCAAAATTTGAATTCATTTAACCATATCCGTCTTTCCGTTTGTCTGCCTATGTAAAATTATGCTCAAGCTACAGGACCAATCGGACAATTTTTTGAACCATTTTCCACTTACGAGTATATGTCAATACCTTGCGTTTACTGACACTATCTAAACTAATTGTAGCATAATTTAAGGATCTATGTAGTGTAAATTATTGAGTGGTCGACCTTAGACAGTTATAATATTTTCACTTGTTTCACTTTAAGACGAATGCACTCTTGATTTTTTCTAGAGTATGTAAAGTCCTTGAATTAAATGTTTTCCTTAACTATACACATATGTTCAAATATAGTCAAAAAAAAATATTTACATTACTTGTTATTATTATCATTTGTTAGACAGCTATAAATAAACTTGTAAAAACACATGCAAGAAAATTAGAAAAACAGTAAATTTCCTTTTATATAACATAAAGAGGAATTAATTTTATTTTAGTCTTATTTCAAAGCCTTAAAGAGTTAATAAAAAATGATAAAAGTGTTAATTGTTTGTGCTTTAGTCCTTCATGTGACGAAGGCTAATGAGGGTCTTAATATGGGTGCCATTCAGGTATAACATTATATTTTTATTATAGTTAAAAATATTATGTTCGCTTATGATTTTTTAGGAGTTTTTCAATCCAAGCAATAATAATTTATTACGATCAAGATTGTTAAGTTGCAGATTAGATGAAAATGCAAAACCAGGTCGAATAGAAGATTTACAAAATGGCAATCTCGACAATTGGTCACATGAAGATCAGTGCTTTTTGAAATGTTTCTTAACTAAAATTAAACTTTTTAATGAAGGTAGCGTTCAAGAGGATTTAGTAAAATTATATTTAGATCCAATGATCGGCGAAGACGTGGTAAAACGCATTATGGAAAAGTGTGATCATATTAAAGGAGAGAATGATTGTTCTACTGCTTACAAGGTGTATGAATGTTATGTCAAAGAATACCCTGAATTTCAGAGTTTGTATAGTCTTTTCGTGAAATCAAATTAATTTAAATTATTCGTCTGAATAAATACATTATATTTAAGAAGCAGACAATGTTTTTTAATCCTTTCGAAACAACCAAAAGAAACAGACTCTTCAAACTATATTTTCTCTTTATTAGCATCAAATAAAGTGATCGTACGTCAATGTTTCAACTTTTTGTTTTTATATTTTCCTCATTTGTTAAAAGTATGGCACATCAAGCTTTTTATTACAAGTGAAACTATTCGAATAACAAGGCTTGAGACATATACTTGATCGACACAAAAATGTTTGTCAATTTAGCGCAGCCCAAGAAATCATTTATCAGGTTGTCTTTGTGATATAAGCTGAAATTTTGTTCAATCATTCTTATTGTATGGTTTTTGACTTAATCATTGAAATAGGCAAAATCGGTTAACATTGTGACCATTTTTCGACTTATATGTATAACATATAATCATAACCTTCTTACGAGTTTAATAATAATAATAAAATCGATTGACGTCAAAGCCCATTGAAATGAAATAATTATATTGGTTTCAATAATAACACCTGTAGCCTTGGGGTAAAATAAATATGTATTATGGGAAAAGTAAATAAACATACCATCCATATAAGGTCTAATTATTGCATATTATACGTTGTTAGTATCCATCTAAGGTTCCAGCAGTTAGCTTCTACTATAAAGAAAATATTTTCCTTTTTTAAAAGTTTATCATTTTAAAATGAAAATTCTACTCCTACTTAGTACGATACTCTACGTGGCTGTAGCAAATACAGATTTTAAGCCTAATACGGTAAAAAATATTTTCTATTTAAATCGAATACATTTGAATGGTTTAATTTTTAAAACAGACCTTCTTTTCACCTGAAAATATAACAATTTTGCAAGAGAGGGTACAATTCTGTAAAGATGTAGAACAGCCGAGTGAAGATATTTTACAAAAATTACTTTCGGGAGACTATGACACTTGGAAGGAAGAAGATCGATGCTTCGTAGACTGCTTCTTTCACGAAATTGGATTCTTAGATGCTGGATTTCTGCAGGAAGAAGAGATTAGAACATACTTGGAGCCACTAATAAGTAAGGCAGAGATGGATGGAATTATGGACAAATGCAAACAAAATTCAGAGGCAGATAAAGCAGAAACTTTTTGTGATCTCGCTTTCGCTCATTACAAGTGTTATGCGAATGCATACCCGAAATTATTAGAATTCTATCAATACTTTTTACCAAAGCAAGAGGTTTAAAATTGAACTCTTACCCTTTAATGGCTGCAATGCCCACACATTGCATTAGAGTCATTTATTATAAAGAAAAAAAAATTTAAAAAAATATTTGCCAAATATTGAATTTTAACAATTACAGGTGAAAAGAGCTTCCCTTCTCTTTTTTTGTTTTTATTTCTTCTTTTTTTTCTTTAATTCTCTTATAAACAAACATTATATGTTCATAATATCAATTTACCAACCGGTTGTATTTACCAACAAAATTACTTTTTATATATACACATAAATGATGAAAATGTCCATGATCATGATCCTCTCAAGTTCAACAATACAGTACAGTTGTTGTACAAGAAGATGTTTGTTAATTGAGGGGGAGGTGCAGAAAAAACTTCACCTTTACTACAGATTACTAACGCTAGTCCACACTCAGTTGCTATAAAACATAATATTAAAGCAAACATGCACGCAAACTCATTAATAATTTATATTAAAAAAAAAACAGCTTAAGTTTATTTTATTTTTTTTAATACAGGTTGAGAATATGTGAGGGTGCATAAAGTCAATGCAAAAAAACATAATGTTTGTCTAGAGTTATTTGGGAATTTTTTAATGTGTTTTTTTTTATCATTATTTTTTTTACATATGAAATACAAACTTGTTGAAATGTTTACTATCGACGAAACATATTTGGAATTAAGAAATTCCATTTAAATACAATATGAAAAAATTTTAATAAGACTTGAAAAGTTAATTAATTTTGAAAAATTACATTTGAAATTGATGAATTCTCAATTGTTATTCAAAATGATCCTTTTTAAATTGAAAATGTTCACTTTTAATTTGAAAAAATCTCAATTGAAAATGAAAAATTTCATTTTAAAATGAAAAATTCTTCAAAAACAAGTAAATCGAACCTAATAAAACTAAAACTGCTTTAATTTTCTTCTCTTTTCATTTCTTATTTTCTCTTTCCCACTTCATTTAAGTTACATCAAAATAAACACTTCCTATATAATATTGTCATTACTATTAACACAATTATCGTGTGTAATTTATTTAAAATATATATCATAGTAAAAAGCGTGTTATGAAGCTATAAAGTAAAACTGTCATATGCATTAATTTGTACAACTATGTTGGAGAGTCACCAGCAAACAAGTAAAACCACATTTTTTTTTTAATTTCAAACTTAAAATGGAAATGGATTAAATAATGAAAGAGTTAAAAAACATTACATATTATTGCAAGTTATGGAAATTATATAAAAATGTATAAACCTTCATCAAACAACACTTCAATTACACAAATCCTTAATAATAAAAGTTAAACTAAAAACCCCAACCCGGCTTAGAAGAGAGTTACAATGCTTCCACTTGATTGATAAATGGTCACATGATATACATTGCATATAATATGGTAATAAAAATGAAGTTATTGAATAAAAAAGAGTAGACGGATGGATGGACATATAAGTATAAAGGTGCAGTAAAGTAATCAAAAATTTGCTTTAAAACATGACAATCATCATAAAATCAAATGCATTGCATTAGATGAAATGTTTAAAATGTTAATGTAATCATCAATCAAAATAGCCAACCGGCACGCAAGCATCAGTGAAGAAACAGGTTCTGCTTTGGGATTTTTTTAATATGAAACCACCATTTAAACATATTTAGCCTTCGTAGCGGACAATTGTGTTTATGGGTGAGCTACAGAGTGATCTCTTAGATTTGCATTTGACGTTTCAATGCCATTACGAAAAGCATTAAATGCATTTCCTCACATATGAATTTTTCTATAATTTTCAGTAATAAAAAAGAAAGAAAGATAATGGCTGGTATTTTAAAACGATTTCCATTACACAAATTGATGCTTTAGATAAGTTTTAAGCTAATGGAACTTCACTGACAAGTGTCCTTTTCAAATAAGCTTTCTCCCCGAAAAGGTCCTTGACTTTCTTATTAAACACTAAGTAAGATAAATAATTAGCATGTTAATTTATTAATATGAACACACACAAACACACACCGCAATGCAATATTTTGAAACATTTTTATTTGCTAGAAAAAAAAAAAAATACAAAATAATCACATTGTACGCATGAAAACACTTTCAATTTTTTTTTCTCTCTTTCAACTTATTTATTATGTATCATGAGAAATGTTTTCCTTTCCCCTTGTATAAGCAGCTCTGATAAGGGTGACTTTCCTACAGCTACATGTTTGGTTTTAATCCAATATGAGTTACAGACAGTTTTCAATTGAAATCATTCAGTGGAATTTAAAAACCTTACATCAGACACGCAACTATAAACTTATGGTACGTGGTATTGTTGTAAGGAGATAATTAAAATTTGTAACTTTTTTATTTTACTTTGTTGCTGCTGCTTCTTTTTTTTTTTAACCCGTAATTATGAAACTTTACTTTAGAGATTATTTTTGATATAAAAGAAAAAAAAATATAAAACAATGAAAAAACCAAAAACTTTTCCTTACTTATATACGTAGTTCCGTTTTTATTGCAAACGAGAAGAGGTTACCGGGATTCCATTGAAAAACACTCCCGCCCAATCGACCGAGGTGCAATCAATTGTACATCGAGCGGACCGTGAACCAAAATTAGCACCAAAGTTTAAATTTCTGTACAATAATAATGGAGTAGTTTAAATTTATTTAACCATTTAATTACTTTATTATTTTCTACAGCAGAACAATCACCAAAGTCCACCAAGTGGTAATAATCATCGGATAGGATCTTTATTACTATAATTCGTTAGTGGTATGGTATTAGAAAAGCCATTACAAGAATGGCAGAATTTTTATTGAAACCATCTAGTATTTAATGCTCCAAAGACACACAAAACTGTAAGAAAAGCTGAAACTAAAGCTGAAGAATCAATTTTTGAATTCTTAGAAATCGAAGCTCACGAGAAGTTTCTGCGGCGTTTTTAACTTTTTTTGTGGCAATTACATTTAAAGCACGAATTTTTACATACGATCCGAAATTTACACTCTACGGGATTCGAACCTACGGTCTTCACCATTAAACCCTTCAGTTCTATGATTTCAGCTGATGCGAATGACTTTTTTTTTGAACAATGCATCCATCTCTCTAGTACCATGGTCCCGCGCAAAGCAACAACTTGTTCTCTATAATCGCTCAAGCAATACAAATCGGTCTAGACAAGTATTGATTTTATTACAAGAGAGATAAGTGACATAAATTTATTTAAATTCTACATTTTTATGCTTTTTTTTTTTTCTTCTTAACTTTTTCTAAACGACTTGATGACATTTCCTTTTCCATCATATGTTCTTGAAACTTTCTGTCAAATCATTAAAACAATAAATTTATCCTGAGAACTTCCTGTTTTTTATACATAATCATTGTAGCATAACCAGCAGTTAGGGGGAAGTAATATTCATACTGTGTTAAATGCTGGTAAATACTTTTACATATGCTATGAAAAAAAATGAAAAAAACTAAACAACAGGTTCATTAATAAACATTTTATTACCGGTTAAATAATCTAAAGTGGAAGAACTTTTCCCACAAGAAAAAGAAAAAGAAAACAGCGAGAAGGGGTCGGAGGTAAAGACAGGGAAGAACAACTACCAACCAACCACAAACATTAAACAGAAGAAATGGAAATTAGTATTGAAAGCACTGAAATGGAAAGATAAGTGTACGCCAGAGAACTAAAAATGTATAAAAGTGTTGTTAAATTAAGTTAGAGGTGGTCATTTATTACCCAACACCATATGGTCTATGGTTGTAAATGAAAGATTTTTAGCTGAAAATAGAAAATTTTAGAATAAATAGTTGAAAAAGAATAAAGAAGAAAGTAATTGTAACCATAACTAATATAATTTAAGTTTACAAACCTTCTCAAAAACTTTACATACTCTACATCACACATAGTCTCTGCCATACAAATAAATAATACCTCAGAAAAGAAAACCTTACAACAATGGTTATGAGAAGCATTGGAATTCATGAAAAAATATGTGTTATGCAATAAAAAAAAAAACATACTTTAATAAAAATGAAGCTTTTCCGCGCACTTTTCTCAATCGTAAAAGCATAACTAATGGTATCCCACTGCTTATCGTATTGGAGTCGATTTAAACCAAACAAACCACATGCTATACTATGCTCCATGTTATGACATTGAAATTCTTGAACACAAATATAAAATTATATTTTTATATTTGGTCACGGTGTCTGGCAAATTAACGCCTTTGCACATAGATTTTATGAAAAAATATTTCAAATATTATCAAGACTATTTGAACACTACTTCTCCTAATGCTTTTGCAAAAGTAGACTTTATCTATTTGCAAAAAAAAAAAATCCATTCATTTACTCGTATATATAAAATCCCCGTTGAAAATATATTTTTGCGCCAAGTTTGTTATTGTGTTTATTGTAACTTTACTTCTCATAACTTTTATTTGGTTGTTTGTATTTTTCACAAAATTACTAAAAATAATTGTCTTTTAAGTGCAGCCATTGCATTAAAGTTTAACAACATACAACTCTTGCTGCTGCTGTAATGGTTGACACATTAAGCTTCAATTTTTCTATATACAATACATATAAACAATTATGTATGTTTATACCACTATTTTCTTAAGGTTTAGATGTTGTCTAACAAAAATGCTAGAAAACAACAACAATAATAATAATACATCATTTTTTGTTATATATTTTTTTTGTACGTTTCCCTTTACTAATGAAGATGTTGCGGTTGATAAAACTATTAAGAAAGTCTTTTGTATGTTAATCTTATGCAAACTTAAAGAAATTCTCAGCCATTCAACGACATGTTTTTGTGCTTAATTTAAAAACATAACAAAAGAAAATGTCTTCATTTATGGTTGTTGTTATTTTTGTTGTTGATGGTGATAATTGGTAATTAAAGTGTTAAAATGTAAACTCATTATTTAAACTTAAACTTTCATAACCTTATTCAAATGTTAGTTTAATTAGTTTGATGAGTGGTCTGAGACCATAGAAAATCCAGGAGTTGCACTTAAAGTGACTTTGAATAGAAGGAAAAATACAACTCTTATATAGAGATCACCGACAAATCTACTTTCTAAGAAATAATGTTTTATTTGGACCAAAGAAACTTGATGGTGACGCTGGTATTGAAGAACTCGATCCTGCATAGTATATTCACAGAGTATAACATTCTAAATAGATTTTTTATGTGTGTCTGTCTGTCTTTTTGTAGTAAATAATGTGACTTAATCTGAATAAAGATCAATTTTGAAAGGTTTTTAAAGGGGATTTTCCTTCAAAAAAAACTTTTAAAACTTTGCCTACAATATATTATAATGCGTTATTGTCCTAAAATGCCGAGTATCCATTATTTGACCTTAGCCAACATTTACCTGTCATTCATTTCACTACAGTTTAATTAATCGCTCAAAGAAACTTTTGAAAAGCTGTGTAAATATTAAATTACTGTGTAACCATTACCAATTAGCCATTCGACTTGATAATTATAAATTATCACCTATTTATTACTACCCATGTAATTATATTTAATAGTAATGCTTAACTTTACACTTTTATTACTTTTATTAGTCACTGTTATGCACGATGCTTGAAGTGACTTTATTATGAGAGATCAAACTTTATTATAAATCAAAACCCACCCACATAGATATAAAGTTCTTAGAAGGAAGTATGCGTTCGTTACTAAAACGCAACAAAATAACGGTAATAAGTTGCATTTATTTCTATTTATAACGGATAAATGACTTATTTTATAACAACATGTCATACCAACCAGTTGAGAAAAATTGATAATTGATACTTAGATTATACTTGGAACTAGACATGTTCTAACTTGTAACATTATGCTATCATCAGATTAACAATATTGCGGTTTATTGTATGTTTATATCTTACACCGCTTCTAACAAAGAGTATATTAAGTTTGTTAGATATATATGTAACTTATAAATGGAAAATGCTTAACTCATACCTAACGATTTACAATCAAAATCTCAATCGATTTAATAATGTCCGTCTATCTGTCCATGTAAATTTATAAGCAAAAGGTCTTTTTATACCCCCTCCCCATATAAGGTTCTATAACAATGGAAGTTCTTATATAGTAAGAAATCGCAATTCTTACTATTTTTAGAAAATATGGTGGGGAATAGGGAGAACTAGATTAATAGTTGGTTGTGACAAAGTTGGATCCGGTCAGATCATTTTTAGAACCCTGTCCAATATAATGATATTTCACCAAGTGTCTTATATGGCTCAAAGCCTCAACCAATTGTAAAATAATTTATAAAACCAAGTGTTGTAGGGTCTAGCTTGACCGACTATAACATTTTCACTTGTTTTTTTATAAATAAAACAAAGAAAATGTACACAATAGAAGACTTTTTAACATGAACAACCCATGTAAAGTTAACAGCATGGAACTAATGACAACTAGCTGTAATTTTATATTCTTTATTCGTTATATTCATCACTTATTGTAACATTCATCAACTGTCATTGTCGTATTGGTTAAATGTTCGTAGAACACAATTGAGAGACGCTCTAACAAGTTGGTAAACCACTTCTTTTCTTCTAACCTCTAGGTATTGTTAACCCATTTTTTGTGATTCTTTTTTCCTTCTTTACAAGCATCAAATATAAAATTTCTCTTTATTGGCATAATAACTATTTTGCAAGTCATTCTTTGTTTTTTTTTTTTTTAAACATCTTATGCTATGTTGAGTAATTTCTTAAGTTTTTTTCTACAGTAAAATAGTTGAAAGAATAAGTTCTACTCGAAGCTTTAAAATTTTGTTGACATACTGAAAGTTTTCAAACGTCACTCTGTGTGTAGGATATGCCTCCCATTGTGTCCATCATATGTTTACTGCTAACATTTTCTATTCTTCTTCTTTTATGTATGCTTTTCTTTATATATTTGAATAAAAGTGCTTTGCGTGACTCGACAATATAAAATTTTTCTTAAATTTGGAGTAAAGTCTAAAATAGTGTTGTGTTCGTAAATCATAAAACCATAATTACTAACAATGACACATGTCGCCCGGCTAGCTCAGTCGGTAGAGCATGAGACTCTTAATCTCAGGGTCGTGGGTTCGAGCCCCACGTTGGGCGCTTCTCTTTTCCTCCTTTTAATAAATAAATAAATACCTACCACTCAATATATTGAAGGTTTAATAAAAAGAGTTCAACAACATCATTGATGGCAATATCTCTTAAGCAAATTATCATTAATTTTAATAAAAGTAGTAGGAGAGAAAAGATATTAAAATATATAAATACATACACACATAATGTACATAAAAAATATTAACACTATTAGAATGAACATGCAAATATTGCTTTAAACATGCATACATCATGACGACCCACGGTTAAAGCATTTTTAAACGCATGTTCATTCCGAAATTGTTCTGTTTCTCCCCGACGGGGAATTGAACCCCGGTCTCCCGCGTGACAGGCGGGGATACTAACCACTATACTATCGAGGACTATGTTTTGTTTTCATTTTAAGATATATAAGTAAATAATAATCATTCCGTCTAAATTAAAAAGTTTATCATCATGATAAGTATGAAAAAGATAAGTTTCCCATACCGGGAATCGAACCCGGGCCTTCTGGGTGAAAGCCAGATATCCTAGCCACTAGACCATATGGGATACTGCAATGTTTTTATCAAAACGATGTAAACAGCAAATGAACAATGTTCAATAAAGATTAATAAAGATATCTTATATGTATATATTTCAAAAATTAATGCTTAAACTTTTTTCTTAATAAAGGCGACACCAATTTCTTTATTTAAACACATACAGTATGAAATTCTGCAGTAAAGTTTGGCCAGAATTGTTCAAAGTTTCTTTCTATTATATGAATATAAAATGTATAAAAAATTCATTAATAAAAGATTCTTGCTTAGATTAAAAATTGCAATGAATGTGTTTGCAATGGTTAACTAATTATATTTTCATATTCCAAACACGTTAGCCGCCAGTAATTGGCTTCTTACACATGAAGTAAATGATTTATACCTTAAGCTACAACAAACGTGTATACGTGTATCTACGAGTCAGTATTATGAAGAAATCATACCTGAATAATCAATAAATTCCTAAAATTGATTTGTCTGCCAGTTACCTAGTACCGTATTGTTGTTGTTTGTTTACTTGAGGCCGGCTATAAAGCATTTTAACACATAATTATTATCACTATTATGCATAATCCATTAGCACTGGCAATTATTATATAGGAACGCACAGATAGAGTGGTTGGCTGATAGATTGAAGGCACTACAGTGAAAATAGAAAAAAAGTTTTACAAAAAATTAATGCACTAACACATAATAATAATGAATAAATCTTCTGACTATAAAACCAAGAAATCTGTTCATACATATTTTAAAGAAAAACCAAATATTAATTTAAAATTGAAATATGTAGAAATGTACTTTTTTCTTTTCAATTAAACAGCCGCAAAAGAACATGACATGAATACCGCCAGAGTTTACTTGAAATGTAATTCCAAGTAACACCGCATAGTACAAAAGACCCTTTATGTAAATGTTTGTTTGAAACTAAAATTGCGGTTTTTTCGGTTTCCATTATTTATGAAAATTGATTGAAAAACACCGTTATAGATATGAAACCTTTTTGTGTAAACAAAAACATAAAAATATTCAACAGTATACCCATAAATTTGTATTTATGGTTTCGTTAAACATTATACTGAAAATAGAAAGAGTCTACTAAATCTGCTTTATCGTTAACAGTTTGAACAGCAGTGGTGTAGGTAGGTATATAAATACAAAGATTGTAACAGCAATCGATCAGTAACAAAATATGTAGCGATAAGACTATAAATGTCCGTTCATTCGTCTAATGTTGGCACTCTCATGGTCGTTCATTAAGGGTTATATACCTGAAATTTTTATGGTGGAAGGTATTTAAGATTCGGCGTAAACCAAATTTAGCTTCTTCTCTTGTATTCTATTCCCGTGTTTATTTATTATACTCCTACTCTCTCCCTCTCTCTATATATGTTGCTGTCTCTCACAAGAGCAGTGAAAGTAAAATCGTTACGTAAATCATTTATACTTTATTGTATTAATTTATTATCATTATTTATCCTTTTCGCACAAGTCATTTATATGCACAGATGTTAATTGATATTAATTTTATTGTGAACTTTAGTTTCTTAATGTTAATCGATTAGGGAGCTACATTCAAAAATAAAAGGAAAAAACACTTATATAATCATTGATCATTGTAAACTTTAACTGAGTAAAAACTAGTTTCCTAATTTGCCATTTTTTTGCTACTTGAATATGGGTCTTTTTACTATTTGTATAATTGGTAGCCGATAGCTGATGATTGTAGTGCATATCATTTACAAAAGAGTTCGTCTGGCTGATTAAATGATTCTGAATTGTTCGGTATAATACAAGTTGGATCTGTCTTTATCCATTTTATAGTACCTTACAAACCCCTTTATGTGAAGTGATTTATAGCATAATAAATATATTCCATTATTATACCCTCCATAAGTTTATACTTTACTTTCTTTACAATATCAAGAAGGAGGCGTCAGAAACCGTGCAAAGTATATAATTTTGATCAGGTTTAAAAACTGGGTCGATTTAGTTATGTGTGTCCGGGTGTCTGTCTGTTACTGGCATTCTGACGGTCTTACATTTTTAAAGTTTGATATATATATTTATATAGATCAAACACACCCACAATTTTTGAAAAAAAACGTGTACAACTCGACTTGTAAGCTGATATGTAATACGAATCTGCCACGCCCACCGTTTGGATGTTTATAAGGAGAGTACTTAAGATTTGACCTGAATCAAATATATTTTGTTTACTTTTTCTTACTATACCTGGCTACTTCATGTTAGCCTCACTGCAAAGATTAAAACTAATCGATGCAATAATTTAACCACTCTTTAAGTATTTTTATAGCTTTGTGTCGCTTAAATTATGAAAAACACTTTATAAATATATATATATATGTATATATTTTATGCTAACGTGCGTAATCTCCCGACATTCGATTAAATTGCAAAAAGTTTTATGACGATAAACGTTACTTTACAACATTATGCTTTAAAATCAATTAACCAATATTCAATATATGAAAATTTATTGATCTTTAATTATGTTAAATAATTTATATATATATATATATGAATAATAAAAATAATTCGTTATTATCATCATCTTCTTCTTCTTCCTTTGTAGTGATTCATCTATACCGTCTCGGTGTTATGAAATGGCTCCCAGTGTTTGTCAAAATTCACCTAAATTAACACCTCACACCAATGGTAACAACACAAACAACAACAATAATAATAATAATAATAATACAAATGGTATTCATATAAATAATGCAAAAGCTGTAGTGGGTGGTAATGGTGATTCTGCTTCATCTTTAACACAGCACAGCAGCAGCAATTGTGCTACTAGCAGTATAAATGGTTCAATGGCTTCATATAAAATGTCTAGTTCAGAGAATAGTTGGTCACAGAACACGTTTAGTAAGGTAAATAAATGGGAAAAAGCAAATTAAAATAAAAAAAAATTTTGTCTTCCCGTACCGGGAATCGAACCCGGGCCTTCCGGGTGAGAGCCGGATATCCTAACCACTAGACAATACGGGATATAACTATATCTCTACATTTAAGCAATTTAGTCAATATTATCTTAAAAAACAGTTTTTTTTTTAGTACAATCAGAAGCAGATAATTCCTCATATTAGAGAGGAAAGTATACAAAATTTATCATTAGTGAATTGCAATTATGAAGAGATTACATTTTAATTAGTTTTAAAATCTGAGGTTATCTAAACATATCCATTCGTTTAAGCAATTAAAAAATATCTTGATAAATACATCAATCAGACCATATTTCATTTAATTTTTTTTAAATTTCATTTTTGTTTCTTTAGGAAAATCAACGACCACCCGTTTATAATCCTGAAGATTATGCGCAATCATTGAAAAAATTTGGTAAACGTCAAAACGGCACAAATCCATGTTCAATATATGATTACAGCGATGTAAAGATAAACGAGGAAACGAACAAATCAACTACTTTACCCCACAAACATTCTGAACATAAGTAAGAATTTGAAAATAATTAAAAAATTATCAAATATTGTATAAAATATTTTCTTCTGTTTTTTAATTATTTAATACAATAGAAAGCCCATCATTGCTCCACCCTTTACAGAAAATGAAATGTCTTTAAGACAATTTTCTTCAATAACCGACTTACTAACGAAACTAAGAGCTGACCTAAGAGTATCATTTTTAAGGTAAAGCTATAATTTTTATCAATCAATTAAATTCTCTAATTTATTTGCATTCTATTTCGTAGTTTTGTGCAAGAATTTGTAGCCTCACCCTCAAACGGTGTAACATTGTTGTTGGAAGTTTTACGTTCCATACAATTATCGCAAACAATTAATGCACCTATAAATACCGCACCGTCAGCGGCAGGCACTATACCCCGTCACACTATGCAAAATTATCAAAAAAGAGCGCTACTAGATGAGCTGGCTTGCTTGTAAGTAAAAATATAATCAATGAAGAAATCTAGAATCTAAAATATAATCCTTACAGACAATGCCTAAGTATATGCTGTTCACGTTCTTTAGAAGCTACCGCTTGTTTGGGCTCAACACCTGTAGGCTTAATGCCATTAGCTTCGTCCGCAACCGGTCAGGGTATAAGGGCCCGCATTTTAGCTATGCAACTAATGGCGGCAGCTTGTGACCGTTCAGCTTTTGGTCATGGCAATCAAAAATTAGCTTTGGCTGGTCACACATCAGTATCCGAGGCCATGTCTACATTACGTTTACGCTGCAGTGAACCAGTTCGTTTTCGTTTATTAATGGGAATGCTAAATAGTGGCGGTGGTTCTGGTGAATTACAAGCAGTAGGAATAAGGTGGGTTTCTAAGAGTACAAAAAAATCCTTTCAAACCACTTCCCTTAATATCCTCAATTATTTTTCTTTCAGATTCATTAATGCTTTCCTGGAGAGTTCAGAAAACCTACAACAGCGTTTGTATTTACAAGCTGAACTCTTTCAAGCTGGTTTCGATCCACATAACATGTGCAAGGTTGGTCCATTTCACATCATACATTACGAAAATGTCAACTTGTTATTAATTTGTAGACTATATCCGCTTCCTCACCTTGGCTGGATGCTTTGCGCAATGAATTGAAACGTTTTCAGGATATTTATGTGGACGTGGATAAAATGATTGCTCAATCTCGCGAAGCGGAACGTGTACGCAGTCAAATGGTAATATTGGAAAGGCGTGTCCAGATACTGCATGAAGAAAAAGCCGTTTTAACGTCCATGGAGAGACGCTTACAGGAACGTTGTGCTGAATTGCAAAGAGAAATATTCCGTTTGCAGGGTGCACAAAATGAAAATTCTTTCAAATCTTTAGACAAACAGCCTATAACAGTGCCACGTCATATACCGCCAGGCAAACAGAAGACAGCTGAGGGCGAGGATACCAGCGAACATGAAGATGAAGGTATAAGTAGTTCGGATACAGGACCCTCTCTAAGTCCAGTACCTATCTTGGTGTTACCGCAAATGTCTAATAAAATGACAACAAAGTCTATAACAAATGATACCATAGAGGCGGCCATGAAAGAATTAGATAATGTGGTGAGCGAGGCTGAAAAACAATTGACCAACAATGAAACAGAATTTATGGTGAATTGTATAAATAAGGAGACAAAAGAAAAAGACATAATACCGGTTAATATAGTGCCACAGCCCCCAAGAAAATCGCGTTCTTTGGCACATTTGGTGCAACTTGACAACACTTCCGAATTAGATGGCAGCGAGTATGGCATGTTGTTATTGCAAAAACAAGTAGAAAATAGAGAAGATGAAAGAGTTAATGTGTTAAGGACATTTTTCGATGAAACTGATTATGAAATACAGGAGGTGCGAAAGTCTTTTCAACGACCCCGCTTAGACTCTCCCGAATTAAATGAAAATGATTTAACAAAAACATCGCCGGTAATAAATCACAGCAATACACGTGAATTGTTGGATGTTATTATGAATGCCCGTCAGACAGAAGACGACCCCACCATAAAAGCTTTAAGGGAAGTGAGTAATGATCGTACTAATATAAATATTCAGAGAGAACAGTTACCGGAGGGTATACAACCAAAAGGGAGTGGCAAACAACAGTTACCGGCTCAACATTTTAATGGTGTCTTTTTTATGACGGGCATGAATACACCACAGAAATATCCAAAACCTGACTTGACGGCCGCTCTGCAGGCCCGACGTGTCACCAAAACCGTAGAACGTTTGGAAGCCGTGTTCGCCAATCACAATGATACCTTCCATCATGAAGCGATTAACAATAATGGTCATACAAATTCCATGTTAAATCAAAAGGAAAAATCAAGAAGTAATCAACAGATTTATTTCGGTAGTAACCCTACTCTGGGTAATCCAGCACATAATAGTCGTCCCGATCTTTTAAATCAAACTACAACAAAAGCAACCACCATCCGTACAAGATCTTACACACAAGGTGCGAAAGTTACAGACATTCCTTCCGGTTTATATTGAAACAATGTATCACCTCTGTCATGATTTCATAATAAGTTATATGTGCAATATGGAAATTGTGTATTTTCTACGGTTTTAGTAAAATGGAATCTTTTATTTAAGTACTTACGCAATATTTAATAAATAGTATAAGAATTAGAAATTGGTAATTATTTATGTCTCATCCATCTCATTGTTTTTTACCTTATTTATAATATTCTATATATATATTTAACTTTATTAAATTTTTTTATTGTGACATTTTTAAATATATTTTTTACGACCAATTTATATAAGTAATCGCCTTTAATAAAATGATTTATCAAAACTACAACGTTTTATGTATTACTTTAATTTAAAAAAACATTAAATCATATATACATGCTTACATTTGAAAAAAGGATTCCAAAAACTCAACCCATTGAAGCTGCTAAATCCATTTTTCAATGGGCAGATGTACGGACATAATATTATTTTTTATACATTTCATCAAAGATACACCCACCCGCACGTTTAAAATATTGAAAAATTACAAATTACGCCCACTTTCGTGGGCGTGGTCATCTCTTACATACCGTATATTCAGAAATAGACGTTCTCAAGTTAAAGTTCATGTGTCCTTAGGAAATCCATAAAATCCGAATCGATTTAATGAAATCGATTTTCAATAATTTTTTTTTTAAATAAATAAATTTTCAATTTTATTTAATCTCTTTTCTTCATTTTTAATCTTTATAAATCACAATAACGATTATAAAGTTCAATGTAGTTAGTCCCTGCCTGCTATAATGAAGATCCAAAAAATTTACCAAAAATGAATGTAAAAGTTGAAAATTTTTGGCAAAATACCAGGCGCCCAGCATCATGTAGTAAGTAAATTTTCCTATGAACGAATGGCGTCCTCTAGTGAGTCTATAAGTAAGTAACTTTATTCAGGACACCATTCTGTGGATATCGTACAGTAAATTCACTACTAG
This sequence comes from Ornithomya fringillina, assembly GCA_963978525.1. Taxonomy (NCBI): domain Eukaryota; kingdom Metazoa; phylum Arthropoda; class Insecta; order Diptera; family Hippoboscidae; genus Ornithomya; species Ornithomya fringillina. Next base: position 18,730,055 of record OZ021694.1, on the reverse strand, counting down.
ATGGCGCTAAATCAACATAACAATCGTAAACAGCAGCATAGTTTGTGAAAGTTTTGAAAATCTTCAGGCTAGTATTGCGTATTCGAATTAAATTGAAACTATATTCCTATTTAAGACTCGTGTATATATCAATTTATTTTATATTATATGTACAATTTAATATTTTAACAATATACCAACAATTTAATCACATGGCGCTCAATTATTGATTTGAAAAAACTTTGTTGTCATTTTAAACAATGTAACAATTGAATCAATAAATCTAATGTATAAATATATTAATAAAATGACAAATATGTGGCGATAATTATAAGTAAATTTGACTTTGGCCAAATCTAATGTTAGTTTCCCAACTATACAATGTAAAGAAGGGGGTGTGGCAGTTTTATCTTACGCTCTTTAATAGTGTATGTATGTATGTACGAGTATGTATCTACTTCCACATCGAATGTGTTTTTAAAAAAAGCCATTTTTGATACATTAATGGAAAAGCTCAGTACATATATAAATATATGTAATAAAGTTAAACTTTGCAATTAAATGATAGCCGTGGCTCTCAAACAATTTTGCCAACAACAAAGTCAAAGATATATACTTTGTAAAGCCTGCATGAAATGACATACTTAATATAGGGAGGGCATAAAAGGCGCCTAATCAGGTTATCAAAGAATAAATTAATAATTTTAATGACAATTCAACTATCAAACGCTTAGCTTATGTTTATATACAATCTTAATTTTAATAACAATCAATTTCTACGTCTATCTCTCTAGGTTATCAAATAATAAATTAATAATTTTAATGACACTTCAACTATCAAACGCTTAGCTTATGTTTATATACAATCTTAATTTTAATAACAATCAATGCCCACCTCTACCAATTGACTATTGTAATGCATTTCATTGTAGCTGTTACTACAGTAACGGGTGCTTGCCGAAAACGCATTACAAATCATATTAGAAAAGTCACACATAGTTATAGGTAACACATACGTAATTATTGTTATAAATTCTCCAGCTTTATGATGTACTTGTATATCCGTTTGTGCGGCTTGTTGAAATTTTGTTCAAGAAGAGAACACATTTAAAAAAAATTCAATAAAGTTTTGCATTTGGATTAAAGTACAATAATCTTTCTCTCGGTTTCTCTCTGTCTCTTGTGTAAATTACAATTTACTTCTTGTGGGGTAGTGCTATTTACAAAAAACGAAAAAAATAGATAAAGAAAGAAAGAAAAGACAATTAAGGTAAATATCAAACAGTTGTTCAGCTAATCTCAATGTGAGTAAACGTCACTAGCCTTGTGCAAAATTACAACATTATACAAATGCAAGAATCTTATGTTTTACGTTTAACAATAAACAGTTAATCGATTTGTTATCATTTGCAGAACATGCGATAATACAAAAGTGCAATTTTTCATATTCATATACTGTACTTAACATTTACTACAATAGTGCAATGGCTTGTTATGGGTTAAATTATTATATTATGACAACTTTGATGAAATGCTGTCATCAAATCTGTGATATAAGTGATAGTACTAAACAAATTTATCCATAAATAGATATTAAACTTTGCGAACTAGACCGAATATTCGCTAGTTCAATGTAATAAAAATATTGTATATTTACAAACAAAACAAAACAGACTATACAGCAAATGATGCTTGCCATAAACAATTCCCTATTTTTTGCATAAAACTCATTTTCAAAACAACATATGGTAAAAATCATTATCTATGTAATAAACAACTTAGTACGTATCCATAGGAATCTTACTATTCAGCTGTGTGAAGAGACAATGTATTCATTAATTACAGAAACCACAAGTTAAATTAGTCTGTCTTTTGTCAAGTCACGTGTATTCTCCATTAAAAATAACCCCACGATTGGTTATTTACTATGAGGCTAACCGTTGCTATATAAATTTAAACAAAATTTGAACGCATTAAAAACCGTTAATAGGATTAAATAGAGAACTGTATACCGATCCAACCAATATATGCCCACAAGTAAGTTTGCGTATAAGAAACAAACACTAAATCAATCATTTGTGCCATTGCACAGATAGTGAAAACATTAAGTAGATGATTAGAACAACAAAACACATTTTATATAAATGTTGAGATAAAACGTACTTTATGTCTGAATTCAGGTAATGGAGACTGATGCTGTTGTTCCAATTATTAGAACCTTAACACCAGCTTTGCAACAAGTGGCTGAAGAGGAATTGAATGAAGATCCACAACGATTAATTGAAGATATTTTAATCTTAAAGCAATGGCTACTACAACACGATCTGTTGAGGGCGCGTACAAATGATCAATTCTTGGTGGCCTTCTTAAGAGGCTGTAAATATAGTTTAGAAAGAGCTAAACAGAAAATTGAACGTTTCTACACATTAAGAGCGTTATTACCAGAAATATATAATGAACAGCGTCAGGTAGATGATGCACAAGTATTGGAAATTGTACGATTGGGGTAAAACTTATCTGAAAGTATTTTGTTTCAATAAATTTCTAATTTTCATTTTTGTGCCATTTTATAGCATCATTTTACAAATACCTTTACCCGAGAATGAAAGTAGACCTTGCATAACCATAATACGGGCCACAGCTTATGATATTACAAAGTATAAATTTGCTGATATTATACGCGTGGGTTCCATGTTCGGTGAGATTATGATGCTGGAAGATGATCATTCCACGGTATGCGGTTATTTGGAGATTATGGATATGGCCAACGTAACAGGTGGTCATCTGTTCCATTTACCACCAGACTTATTGCGTAAATGTTCCATGTTTGCTGATGAAGCTTTGCCTATGCGCCAGAAGGGGACATTTTTTATAAATGTACCCTCAATCTTCGAGAAAGGCTTCAACTCGGTTAAAGCTTTATTTCCAGAGACGATGAAAAAGCGTGTAAGTGTATATGTCGCCTTTTTTTATTCCTTTTTTTTTTTAATTTTTTCTTAATATCCAGATTGTGGTTAGCTCTACGCCGGATTGTCTAAGTGATTATGTACCGTTAGATTATTTGCCTGCTGAGTATGGTGGCACTAATGGTTGCATACAGGATATTATAAATAATATGGAATCGAAGTTATTACGATATCGTGATTATTTCCTGGACGATTGTAATTATGGTACTGAGAAGAAATTGCTCAAACATTCATTATCCTTTAACTATGAAAGCTACTTTGGTGTTGATGGCTCTTTTAGGAAACTCAACTACGATTAATTGGCTTCAATACTTCTTTTTAGTTTTTTTTATTAATTAATTTTTTTTTATGTAAATAATTTTCATTTAATATAAATTTTATTATATGCAATCATTAAACACTAACCTTTTTTATTTTAATTAAAAATAATTAATTAATATTATTAATTAAAAATGCTATTTTTTTAAGCACTAACTTAGCTTGTGTGCTTGATTTAATTACTGATAATTATTAATATTTTTTTTAATTATTTTATAATCTTACAGGTAAAAAGTCTGTGGATACGCTTAATCGAAGACGATGGATGCGTGTTTTTTATATAAATAAATTATTTATGTTTAAATCTCATCAGACAGAAGTGTAAGAAATTTAAAAAAAAGAAGAAAATTATGAATAATGATTGTCATGTAATTGATAATGTAAAAAAAAAAACAATTGAAAAGGATTAATTTGATTTAGGTGAAATCTGAAACACATACTTTCTACTTTCTGCGTATAATGGGCGATTTACTTTTTAATGCTGATCAAAAATATACATATATACTTTAAACGGTGTCTGACGCCTGCTTCTGAATGTTACAAACACAATGACAGACTTAGTGTACCCCCATCTTATACCCTCCACATAACATAAACTTTAACTTTTCTGCTTATTTCAAATTGCCAAATTGTTCAATCTCCCTTATTCAAAGAAATTTATAGAAATGTATTGTAGTTATCCAGAACTATATAGCTGCACGCTAAGATGATAATGTAGTGGTTAGCGGTTATGTACTAATATTCGAGAAAGCTTTATTAGTGAAGGAGCTGAATACATTTCTGGAACATTCTGTACCAATGCATCGTAAAACCGCCATACACATTGTTAATATGAGTATTGATGGTCTACGGCAACGGTTCTCAAACTTTTTTCTGCAGCCCTCCAAAGGTACAATAACTTACACGGAACCCAGTGGTTCAGGGGAAAAAGTGAGCATTATCTGGAAAACTGACACGCCTACATTATACTCGACTCAAATTCACACACAGTACCAGAGGATGTAATGAGTAAAACTGCCACGCTCATTTTTTGTGTAAGCAATTAATTCGCTTCGATAAATTTTGGAGGCTTTTTTTTTGCTTTTAATTTAATTTCGGTCTTCCGAATTCTGTTTGTTCACTAGTTCACAAAACCGAAAACCTTCATTACGATAATACTTTACAAAAATATATTTATTCATTGATTCAAATTAATGCATAATATGGAAGACAATAATTTTCTTTATGAATTCTTTTTAAGAACCTTAACAATAACACTTTTAACTTCCGTATAATTGTGTAGAGCATATTCACCATTCTCGCGTCCATGACCGGACATCTTATAACCGCCAAACGGCACCTGAGCCGATAGATTATTATAATTATTTACCCATACAGTGCCAGCACGTAAGCCTTGTACAATGTAATTGGCTTTGTCAATGTCTTTGGTGAAAACGGCTGCTGCCAAACCATAATGGGTATTATTCGCCCGTTCTATAACCTCATCAAGTTTCTTGAAACGTATTATTTGTTGTACGGGACCGAAGATCTCCTCTTGTGCTATAGTCATGTTATCGGTGACATCAGCAAATACTGTTGGTTCTACGAAGTAGCCGGGTAGATTTGGTGGCCGTTGACCACCCGCTACCAATTTGGCACCCTGCTGTTTACCACTCTCAATTAAACCCAAAATTTTCTGCATTTGCTCTTCATTGACTTGAGGTCCTTGTTCTACGTTCAAGTCAAATGGATTGCCAAACTGGCGTTTTCTAGCTCTATCAGCACTGCGTTCTACAAATTCATCGTAAATTTTGTCCTCCACATAGGTACGCGAACCAGCGCAACAACATTGACCCATATTGAAGAATAGAGCAAAATGTGACGTCTCTACAGCGTAATTTAAATCGCTATCGGCCAATATAATATTGGGACTTTTACCACCCAATTCCAGGGTAACACGTTTCAAGTTGGTATTACCCGAAGTTTGTTGTATCAATTTGCCCACTTCCGTAGAGCCGGTAAAAGCTACTTTGTCCACATCATAATGATTGGCTAAAGCGGCACCTGCATCACCAAAACCCGGCACCACATTGATAACACCCTCGGGAAAGCCCGCCTCCTTTGTCAGTTGAGCTATATATAACGCTGTTAAGCTGGTCTGTTCAGCCGGCTTTAATATAATAGTATTGCCGGTAGCTAGAGCCGGACCCAACTTCCACGCCATCATCAATATGGGAAAATTCCATGGTATAATTTGAGCACACACTCCCACGGGCTCATGACGTGTATAAGCAAAATAATCACCATCCATGGGTATAGTCTGGCCGTGATTTTTATCAGCCCAGCCAGCAAAGTAACGCAAATTGCGAACGGACATTGGTATGTCAACGTTGTAAGACATGGAATACGGTTTGCCATTGTCCAATGTTTCTAAACTCTTTATTATTGGCACGATTATTGTCATTTTCTCAATCAATATCAATATTAAAGGAAACTTACTGCTAAATAGACGCGATCACGTTCCAATAATTCAGCTAAACGGTTAATTAAATAACCGCGTTCCGAAGCATCCATTCGACGCCAAGGGGAGCCAAGTCTAAGGAATTTTTTTTCGTATTTATATTGAAATTTATTTCATATTATTTCAATAATGATAATGAATGATGATGTTAGTAGAGGATATAACGTAAGCCACTGCCATAGGTAATGGTTTGTTAAAATGTTTTTTAACACCCAGAAAAAAAGTATTAAAAACCTCAAAAAATACATATATTCGTGATCAGCATAGAATACTAAATCAATGAGATCATGTCTGTCTGTCTATTTGAAAATACTTCTATTAATCAACTTTGAGAAATTTTAAGTCGCTTAAGTGGTTTAGAAGTTTCAGTACTTGCTGTCAGTCATCTAATGAAATATTCATGTTATCGATGGACACAAAATACAAATAATAAGTATTGAAAACATCTGAGTCAGATAATTCATTTAATTAATTTGTTTCTAATTATTTTAGAAAACATAGTAATAAAAAGTAAAAAAAATTAATTTCCACATGTACTTAGAAGTGGTGGGTGTGACAAGTATATGATTTTACCCTCTCCGTGTGTATAAAAGATTTTTGTTCCATTGTCTGGCTCTGCATGCAGAAACTAAAAATAATTCAATATCTCAAAATTTACGCCCGTAAGGATGCCATCAACAGACAGACCCACATACATACATGTCTAGATCAATCTAGTTTTTGATGTTGATCAAGAATATATATACTTTGTAAGGTCTCTGACACCTTCTGTGAAGGATGTAACCACAACAACTCAAAAGATATAAAATGAAATATTTTTTTTATTTAATTTTTTACGAACAAAGGTTAATGTTTATTGTAACGTCATTCCTTGAGGATGTGAAAAATTTAAAAAAAAAATTAAAAATTGAAAAATTAATTCAAATTAAAAATTGAAAACGATTTACTTTGTATACACAAAATACATACTTTGTAGTTGTATATAGTTGCGTGTGTTTGTGTTTTATTTATGAGAATAATATTTTAAACTTTGTTGACTTACTTGAAGGCTTTGCGAGCAGCATTTACAGCCACTTCTATATCTTCTTTACTTGAACATTGAATTTCAGCGATTTTTTCTTCAGTAGTTGGATTAATACTATCAAACGTTTTGCCCGATTTACTTTTATGCCATTCATTGTTAATAAAAATCTATAATTAAACAAATAGTTGTGATTACAAAAACGTTGCTTTATAAGTACAGAGAGAAAATTAATGAAAGTTATGGTACAGCAACCCTTTAACTATTAAATGATCGTCTATTTTAGTAAACGCTAATTTATACCCCATAATTTTTGTGTCTATAAGTGATTACGGGTGTGGTACTTGGCCGATTTTATGCGGTTTAAATAAAAATCTATGTAGAAACATTTGTATAAAAATTTAGTCTAACAGTTCAAAACTTACGACCGTAAGTATACCAACATCAAATGGACACACGGACCAACATGGTTACATTTACTTAGAATTTGACGCTGATCATATGTATATAAAAATATTTTCTGGTATCTCCGAGGCTACTTTCTAGGTAATGTAAACGGAACAACAAACTCAGTCTACCCTCATCACTGGATGGTGCAATAAACACTTAAACTTTTTATATCGCTATTACAATCGTGCCTGGAATATACAGCCGGCTTTATAAAAAAACATATGTGTACGTGTATTATCATTCTTTCATTTTCATATCTCTTCAAGGTTATGCAAAAGTTCTTTGTTGTGTGAAACCATGAATAAATTAAGAAATTCAAAAAAAACTTCTCGCTCTGATACAGTGTCAAATTACCTATATTTGCAAGTATTTATATGTAAACAAAACATAGCACATATATACATACGCTACATATTTATGTTATACGTAGAAGAAAAACTTACACCGGTATATAAAATATCAGGATTTGTTTGGGGTTCAGGTAGTGAAGCATATTTTGCTATGTGTTGCACATTACACGTTATTATTTTATTAGTATTTTGTAAAAAATTTAAGGTTTTCACTAAACGCAACATATTTTATTTTAAAGAAAATGAAATACTTTCGTTTTCTTAAGCAAACAAAAAAAAATTGCACTTCTGCTACTTAGTGAGTGAACTTGTAAAATGACTTATTAGTCCAGCTGGGGATAATCACAAACCGCCAGGGTTGATAAGGCAGTGAATAATTGAACTTTACATCAAACAAATTTCGCAAGTTTTTTTTTTTTTTTTTTTTTTTTTGTACAATGCAAAGAAAAGAATAAAGTAAGCTTTTATAAAATTAACACAGAGTTGCTTAAGATAATGTTTTTAACAGAAAATTTTGTTAATTAAAAATTAAGTTGATAGTGTTTTTTACACTTTGAAGAATTTAGAACGGACCTCTTCATTTGCTATTAAATCAATTTTATCACCTATACCTTATAAATAAATATGTTTGCAGCATTGTGTTGTTCAACTTTTACATTTTTTTTTTCACTTTTTCTAGAAAGTTTTTCTCGGAATGCGTATTAATTACACCCGCCACATAGGTAGAGTAGGAAATGTCAGAGACCCTATATTATATATATACGCTTGACTGGCAATAAAAACTCTGTATGTCCGTGCGTCTGTCTATTGTTGGTACTCTTTTGGTCGTTCATACACTTCTATGTAGTTCCCTATTTAAGTTGAAAAAATTCGCTCAGGAGCCACGCCCACAATCGACAAAAATCTATTTATCTGCCACTATGCTATGAGCTATGAATTTCGAATTTGGAGCACATATTTATAATCATGCCATCTGCCCCCCTCCCACTTCTTGTATGCACATGTGGAGGGTATTTAAGATGACTACTAGAATTACTTGAAATTTATATTAAACTAGAGCATAAGTAAGAAGAGCACTTGTCTCGCCATAATAAGATATATATGTTAACTTATTTATTGGACTGTATAGATAAGAGTATATGTGTATATTAATACAACAATAAAAACGGAAATTAAACACTAGATCTGTGTATTTTAATCCACATTCAATTGACGAAATGAGCCTTCCATACCAAATAGATTGTCAAAGTCGATAGGTTTGCCGGGTCTTAAATTTTCATCAGTACCGTATTTAATTAAATCTTGTAAGAAATAATCACGATAGGTGAAAACTTTCTCCTCCCACATTTTAATCAGCTCCGGTATGGAACCATTTTCCCCACCATATTCTTTGGGTAAATATTTTTGTGGTATTTTTTCATACAATTTCGTCCAATCATTACCATAAACGGATAACTGTTTAATATACAGAAACAATAATTAATATCATATCATATATAATGAGTATATATATATAATAAAAATTTACTCTATTTGCTTGTTTCTCTGAAAGCATTGACTTGAATAAGTTAAATATTGCTTCAAAGGCTTTTGGAGCATTCATTATATGTGTAGCTTTATTACGTATCGGTACAGCCTCCTCATTCCATAAAGAACTACTTTTCAATACTGACGGCGTCATTTGCAGCATATGATCTGTTGTCAATTTACTTAGATCAACTACGTAAATCATACCATTGACGACCGCATAATCATCTTCCAACATTTGAATTTGTCGCATCAAATCTGTAACTCTCATCATGTCTTGTATTGAATATTTCTTCGGATCGTAAATTCCTTGGCGAAAGAAGAGAATTCTTGGACCGGTCTCATTTAAAGGTGTTGGCAAAATTACACCCACTCTTTTAATGGAATATAAGTGAAAGTAAAAAGATTTAATATTTATTTTTTTTTTTTATTCCACAAGTGACATTTTTTAATGTCTAAAGAGAGACACATCTTTTATTCTTGAATCTGAATCGTTTTTATCCATGAATGTCTGTCATTCTGTCTTTCCACTTAAATTGATCTAATTTCAGAACCCTCTCCCCATATAGCACTTTTATTGGAAATAAAACAATACAGACAGAAATTCACAATTAGCTTAAATAGTTTAAGAATTCTCGGTGTCAACTTTTACACCCGATCGCACCATTTTTAGAATCACTTTTCATATAATATTCTTTAACGAAGGGCACCCTCCTCGATACTTGCTATTATTTTTTATATAACGGGATTATGTAACGGTATGTTTACTAAAACCTTCTAAGACATCTGCTGTGTTTATGCTGCACATAGCTTTTAATACAATTCGATCACTCACCCAATATTTAATATTTCACGCATTAGTGTTTCTTCTATATCTTTTAATGTAAAGAGGTGTGGAAAACGTGTTCGTAGAGTGTAATATTTATCAATTTTCGATTTGGCTTTTTCAAAACGATATTTACAGCCCCGTAGAAAAGCTATTAAAAATTGATCATCCGTACAAGCTCTTAAATGCGGCTGTTGTTCTATCCATGTCTTTAAAATTTGTAAATCGTCTTCAATGCGTTTGGGATCCTCATTCAATTCATCTATAGCCACTTGTTGTAAGAATGGCGTTAAAGGACGTAAATTAGACATAGTTTTTGGAAAATTACTTTCAAATTACGCGTTAGTTCCGTGCACAGTTTTCTGTAACTCGTAAACTTTGCAAATGTAGTTTTCGATTAATGTTCAATTGAATTTAATAAAAGCCATAATTGATTGCACCAGAACTGTGCTAGATAGTTTTCTATACATATACAATGAATGTGTGTTGCATTAATTTATCATTGAACAGATAAGATTTTAATTGATAAAAAATATTGCCTTTACTTAAAAATAATATAAAAATTGGTAATGAAACGTGTAATTGATAGAACTTGGAAAAAATATTTGCAGTAAAACAATGTCCAACATGCGGCCTTTAAATCAAAAATTAGCTAAAAAAGCTGAAGAAGAGTTGGGAGAGACGGCGGAACGTTTGAAAAATGATTTGCAAACTTTACGAGAATGGCTATTAAAACAATCTCATCTAAAAGTTCGCAACGATGATCAATTTCTGGTGGCTTTCCTTAGAGGCTGTAAATACAGTTTAGAGAAAACGAAACAAAAACTGGATTACTTTTATGCTTTGCGTCACGGAGTCCCAGAATTATATGAAAATCGTTTCGTTAATGAGAAATGTTTGGAAATATTTAGATTAAGGTAAGAGAACGCGAGATTGTTTAAGACCCAAACGCGATTTCTAACGTGAAAATTTACTCTTTGAAATCGCAGTTGTTTTATTAAACTACCCAAACCGTTAACTGAAGATGGCCCCAGTATACAAATATCCCGTTACGGCTATTATGATCCCAGCAAATATCAATTCCCCGAAGTATTTAAGGTGTCCACCATAATGCGCGACATACAAATGCTTGAAAATGATAACACCATGATAGCAGGCTTCATAGAGATAGTGGACTTTAACCATATGACCGCTAATCACATTTTACAATTCAATGCTGCTTTGGTGAAAAAGTTGGCCATTTTGGGTGAAAAGGCGTGGCCATATCGCATCAAAGGGGTTCATTTTATTAATGTTCCTTCAATAACCGAAAAAATTCTCATTATATCCAAAAGCCTAATGAACGAGAAACTTAAACAACGGGTATGATTTTTAAAATGTTTTCTATCTTCTAAAATATGTGTGAATAATAAAAAATTATTCATTTTCCAGTTTTATATTCACAAAAATTATAAATCTTTATATGATCATATACCTCAGGACTGTTTGCCCAAAGACTATGGTGGTAATAATGGCTGCATTCAAGATATTATGGATAATTGGGAAAAGAAGTTAATAAGTTATAAAAAGTATTTTGAAGAAGAAGTAAATTATGGAACGGATGAAAAGCGGAGACCGGGTAAAGCGCTGAATACCGAATCTTTATTTGGTATGGATGGTTCATTTAGACAATTGAATATAGATTAAAAGGTGAAAAAAAATTATAATAGTAAATAAATAATTGAATTAAAATTATTACTAAATTATAAAGGTTGGATTCCACTCATCGAAATCAAACTTAACTAATATGCAAGTTTGAGTTTAATTGAACTGTTTTTAAGGCAGTTACAATGAAAAATGTGTTGTCTAACATTTCAGAACAATTCATTGTTGTTGATCATTGATATTTGTATTCATCATAATTTCCAAACAACCCTTTAATTATACCCTCCAACTTAGGGAAGAGGGTATATTCACTTTGATCATCCGTTTACAACACATCGAAGGAAGCGTCGGAGACCCCACAAACCATATATATTCTTAATCAGCATGAAAAGAGAAATCGTTTGAGACATGTCCGTCCGTGTGTCCGTGTGTCCGTCTGTTGTTGGCACTCTCACGGTCGTAATTTTTGAGATATCAAATTGAAACTTTGCATACGTATTCTTAGTTCAATTTTGCTGTTCCGTATTGAAATTGAACAAAATCGGTAAAGAGACACGCCCACAATAAACGAAAAACTCATCATACCTCGAAAAAATTGTATCTTTAAAAAATTATATATCGCACAATACTAAGCCTATCAAGTTGATTTTTGGTATACATATAAGTGGTACCTTTGTCCAATACTGTGCCAAAAATGGGCGTGATTGAATAACGCAAACTCCTATAATTAAAAAAAAAACACTATTTGCGTAAGTACATGAAATAGTCACATACATAAATATGGCAATAGGAACTTATTTTTAGAGGATTATAAAAGGTGGAGGGTATTTAAGCTTCGGTCTTAACCGAACTTTTCTATCTTGTTTTAATTTTTATTTTTATTTTTGCTTTTATATACATTGGTATTCTTAATTTAATGTAGATCACACCATTTCTTTATAATGCTTTTATACTCTGCACCATTTGTGGCTACTGACCATGTACATCCATCCGTCCATGTGTCCATAAAAATTTTTAAGTAAGCTATGAGTCGAATTTTTTGAGATATTTCAATGAAATTTGTCTTTTTAAAAATATACTCAAGCGGATAATTTTTAGAATCCCTTTGCCTATAATCATCTTTCACAAAATAACTTGCGTGGCAACAAAACTAATTTTAAGATAATTTATGAAACTTAAGTGTTGTAGGGTATTAATTGATCAGGCTTGACCGATTATAATATTTTCACGTATTCACTTAATTAAAGTCCCGATTTCTTATTAACATATTTATGACCTTCTTCATAGTAAGGATTCGTAGCTTCACGTACTCGATCCAACCATTTGCTTATGGTAGGAAATTTCTTTGCTGCATCATACTGACAAAGTTCTGAAAAAAAAAAAGATGAAACATGTTAATAAAAAATCTACACTTATACATATAAGTTTAAGTACTATTTTGTTCTATTTCACAGGCACCAAACAAATCGGCCACAGTCACTTTATTGCCGGCCACAAAATCTGTATTTTTTAACCAAATTTCTTCCAATACTTTTAACTGTAACTCCATTTCTTTTTTCAACTCGGCAGCTTGATCGTTTGAAGGTTTTGGTGCTACACCTCTCATAGGCAATAGCCACATATACTTAAAATAATTGGCACAACCATAACGTACACCCAAATGTTGCCATTCCAGGAATTCATCAACTTTAGCTCTTTGCTGTAAATCTTTGGGATATAAATTCTCATTGAATTGACCCTTATCAGCTAAATACCTATAAAATGTATGGGATGTAAGGAAAGCTTAGCGATCATTTAAAGACAATACATGCATACCTGATAATAGCCACTGATTCACTTAAATGAAAATCACCATCCACTATGGCTGGCACTTTTTGAAAGCGATTTATTTTTTTATACTCATCACTGCGCTGTTCAACTATGTAGTCATAGTATAATATATGAAATCATCAAATTGACTTTTTTTCATACTTTTTTTGGTTACTTTGGCCACTTACATTTTCTTAAGGCTACTGGACAATCTTCAAAGGGGACTTTGCTAAGTTTTAAAGCAATCCACAGAGCTCTGGATGGTTGAGACATCAAGTCATAATAATATTTAAATGTTTTAGTCATTTTTATAAAATCTCTTACAATTGTTTTGTGCAATAATTATATTAAGGCAAGCGCCAGTATAAATGTTTTAGTACAAAGACGAATGCGGTCAGGAATGTTGGAGATAAATTGTATAATTAAGTTGGAGTGCAGAAGCTTTTGTTGAAAAGCTTTAATAATTCACGGTTAAAAAAAATTAAATTCAAATTAGACAAAACAAATTCATAACCTAAATCGATCACGCCCACAATCTACATATCAGTTACGAAAATTTGAATTTGATTTATTTTGAAATTTTCCAAATGAATCCTTTTATCGTTTTTTAGATCGCTATTAAAATAAATAAATAAAATCGATCAAGATAAAATCTATTTATCTGCTACAAAATATTAAACTATGAATTTGAAATTCCTACCAAAAATGGGCGTGGTCAGATAAGAGATTTACAAAAAACCTCAATTTCCAAATTGATGCGTGGTTTAAAGAACGTTCCACGCCCACTATTTGTATGTAGATACGGAGGGTATTTAAACCAAATTTAGTTGTTTTTTACTTGCTTCTTCATTAACATCTCTAGGACAGCCCGACTTCACGTTGAGACTTTCATGAGATCGGAATTCAAGGGATTCATTCCGACACATGGTATTACGAATTTTAAATAGAACTGTATTCCTTACAAGTGAAAGATAGACTAAATGTTTGGATGAATCTAATATTCTGTTTCAATAATAATAAAAAGCTTTAACACCATTACTATATATTCCAACTGAAACTTGTTTTGTAAAATTAAAAAAAAAAATTCTTTCAATTTCAGTGTTAAAGTAGTTATGAAGATCAAATCAATTTGAAACGTTCTAAACAGCTTACAAAAAATGTCAAAGCCTAATATCCGTTTATTATCGAAAGAATTACAATTGCAGGCTTCAAGCGAATTACATGAAACTGAAGAAGCTATTGAAGATAATCTGAAATTGATCCGCGAATGGTTGGAAAGTCAATCACACTTAACAGCTCGTACAGATGATCAATTTTTAATAGCATTTCTCAGAGGTTGTAAATACAATTTGGAAAAAGTGAAAACAAAAGTTGACAACTTTTACACCATTAAACAACAACTAACGGAAATTTGTGGCCATTTCACTGTACAAGGCAGATTGTTGGAACTTTTTCGTACAGGGTAAATGGCCACAACTGCCTTTCATTAAAATTATTCAAAATTAATTAATTTTTGTACAATTTCTAGAGTATTCATACCTTTGAGTATGCAATCGAATGGCAAAGAACCCTCAATATTTTTAAGTAATTGCCAAAAAATCGATTTCAATACTCATACATTGAACGAAAGCCTACAATTGCACTATTTATGGTTAATATGGATTATGTGTCATGATGATAATTCCATAATTAACGGCTGTGTGGAAATTATAGATTTAGAAAAATTTAATATCAGAACAGTTTTAATATTAACCCCGACCTTGCTACGAAAAATGTTTCAGTTCGTTAAGAAGGCTGTACCCATACGAGTGAAATGTGTGCATGTAATTAATGCACCCAAAGAGATTTACTCTTTATTGATTACAGCTAGGAAGTTGATGAGTGAGGAATATAAAAATCGGGTAAGTAGCTTAAAATATTCAAATCAGCTAAAAAAAAACGCCTACAATAAAAAAAAAAAAGTGAAAACAATTCTTAGACTTAGAGACTATTCAGATTTAGTCGAATTTATTAAGTGCCACGCTCCTAAACAAAATCTCTTACAGATGCAACATCACTCCATCCCATATGGGCGGGATCGGATCAAAGTCACGCCCACATATTATAAAAAAACTTTCTCTAATATAAAAATTAGACCTTTAGGGCCAAACTTAATACTCGCATCTTGCCACGCCCACATTTTATATATAAATCACTTTTTTTATTTTACTTTTTAGTTCCACGTTCACCAAAATGTTAACGATCTCTACACCTTTGTTGATAAGACACACTTACCCATGGAGTATGGAGGCAAGAATAGGTCCATACCAGAGAGCATTACACATTATGAAAAGTTGTTAATACTCTTTAATGATTATTTTATGGAGGAATATAAATATGGTGTAAACGAAACATTAAGATCGTCAAAGAACGATAAAACAAGTAAATGGTGGGGACTGGAAATGCTGCTTTGTAAAGCTTTGGCAATCTTTCGTTCGCTTTATTAATAACAATTTAATCTATTGCTTTCAAGTTTAATGTTACGTACGATACATAATTACTCTCTCTATATATAAAATTCTATTTCAAGTGCAACCATTATGTGCTCAAGCAAGTTTGTTAAAATTTGGTATTGAATTAAATCAACCACAGGTTTATGCTAGAAACAAAAAATACTAGTTTTCTATGCATTTTGTGTAAAAATTCTATTTTAGAAAGGCAAGCAGATGCCACAAACCTGGTCTTTTGAGTAAGTTATTTAATTAAATGTGTGGATAAAGTCTACACTTCATATATATTTATTAAATTAAAAATCTTAGATTTAAAATTTTTTCAAATCTACTAAGAACTTATTAAAAATTTTCTATTAACATACCCCTCACGTTAGTCCGAAAAGTTCCTTCTTCATATAACCGGAATGATGCTCTTCCAAATACTTTA
This sequence comes from Ornithomya fringillina, assembly GCA_963978525.1. Taxonomy (NCBI): domain Eukaryota; kingdom Metazoa; phylum Arthropoda; class Insecta; order Diptera; family Hippoboscidae; genus Ornithomya; species Ornithomya fringillina. The sequence goes on along the minus strand of OZ021694.1, from coordinate 18,713,746 downwards.
TAAACAAACTCATATTCATCACTCCCTCCACTTCTTCATTCTCAGGATCAGCACAAAACAATTGCTCTTTAAAACCGTCAAAACGTCTTAGTTTCTCGAATTTACTTAACGGCTTTTGTGCCGTCTCCACTTTGCAGATGGTGATTTTCTGCCATTTCATACTTTTTATAATGCGCCAAAATTCTCGAGTGTTCACTTTTAAACCCTCCACGCATATAATACCCGGTTTGCCAGGACGACTAAAACCACTCAATTCAAGATTTTTTGCTTGCTTAACAATTTCTTGACGTTTACTTTTAGCTTTAATGTGATGCGAATAAATCCAAAGTCGTTCAAAATCTTTCGGTCCATCCTCTTTAGATTCTGTTACTTTATTAGTGTCTTTGTCATCACAAAGTAAAGTTTCTTCTACGTGTTCCTGTAGCCAGCACAGTATTTGAAATATATATGGTTCAGTTTTGTCCTGAGTATTGATAAAAGTATCCATTTCTTTGTTTAATAGTAATTCTTTAGCTTTGTTTAAGGCAGTGCTGTGTATTGTAATTGTAGGATTCTCAACATTGGGATATAAATGCGGTAATGATATGCGTACTTCCAAAGCAGTTTTACTTAATTTCAAAGAAATATTCATTTCAATATGCGATGTGAGAAAAAGCGCCATTTTGTCTGATTTAAAGGGTTGTGCTATGAATTCAGAAAAATCACTAATCACAGTAGGATCAATAATTTGCAATTCACCGGGGCCGGCATATATAGATGATAGCAAATCAATTTCTTCCAATTGCTTGGTAATACACTGTTTATATAAATCCCACGATTCGCCCATTATATCTGTAAATTATATGCATCTGTTTATTAAACTAAAAATTCGTTAAGTTTGCGTTAGAATTTGATTTTCAACATGGCTGCCCCAACTTAGTAATTTTTTTCTTTTAGAACTAGTTAACTATTCATAAGAAATATCACAATTACTTACGGTTTAATTAAACTTATTGATATAACTAAGATTTTCACAATTTATGTCAACTTTTTTATTGAAAATCGAAAATATTTCACCAATTTTATTAATGCTATGCCATATGTTATTCCGTTTTCATACAAAAAGCAAATAGAGTTGCCGCTCTCATTTCACAAACACATCACAATTGGGGGAAAAATATTAAACAGACAGACCATTATTTTAAGTGACATAGTACTATAAATGGCCTCCACTAGCTAATAAACGTAACACGATAGATGTTTAGCACAAATCATTTAAAATTAATAAAAAATAAACTGAATTTCAAGAGTGTAATGCGACGACTCCCATCACATAATATTTCTACATAAAACCATCCCCATCTGTATTGCTAAAAGATGAATAATTTAATTACTACATTAGAAATTGAAGTCATGTTTATTAAAAATGAAAATACGATAAATGAAATAGTTCATGCGTACTTAAAATAAATGAAATTTTTCGCGACATTATTAATTAGCAAGAAATAAACAGAAATGAAATGGCAATACACTTTTTTAAAATTACAGTGTTCGTTGATTACGCGATTAAAAAAAAAAAGAGAATTCGGGAAATTTTTCTTGTATATAAATTTAAGACATTCCATAAAGGGCTGACATTTTTTTTTGTTTTTTGTTTTTGTATGAACATGAATGTTTTATCATCTACAACTAAACTACTGTTCTAATTCTTCATTTTGTATTTCAATCATGGCTCTTAAAATGGCCAACTCTAATTTGGCAGCCGAACGTGAGCGCAGACGATTCATTACATTAGCAACATAAAGACCCAAAGCCTCATGGCGTGAGGAGTTGCATAAATTTTTAAAGAAAGTTGGCGGCAGCGAGTTGTCAAAATTGCCTAAATTGATGATATCCGAAGCGTTGGTAACTTTGCCACCCAAAGCCGAACCATTGGAGTGAGTGGTGTCGAATATTATGTCGTTGCGGAAATCAATTTCTTCCAAACGCGGAGAGAAGCCATTTGTAGACGTAGAGGCTACAGTGGCAGCCGTAGATGAAGATGGTCCACCTGTAGTGATTAAACCATTAACCAAACCGTGAGTGCCTGTAGGATTGGCCGGTATGGTGATAACATTAATACCGGGTGTTGTGGATATATTGCTGCTCGGATCCTGTGCATTGGGCGAGTTCAAGCATTCTGGCCGTTCCTGCTTAATTTGTATTAATTGAGTCGAACTGCTTAACAAGGGGTTCTGTGGAGAACTTGCTTTTGTATTAATATTGAATGTTGCAGAAGTCTGATGTTGTTGATTAAATTTCTTAGCTAAACCGGTCGCCACAGGATCCTCAGATAATTTGCGTTTTAATGATTCGGGCAATTGTATAGTCTTGCCCACTTCCAAGCCGCGATTTCCTTCACAGAAATAAAGAAATGAATTTTTCACCCTTACAAATACTTCTATACGAATTACCTGTCATAGCTTTATTTGAATTGGCAGCTAGTCTGTTATGAGCTTGTGAACTTGAAGTCACTTGTGTCTTTTTTAAAGTCACCCCTTTCTTTTGTAAAGAAGCAGCACTAGCTGCAGCTGCGTTTTTAGCGGTAATAGTTAGATTAGTACGCGGTGTATGGGATGCCATGGAATTAAGCAATTTGGTGGATTGCGTTTGTTCGCCTTGTGTGTTAGTTGTTGTGCGCAAAAGGGTTTTGCCAGCAGCTGTTTTCTCCTCCTTCTCGGGTGAAGTTGTAGCATTTTGTTGTTTACTCGGACTTTCCGTATCAGATGCCGATTCTACAGTATTTGTAGCTTGACCCGATACATCATCTTCCTCGTGCACTTCCAACATTTCATATTCTTCATCATCCTCCATGGGTACAGTGTTTTCTCTATTTATTATAAAAAAAAGTTATAAATTATATTCATAACATAATATTACGAGCTTTCTTACTCTTCTTTAAATTCCGTTTTTATTTCAATTTTCTGATGTATTTTATCCATTATGGCGAATAACTTCCAAGTGGAATTCTCCTTTGTCTTCTCTTGTTCATATTTTTTCTGTAGCACTTTGAAAATAGAGCGCGATTCATGCACTAAGAATGAAACAAAATTTTAATGAAAGAAAAAGATTAATTTTAACCCCTTTTTTTTTTTACCCGACAAGTTATTATTCTTTCCCACTCTTGTCCAAGCATCATCTATTTCTTTTTTCGAAGCGACAGGATAATTAGGGTGTAATACTTTTTCATTTGCTATATCGCTTAAAATTTTATCCAAGTGTATTGGCATTGTTATGAACGCTTAATCAATTTTTGTTGCACTTAAAATTTGAAAATTTCTTGACGATTGAGTTATTTTTACAAAATTTCAACACTACAAATTTACTATTCTTGCGGCCGTCCAAAAAAAGGATTTCTTGTCGTGCTTTTCGGCTTGGCCTTTTTTAATTCTCTTTTAACTTAGCTTTTACATGAAGTATATATAACTTGGCTGCATACCATTGAATTTCGCTTTAACGCTTCTTTACAAGAATGCAGCCAAGTTAATGCTGAAATCGTGCAGAGTGATTCGAAGAATGCTGGAATTTAAATATAATTTAAATTAAAATGGTTGAAAGTAATGCCAAGCGGTTTGGTCACAGTACACATCAGGCATGCATTAACGTATAGTATTTCAGGGTTGACAATGCTTTAAAAAAATTTCTAATTAATGTTTAAAAAAAATAATGACTTTTACACTTTAATTTCAACTTTCTTATTGTAAATTAAACATATTTCCTCAAGTAATATAACGCATAATCGAAAAATAATAAGTTTACTTAATGGAATATTTTGTTTCCACATAAAAATCAAATAGAGTTGCCATCACTTTTACTAAAGATTCACTCAAAATTGGTGAAAGTATATCACTTGGTTACAACAATGCAAGTTACTGGGGATGAAAGATGTAAAAACTTGAACTTTCTTTTATATCAAAGTAAAATGTTAAAATATAATAAATATGGGCTTTGTTAACGTCTATTTCTTATGTATTATACATTAAATATAACTCGACTATTTATTAATCACATATTGAAAGAAATCTAAATCTGATTTTCCAAACATAACCAACAAGTAAATCATGTACTTCGTTTTTCATTTAATATTTAAATACCCTCCACATCCACAACGGTGGGCAAATATATATATTTCGCCCTCTGATAATGTATGCACTACGTCTCAGCTTACAAGTCGAGTTTAAGGGTGAAGGGTTTTTTGTAAATTGTGGACGTGTCTGTTATCCGATCATTCTTTCCCCTTCCTATATCATCTATTATAATTTAAAGATTTCAATTTAATTTAATTAACAGAAAGAATTTATTAATTTTGGCATTAATTTAATTCATTTTTAAGGTTAGATTCCGTAACACAACGTTTATACTGTATCGTTGATTCTTCATTGCCGATTGCTATTGAATAGGGGAATGTTTCCATACCCGTACAAGCTGCCGAGTAGTTACCCCAACGGTCCACTACTACAAGAGCCCCGGAAAAATCCTTATAATAGCGCGCTATGCGATTAATCGCAAGGTTAGCTGCCTCCTCAGGTGATTTATTTAAACGTAAGGCTTCCACAGCTACAAGGGATGGCAGGAAACGCATTATAATGTCGCCATCTCCCGTTGCTACAGCAGCACCCACTTCGTTATCAGCGTAGGCACCAGCTCCCGGTATGGGCGAATCTCCTACACGTCCCGGTATTTTATGTTTCGCTCCATTTGTCGAAGTACCCGCATATATATGACCCTGTGGATTAATAACAATCATACCAATAGTATCATGATTCCATTGGTCTATGCTATAATCAAGCCGTCTTCTTGGACATGTTTTTGGCAACCACTTATCAAGTGGTTTATAAGGACCGCATTGTTTTCGAGGATCAGGTATAACATTTTGCCAAAAGTTGGGCTGGCAATTTCTCTCTCTCCACTTCTCCCACATGGCTTTCGATTGAGGCGTTGTTAGTGATTCTCGACGCATACCCATCATTTCAGCAAAATTACTAGCAGCATCACCCACCAACATGGAATGTTTAGTATGTTCTAAAACTAAGCGGGCCACTCGAGCAGCATGTTTTATTTGTCGTAGTCCGGCTACAGCACCCATATTCATATTAGCACCATCCATTATCATGGCATCTAAAGTTGTTTCGCCATTTTCATCTGGCGAGCCACCGTAACCCACTGTACCATCACATTGTTGCTGCTCACACGTACTTAGCCCTTCAACTAGAGCATCCAAAGCAGACTTTGCTTGCATATGTAAAGTATACCAGGCCACTTCATTGGCTTCCATAAAATTCCATGTATTAATAATTAAGGGCAAATTGTTTGTGCCATTCGCAATGTAAAATAATTTAATGATAATTAATAACCCAAAATTATTAGAATTTAATAACATCTTTTTCTAATTTTCTTAATTGTTACATTAAGTAAATTCCTTTACATAGCACGTGCATAGCCAACGCCTTCTATTCAATTTTGATAACATATCTACGAACGTGATACGTAAATAAGTTTCAGTAGATATAAAATTTTTAATAAAACTGAAGCACGAATAATCTCATAAGAAATTTTACCCCCCTTCAAAACATTGTTGGACAAACTGACTACCAATAATTAAGACTCGCGTTTTACATTGATTACTTGTTTTATTTTATTTAAAACTTTCCTAATATAAAAAAGTTGCCATTTATCATCTAATCGTCGCTAGATTCAACATTTTCCGTTTGTAAATTCTTAAAAGTGGACACTGGAACATATGTTACCAAGGTATACAATTTATTAGCTGAATCTTCATCATCATTGCGTCGCCTTGCTAGGCGTACACGCACACGGAATGGAGTAGATCTACAATGAAAAATAAAATAAAATAATCATTTAAATATTAATCGAATTGATTTAACTCACCTAATACCCTTAGACCATATGTGTTTGTTTAATCTGGTATCGATTCTCACATCTGAAGTGCCCATTTCTTTTTCCGCAAATTTACGTATTTCTTTAATAGCTCGGGGAGCACGTTTCTTAAAACCGATATTATGTACACGCTTGGCCAAATGTATGGTGCACTCACGGGTCACTACCTCATTAATGGCAGATTTATTACGTTTTTCACCTTTTGTTTTAGCCATTGTAGTTTAAGATCTAAAAGTAATAAAAAAAACACCAAATAATGCACAGTTCATAAAGAAATTTTTGAACTACTTGGTGAATGTATTAACATTTCTAAACAATGTTTTCTTCCTATACGAAATAGTTTGCTTTTCTCTTATATTTCATAATAGTTTAAAACAATTTTTTAAGAAATTAAAGAACATTTTATATAAAAAACCAACCTCACGTATTAAGATGAGAGAAAAAAGGAAACAGGAAATTTTCAACATCTGTTAAATAGAGACAAAAAATCTAGTTCAATTTAAAAATGAATTTTTTCTACTTCAATTTATATAAAAGGACTAGTTGGTTTTTATATACCATAATAATTCACATAAACTTCTTTGTAAATTAAACTTGATATATTTTTCATGAATAATTGACTTTAATATTAACCTTGTTTATATAAATTTTAATATTCTTTTTGTATATATTGTATATTATTAGTCAGTTAGGCTAGTTTTAAATAAATGTTTATCAAAATTTCATAATTAAACTATAGTTCCAAAGTATTACATCTCTTTCGTTAGGACACAAACCACAATCGATGCAAACTATAAAAGCAAGAAAACAAACACACAAAAAACAAAAACAATTCGCTATATATTTGACAAGTATCCAAATTCTAGTGTCATACTGAATTTTACCAGAAATTTTATAAAATACTTTTAACACCACCAAAAAGATATTAAAGAAATGAAAATTCTTTTAAAAAAATCCATAAAACCCTACGTCGATAATATAATAAAGCTGACAAAACTATAAAAAAGCAGTGCTATCAATTACAATTACGTTTTACAATAAAGGCCACACTAAATAATATTGTGTTCTTATAATTTTGAAATTGCAATTGAAAAACATGTTTGGTTTCGATGGAGATTATCGTCGCCGACCCATTCAGAGTTTGGGCGGTGCTTCCCAGACCAGTGATCGTGAAACTATTATACGTAAAGCGGCTGCAGAACGTTTGAAACGTAATCAGATGCGTTGCGAAAACAATGGAGCAATTATTTTACAATCATATACACGTTCCTTTTTGTATCGACAACGACGCAAACGTTTGGAGCGTGAAATTTTTGATGATTTTTTACGTACGCATCGTGATAAATTAACAGATACCGAAAATATGGCATTTTTATTACGCCGATTGGTATTCTTCTACAATAAGCGAGAGCTTAAAGATGGAGAACGTTTGGTAGGTATTTATTAAGATAATAATATTGTTGGAGTAATGAGATCATATCCTTATAGATTGAGATCTGTCAACATATTTTACGTAATCCTACCCGTTTACTACAAAACTCTGTCAGCGAATTTGTATGGATGCATCGTTTAAGTAAATTATTAGATATATGCATAACCCAACTATCGGATCCACAAGCTTCTCAGGCCATCCCCTTACGTATGCTGGAAACATTTACCGCCGAATCTTCCGTAGAACGTTACGTAGAAAATGACAAGTTAATACAATCCTATCTAAATCATATATTTCGCTATCTGGTGGAAAAGGACTACTATGCGCGGTTACGTCAGTTGCTGGAAGAGAAATGTCCGCCATTAGATGGTGAAACTTTAAATCCTCCCAATCGTCAATCGGAAGCTATATTTCAATTGCTGTTAAGACCTTTAATATTAGTAAATAGAAGAGCGGAAGGTTTTTCTAATAGTTCGATTATATGTCAGTCGTTTACCAAACACATCTTGGCGTTGCCCTTCACAGATCCCATTAGATATTTTGTCATTCCATGTTTGGCAGAATGTGCGGAATTTCCATTTGAATATTTAGTCAAAACTCTTAAACACGGTACTTCAATTAAGGAGTCGGAAAAAATGCAGGTAGAAAGTAGTAATGGCAGTAACACCAACACAACAGTGTGGTGGTATAAAGAGAAGTCAGCATTAAATAAAGAGGATGAGCGCAACTCGAGGCTTTCTACAGTTTTCACCTGTTTTTTGTTGCATTCTTTATTATTGTTAGATCGCAAGCAATTGGGTGAGTTGAGTGATTAGATAGATTTCATTACATGATTAATTTTTTTTGGCAATTTTAGTATCACTGCACTCCAAAGGTCTGCTGGGTGATTATATTGAGGTTATTGCTGAGGTATCACCGAAGATTCTTCAACTTCCCAAATCATCTTTGAAATTAAGCAGCCACCATACTAATGCCAATGCTGGGGATTCCTCTTCAGACGATGAATCCGATGACGAAGACACCATCACCAGTTTTCAAATCGGCAAGAGTGGCCTGCAAACTTTAGATAATGCGGATATACAGGATGTAAGTGCCACTCCCTTAACGGAAAGTGAAATGCAATGTTTGTTGGAATCTATAGAACTATTGAATGAAGGCACACGTGTCCAAGTTATTGTTGATAACATTGAAAAATATCTGAACGGCGAGAATGTGTTGCATGGCTTGTGCGAAATCTGCCATAATTTGATGATTTATAATAAAATGGCCATTTTTGAATACAAGTGAGGGCAACACTTTCAGCTAATATTTTTAATAATCTTAACAGAATTTTTATTAAATTGTAGACTTTTATATACTCTGGCATTTATGCCGAATTTCATCAGAGCTGTGTGGTTTGATTTGGTCTCCCAATCTCAGCAGCAGGGTTTTAACGCTCCCCTAACTTTGATCTCAAAGGGAGTTGTGCGTAAGTGTATGTTTTTTTTACCTATATAAAATAATCCTTAAAACTCTTTATAGCTAAACAACCGGGCATTGTGTCTTCCTTTGTTCCTCTATTGGCGACATTTTGTATGCTGTTTGGACGTTTGTTGCCCACTTTGCACGATATCGAATTTTGTGATGAAAAATTGTTGATTGAAAAACCTTTAAAACCAGCTTTACATGTACGTTTAATGCCATTCTCCTTGGCGGAGATTGTACAATTATCGAAAACTCTAAAGGAGGTGTCATTAGGTTTAGTGGAATTGGCTTTTCCCGAAACGCGCAGCAGTTTGAATCAACATTATCGCTTTGTGTTGGGCCGTTCAGAATCAGATGATAAGAAAATGAAACAGCAGAAACAAATCTGGTCAAATCTTCTGAAGGTGGTGGTGTTCGTTCTAAATCAAATTCATACGCGTGACTTGAGATTGGGATTTTGCCCGGAATCTCACTGGACCGTTAGTCGTTTGGATTTGCCTTTAGATAGGCCTACGGATTTACCTTTAACACGTGGCAGTCGTACTCGGGGTATAAGACCATTTCAGCCTATACGGGATTTCACCAGAGAGGATTTTGAAAATGGTCCTCCTATGTCTACCAAACAGATTCGCTCGATTACTATACTGCGTGAGATTCCTTTTGTGGTTGCTTTTAGCAAACGTGTGGGTATTTTACAAGGTTTGGTAGCGGCTGACAAAATGAGGGTTCAAGGTCATTTGCAGGCATTTCTTCAAGGTCCCTCCATAACGTTAACCGTTAGGCGTACACACCTTTACGAAGACGCTTATGATAAATTGAGACCAGAAAATGGTAAGTAAAGAAATCAGCGTTTTCCAAACTTTCTGAATAATCTTGCTAATCACAGTTTGGTATTAGCTGGCCGTTTTAGAAAAGAATTATTTTCATGTTATTAACTTTTCTTACAGAACCCGATTTACGTCTAAAGTTTCGCATACAATTTGTCTCCTCCTTGGGTTTAGATGAGGCGGGCATAGACGGTGGTGGTGTGTTTCGTGAATTTCTCTCTGAATTAATAAAAACAGCTTTTGATCCAAACCGTGGATTCTTTATGTAAGTTCATCAATATCATCTGCACAGAAGACGGGGAGATTCCAAGTTTGTCATTCCATTTACAACATCCAGAAGAACTCTTAAGAAACTCTACAACGTATATAAATTTTTATTCAGTCTGTCTGCTGTCTGTTGGCACTCTTACGATTTACAAACAAAAAACCGCATTCAGCGCAAAGCTCCACATACAAGTTTATAAGTTATATAATCATGTACCTGCCACACCCATTATCTGTTAGCTTTTTTTACTTCCAATTACAAACGTTTACATAAATATATGATTTTTGTACATTTCAGGGTTACCACAGATAACAAATTATATCCCAATCCTAATGTTGGTGATTTGGTAACCGATTTTGAGAAACATTACTACTTTATTGGACGTATATTGGGCAAAGCAATATATGAGAACCTCTTGGTAGAGCTACCCTTAGCAGAATTCTTCCTTACAAAACTGGCCGGCAAATATGCTGATGTCGATATACACCAATTGGCTTCACTTGATCCGGAATTGTATAAAAATCTTTTGTATCTGAAAGACTATGAGGGCGATGTGAGTGAATTGAATTTAGATTTTACGGTGGCTAGTAGTTCTTTGGGGCAAACTCAAGTGATCGAATTGAAGCCTCAAGGGCAAACGATACCAGTGACCAATTCAAATCGCATCGAATATGTACAACTTATGGCTGATTATAAGTTGAATGTTCAAATACGTCAACACTGTGTCGCCTTTCGTCGCGGCTTGTCCAACGTATTGCCGGTGGAGTGGTTGTACATGTTCAGTAATAAAGAATTACAAATACTGATATCAGGTGCTGAGATACCCATCGATTTGGAGGATTTGAAACGCCATTGTAAATATGGTGGCGAATATAGCACCGACCATCCTTCCATAGTAGCTTTTTGGTCAGCTTTGGAAAGTTTTGATGATCTACAGAAACGACAATTGTTAAAATTTGTTACCAGCTGTTCGCGACCCCCATTGCTAGGCTTCAAGGTAAGTTTATTAAAAATTTTCTTTCTAGATTTGTCTTTTTTTATATCCTACACCATCTGTGTCAAAGAGTATATTAAGTTTGTGCAGATGTTTAATCAAATCACAATCAAAATCTGGTTCTATTTAATCGTTTAAATATGTGGGCAAGTCGGTGAGAATTTATCTGTCCGTCTGTCTTCCACGTTTTGCCTTAAAGAGAAAGTCTATTAAAAATAGACAGAATTGATCCATTTTTAGAACCCCTTCCCATATAAAGTTTTATTATAAAAAAGTCTTTATATGGCAAAAAATCTTAAATCTTAATATTTTTGGACAAAATTTCGTGAAGAATAGTTAATTAGCTAAATAATAGGTTGTACTAAATTTGTATCCGATTGGACCATTTTTAGAACCCCTTTTCCACATAATAATATTATTCACAAAGTGCCGGTTGTTTACATTTTTCTTTTATCTTTCTGTGAACCTCTGTGGTGTGGGGTATTAAAAGGTCGGCGTAGATCGATTGTAAAATTTTCACTTGTTTTTTCAATTCTATTGTCTTTATTTAGGATTTGGATCCACCATTCTTTATACAAAATGCTGGTGATATGGAACGTTTACCAACAGCCAGTACTTGTACAAATCTATTAAAGTTGCCACCGTTCAAATCGGTTGAACAAATGCGTGAGAAACTACTGTACGCTATACAATCGGGTGTTGGTTTCGAGTTAAGCTAAATATTAACCGTTATATTGCAACATAATGATTTAAGGCCACTTTATGGAATCTTTTGTAGAAATACTTTCCCCCTCCCCATTAGGCAAAACACGTTTCTTGAGGTAATTAAAATTCTTATAAATTATGCATAAACAATCATCACTCGCTTTAGTACAATACACAGTAAAATGTATTTGTTTAGCAACAACAAGAACAAACACAACAAAGGCATTGTTATATTATTTAATTATAAATAAATACCGTTAAGTTAAATATAACTAAATATAAAAACATTAAATACGTTTACATAAATGGATTAACTAGAAAATACGATATATGACTTGACTAAAATGTCCATTTTGCCATATAATTGATTAGTGGGCTTCATGGTACATAATCTGGATCTAACCGGAGAACATTTTTAGCGAGAAATTATCCCAATTATTGAAGAGAAAATATTAAGATATCCGCCAACAACAATTACAATTCTTTTACTCATTTTATTATGCATCCTAGGTTAGGTTAAGTTAAAAATGTGGCTTTCTATGTAGGTTTATAAATGAATATCGTATAAAGTGTAAATAAAATTACCCATGAAACCGTCTGGATTTAAATTTATTTCAACAACCCTGCATGTGTAACACCTTTGTACAATTATCTGTGTTACAAATATATGAGAAAAGTTGCTAAATGCCAACTTCCTCTTATCCTTACAAGCTTTATGTCTTACATTACATTTATCCTTTGTTTAACAAAGCTGCTGCATTCTTATATTCAATCCACACTCACACACCTGCGTCTTTTGTGTGATTATATATATTTAGATATAGCCATGAGTACGAATGCATTTGTATAGAAATGTTTTGTTTTTTCGTTTTGGTCATTGTGCATAAATTTAAAAAAGTTTCCAAAAAAAAACCAATGAAAATGTTATACTCAGCCAAGATCGACCATTTAATACCTCACACCAGTATTATTATTAAATGAGTAAATGGGAGACATTGGCTTATAAGTCACTTCGTGAAAAATATCATCATATGGAAAGGGGTTGTAAACATGGTCCGATCGGGTTCAAATTTGACACTATTATGCACCAAATTTTTATCGAAGAATATTAAGATTTAAGATTTTTGCCAAATTTCATTAAAATATCTCCAATATGCACAAATTTACATGGACATCCCGACGGACATGGTTAAATTGTTTCAGAAAGTGATTCTAAATCGTTCGCTACAAATGAAGTTGGGCATGACATTTGCCGTGTACAGTTAACAAACATGCGTACAAACTTAATAAACTTTTTGCCACAAGTGGTGCAGTGGTGGTAAAAAGGATATTTGTTTGAAATAATACAAAACCTGCGCCGATAAGCTGCCTTTCTAACCTCAAGACATATTTTACGCTTTATATTAAATCTTTAAACATAACATATATGTCTATGATTTGGAAAATTTAAATGCGAAAGACTAAAGGTGGCCTTAAGTTACATTCATTGTCAATAAAAAGCAGTAAAAAATTATATTAAGTTTGGCGCAAATTCTGAATACTTACTACCTTGGAGAAATAAAGTGAAAATTTATGACTGGCAATGATGTTTATGGGCGGGGTTTTTAAAAAAATAGTAGGCGTAGTTACAATACACGGATGCTTTGACAGACGTGACCAAATCGACAAACTAAATATATCCCCGATTCGTCCGTACAGTTCATACAATTTGAAAAGTTGTTCGAACAAGAGTAGAGCTCCGCCTATAAAACTATTTAAAATTTATTTGATTTCTTTTTCGTTCCTAGCGCCCCTGTTACTATTTGATGTAGGCCCGAAACTTAATAGACAGACAGACCGACAGACATACATTACAGTTTGAAATAAAAGTTTAGCTAATGTAGAAAGTTAGTTGAATGGGGAGTCAATCGATTGTTGCATAAGTTGTTTTCGTGTGTGTGAGTGAGATTTCATTTACATTTCTATGTAAATTGAGCTGAAACTGAAAATTATATATGTGCACTTACATACATATATATGTATTATATGTAGATGAATACAACCTCAAGACAATACTTTGTTGAAATATTATGCAAAATAGTTGGAAATTTATTTCAGTTGAATTTAGAAAAATTGTTTATGGTTGAATACAACTATTTGAATACATGCATTATAGTCTACACCACCGGTGGGAAAGGGTTTATTAAGTTTGTTCATGAACAATCACGTATAAAGCTTTAAAATAACTTTCTGAAGCATTTTAACTATGCCCGTCTGTTTATTTGTCTGTCATACCACAGTTTTTAAGTTATTTCATGACATTTGATACATGGGCATGTTTCGATCCAAATCAGCTTTTGCATCAGATAAAATATAAATTATGAGCGTGTCTGTTATCCGAACGCACCTATTTTTGGATGGAATGTATGTATACAGCAAATTTCAACTTCACAGTTGTGTTGTGGTGGTTGTTGAATAGATTTGCCTCAACTGGGGGTGTGGTAGTCAATATTTTTTTAGATCAACGCAGATTTTGATGCATGCACAGGTCAATACGTATGGTAGTAAACCAGCCTGATAGACAGATGGAAGGATGGACATGTGGACAGTCGGACATCCCTCTTTATGGCTTTATGCAAATGGTTATGACAAGGTTAGTAAAAAATTATACATAAATTTTCATTATTATTTTCACCTCTCTCACCAACCAAATGCTCCTTTCGTTCACTCACACTTTCACAAATATGTACAATTTCTACATTTCTACTTAGTTTCTTCACTTAAGGCTTGTTTTCTATAACAAATAAAAGAGTGGAGTATACGAGTAACGCTTATCTAAATTATGGTAGTTTGTGTTTGTATTTTTTGTTTTTCGTTTTTGTTCTTTTTGTAAAAGCTCTTGAAGATTTAATCACTTTTGTTTACACTCCAGCAATAATACCAACTGAAATAAAAGAAGAACAATGAATGAAAAATAATACGTTAGGATAGCATTCACAACAACAATAATAACAACAAATATTGTGTCATTTGTATTGTATTGTTTAGTTAAAGATTTTCATTGCTGTTTTTTGTTATTGTTGTTTATTGTTTATTTGTGGATTTTGTGGACTTTTTAATTCACAATTATCGTTAGTTTCTTTAATAATCTCCTGGCAACATACGATGTACGTATGTGTGCATACTTCTAAATGTATAATTAAAGATGACATACACACACCCAAGTGTGTTTTTAATGTAGTGTTTTAATGTGAGTTTCATCAAGTGGTCGAGTGTTGGATTATTCTGCACGGGTGATTATCTAGACATGTCAGTATAAAATGTGTGTATATGTGTGTGTCTCTAATGCCATTCGTTTTTATGTTTCTGAAAGCTGTAATTATTGTTGTTGTAATGGATCATTATTTAATAATAATTTAATGATTTAATAAATGTTTCTTTTATTTGTATTTAATTTACTTTGCAACGGAATAGAAGAGAAGCGTTAAGGACTAGTTCAAATCAGTTTGACAATTATTAGGAATGTATAAATTTTACAAAATCTGTAGAGCCTTACTTTGGGTAATAATTGGTAATAACCTCCCATCTTGTGTGAAGGGCACCATTTAAAAAATTCAATATTATATGAGCTCGAAATTTATATATTGTACATACATCCACATTCTATATTGTAATGTCCGCCCATTTGATTTAAAAGTGGAATACAAGCAACTTAAAAAAGTTATATCAAGTATGTAATCCCAGGTGATTTAAGAGGGTTTACAAATTTCACTCCTCTGTTTCTTCCTCTATGTGTTTTACATAACGAACAATAGAAAAGAATTGTACACGAAAATAGCGAAAAAAAACATGCGATGAACCTTTAAATTGCGGGTATTTTGAAAATATTTAACCAGAAAGGTGTTGTACAGCGCGAATGTGGTCTATAGATAAATATTACTGGCGTGTGGCTTCCCCCATCCAAAAAAAAAAAAAAAAGGCAAAGTATTTGCATTTTAATTTAAAAACTAACATTTACTAATGGTTTGCGTTGGAAAATAATAATAATTCTGCGAGTTTACAGAGGTACAGAGCTATACACTCCATCATCCTCAAGTACATCCTCCCTTAACGTAACGTCCTCTAAAGTTTATTTGCATGTTAAAGATTTATATTCACGTTTACGAAATTGTTTCCTCGTTTTCATTCAAATCAAGATAACAGTACAGGAGAGTACACCGTTTCACGAACAGCAATTTTACATTGGCCGGAACAATTGCGAAAACCGGATTATATTTAAATTAATGTGTTGCCGTATGTGTATGAAAATTTCTACGGTTTTTATATTCCGCGGGGGGTATACTAAGTGTGTTATTCCATTTGCAACACCAAGAAGAAAACATCGGAGCATGAAAAACTGACGATTGTAGTTGGCCCTCAAAGTCGCAAATTTTGACATATTGAGCTGAAATTTTATGCACACTTGCATGGAGACCACTATTACAATTGGGCAAAACCGGTCAAGAACCATGCCCACAATCGACAGAAATCTATTTATCTTGAGGTTGAAAATCTGTATTCATATGAATAATTATGCCTTTCATGGATATGCCAAAAATGGGCGGGGTAGGATTAAAAACTTGCCCAAAATTTCTAAAAACCTGTACTCTGAGAAAAACTCGACTTGCAAGCAGAAACACGATTAGTGCGCGTAATCCTGTATTTACGATGCCTCCATCCATCTCCATCTTTGTATGTAGATATGGAGGGTATTTAAGATTCGACTTAAGCCAAATTTAGTTTTCTTTTTGGTATTTTGTTATAGTTGTTGTTGTTATTTGAATGACCAAGTGGAGCTCTTACTTTAAGCCCAGTATAATAAAAATGCTTTAAAAAACTCTAGTAACACCTACATAGAGAACCAAAGAAGAGAAAAACATTTTCCCAAAAAAATATTCAATTAATCACAAAGGATAACAAGGAGATAATGTGTGATTTAGTAGTGATTTCTAAAGTTCATTTGCAAAGAAAATTACTTTTCAGCATAAGGGTGAATACGAGTAATAAGTAGGAGTAGAAATGGAATGACACTCGGGTAAGGGTATTGTGTTTATTTCAGTTTAATTAAAATTTCTGACATTCGTTCCAGTTACAACATAAACTTTGTTTTGGTTTTTCCATATCAATTAAAGGCTTTTTATCATAATATTTTTGGAGAAACCTTTGAAAGAAGCGAGCAGGGTGAGAGAATGACTTGTATAGATTGTGTAAGTCTTTGCTTTTAGAAAATGATGATGGTTGGTTGGTGGGGATGAACTGTTTGTGTACTCTCTTTTTTTATAAAATTAAGCAACTTGTTCAATTAAAAATATTCTAATTGTTGCTTAGAATGTTTTATGTTCTTGAAGCGGATTGAAACATTATTTTATCATTTAAAGATTTTAAATATAGAGATTTTTTTAATCATCCCAATGGATTTGTCATAATTTTTTTTTAATTATTTCAGTATAAAACTTTTTATTATAAAATGGTTGCTAAAACCTTTCTTCACGTTTTTCCTTTTTATGCAAAACTTAAGATTGATTAAAATTCCTTCACTTTTATACTTTCTAGTCAATGGTTTTAAATGGAGTACACCTTGTCAGAAATATTAGAAATATGGTTTTTGTTTTTTCTTGTAACTATTTCTGTTGCAAACGCTTTGTTTTACAAAAGTCATAATAATTAAAAACAAGTAAAGAAAGAAAGGAAATTTGGCTTAGGACACATCTTAAATACTCTCTATGTCTACATACAAACGGTGGTTGTGGCAGATACATGATTTTGTCCTGTAATAGTATGTGTATAATGTCGTTGCAAGTCGAATTTTATGTTGGGGGTGTATGGTAATTGTAAGCGTCTCTGTGATCCGATCACGCCCTTTTTTGGCACATCTGTGAATTCAGTATGCTTCTAAGTATGGGTACCAAACTTCAATTTCACAGCTCAATTTGTCAATAGATTTTAGTCGATTATGGGCGTGGCTCTTGGCTAATTTAGCCCAATTTAAATGGCATGCAGAGAGTGAAAGTTTATGTTAAAAAAAAACCTCCCAATATATGAAAATTTACGACCGTGAAAGTGTCAACAACAGACAGACCTACGGACACATAGTACGACTCGGTAGATGTTGCAAATGAAATGACAAACTTAGTATATCCTCATAACTAAGGTGAAAGGTATAACAATAAGAATTGTAAACAATAACAAAAATATATATATAATATGTACTCTGAAGCCATATAAAGTTGTTTGCTTTATTGTTGCTTTTCTCGATGCTGCTCTTGAACAACTTATGTAATACTTGTTGTAACTTTTATGAATATTTCTGTAATGATAAGCAATCTTTATGTATATTTATATGTATGTACACATATATAAAAAACAAAAGGCATTACATACATAAATATTTGTATAATTAAACATCTTTTTAATGAAGTGGTTTAATGTTGTGGTACTTTTACAAAGCTATCATGCATACTTAAATATTATATGTTGTAAAAGAAAAATTGCTTCTTTTTAATTCAATAATTATGAATTTTTATCGTAAAACCACAAGAGAAGTACGGACGTACGGACGCATTTGTATAGTACGATTTAGATTTTGATACATCACCTTTTAAATATTGCAAACAGAATGTTAAGCTTAATACACTTTCTTTAGATCCTGAAAGTTATAAAGATACCAAGTTACCAAGGCATCCAAACATTTATGTATGTTTTCGTATAATAATTAGCTTGACACAGTCATAGTTGACGTCTAATAGCGCCTGCCAGTCTGGTGGGTGCTTGATACTTTGTTGTTGCTGTTGTTATTATATTGTTAAATGCCTTCATCCACTTGACTAAAAATTAATTAGTTTTCAAGCATTTCATTTATATTTGGAAATCGCTTCCACTACACTGGCAGGCAGACTGGCTGCCTTTTTCTATATGCTGCTGTAAGTGTTTGTTGTTGCTATGTGTATTTGTACATTTACCAAGTCGTTGATATATGGATGTGTATAAGTATGTTAGTAATATCTATGTATAGGTATAAATGCTTATACATGAAGTTAAATTTGCATTCAATTGCGCTTAAATTTCATTTATAATTTCCAAGAAATTTGAGTCTCTTTCAATCTATTTGACATACGATCATGATGTTGTTGATGATTTTTAAATGATAACTTTAAGTTTTCTTATTTGAAATTGAATTTTTCTCTCCATGGGTGTGTGTGTGTGTGTGTGTTTAATACATTTGCTTACTTTTCTTTGCGGAAATTGCTTAAAAAATTTCTCTGAATAAAAAAAAAAAAAAAATATTGACTCACTGAAGTGTAGCAGAGAATAAAATTAGCATAGAAAAGTATATTTAAACTAAAGAAAATTTACATAATGTTTTTTTATTGCCTAAATATTTAAATTGGAAATTTAATAAAAGAGAAGAGACAATAAACCACTGTGACAGAGTGATTAACTTACTGAGTGGTACATACAAAGGTTTTTACCGGTGACAAATTGCGGCTAAAAAGAAAGGAAGCAAGTAAAAGCATCTTTATGTAGCTTAGGTTCAATTTTAAATAATCTATTTTGTAGGCGCGGCATATTTAGGGTTACGCCCTCCTTTAACTACTTTTGAAGTATGTGTTATATTGTATTTAATGTCAAAGATACAATGCTACACGTGGTATCTGTACAATTGTGCCCTTTTTTCGACGACTCTTGAGATATAGATTAAATTCTGCAAGAAACATTTTGTTATTTGACCCCGTCCCATAGCTACCGAAATTATGCATTGTATTTAGTTTATATATATGTAATTAGTGCCTTTATGGAAACGGCAAAAATTGGCGTGGACTCGCCTACAAATTACATAAAATCTTCTCTGACGAAAAGGAATTAAATTACAATTCATTTAATACGTAATACATAAATATATAGGGCATAATCAAGTACGTGCCACGCCCTATATATATTTGTATATATAGTGTTTAATATTTGGCTTAAGCTAAATATAGTTTTTTTTACTACTTAGTTTTGTTTTTGTGGCTAAAAGAAATTATAGGCGTGTTAACTCCCTAAATTTACTAAATTTAAATAGCAAACTCTGTACAAAAGTTTTTGTATAAGATTTCAGCTTAAAATCTTAATTTTTCTCTGTGAGTGTTTCAAAAATGGACGGACATACGTACTTAAATAAACTTACGTTTATTGATTGAAATGTTGATGGTGATCAAGAATATATATAATTTATGATGTCTTTGACATTTTCTTCTCCTTGTTGCAAAGTTAGTATACACTCCCTGTCGCATCTTATGCGGAAAGTATAAAAAAAATGGTTGAAAGCGTGAAAAACACTTTAAGCATTTCAGGAATGTTTCTTCGTATTTAATCGTAGACGATATTTCCACCTAGTCAAAAGAAATTGTTGTTGTCAGTTAGTCTAAACAGCTATAACAAGCCAAAGGGCACACTGTCAATCTATACGTACTGCAGCATCAGTAGTCTATGCGGCAACCTTGAGTTTATAACAACAACTAAGGGTTGCGTATTATCATCGTTGTTGTTGCTATTTGGTAACAAAAAAATACAATAAAATAAAATAAAATGGTAAAACGCTCTCAATCTTCATTCTATTATACTGCTTTCTATCTCCGTTCATTTGTCCGTAAATCTTGGCAAATATTTATAAAAGCGCAATAAGTGATTGTTAATACTGTTTCACTTTAGTTGGCTGCTCTAATATTGCTTTCATTGTTGTTGTTCTGATTTTATGTTGCGTTTCAAGCATCTCCTCTTCTTCACCAAAAACCAATTTTCATTTTCTTCTCGTTCTCGTTTTATTGTTATTTCTAAACTTAGGAATTGTTATTGTGTCTGTGTGTGGATGGGCGCTTCATTTCAGGTATTCCACAATATTCCTGTATTATTTTTTTTATTCATTTCCTTTATCTCCACAGTCACACCACCCAGACAGACACTTAACTGCAGCTACAAAGTGAAAATATGTTGGTGTACAATAAAATGCTTTTCGTGAAATTTTTTAACAATTAACTAGAAAAAGGCAACAATGGTATTTTGTTGGCTGCATAGTTGATTTTGTTGTTGTTGTTGTCGTTGTTGTTTTTTTTTTTCTTTATCACACAAGAGCTTTAACCACCTTTGTTGTGTGTCATGGTAAAATTAAATAAAAGGCTGTAATCGAATTTGTTTTTATTTTTTGGCTTTTGGAAGAAATTTATTTAGTTTAGTTATAAAATAAGGTTAAGGGGCTTGAGCTAAACTATTATGGTTGTATAAAAGAAAGAGGAAAAAAGTGTAGCAATGTAGTATGGCAGAATAATTACAAGCAATTATTTCATTTAACACAGAGATTAAAAGTTTAAAGTTATGTAAGAAAAAATAAGAAAAAATGTTGGCAGAATTTAAAAATTGTTTGCTATTATTATTAGTAGAATTTATGTGGAACATAAGTAACGGCTTTTTTGCTGGGCACCTTTCATTTTTACGCGGGAGGACCCTCAGTTACAAGGTTACATTACTGAACCAAATTCAATCCAATAAAGTCACATGCATACTAATGTTAAAAAAAAAAATATATACCGTTAAAAAGGGTAAAATTGTCTATTTTTAAAAGGTGTATATATGTATTTTAATGAAAGGATCATATATTAATGTTGTAATATTAAGTAATGTAAACGTTTTCATATTCAAATTGAGTTTTCTTAAAAAAAAGCTTTTTAGCTATATAATTGTATATATTTTTAAAATATATTCAAAATAATTCCTTTCATTTTCATTCATGGTATGCCACAATAAGACTTGAAAAATCTAAAAAAAAAAATTAAAATTGAAAGTTGAACTTTAATGGACAGATGGACATACTCAAAATAAATCTTTCTTAAGTATCACTTTATGCATAAAGAGTATTGATTGAGATTGATCTATATAATATATTAAGCTTTTGTGATCTTTCTATTACATTCTCCATACATAATTCCATCTTCTACTCAATAGATATTATTTTTGATAAATTTAAATGATTGTTATAATCGTATTAAATGCATCGTTGCATGCATTGCAGCAACAGCAACATTTAATTTACATTAATAAAAAACCAAAAGAAAAAGAAAAACCTTGAACACTTTTACAAAACTACAGCAATGTATGCATTGTAAGACGTACATAAATCTTTGAAAGATTTTTGCTTACAGTGCAAGAAAATTTTCTTTAAAACTCCTCAGAATGGTTAACGAGAAAAATTTCATTTTATTTCCCAATTTTTGTGGTAAAGTTGCTTTTTTTTTTTGCAAATTTAGCATCATTAATTTAATGGCACAATGGATTTATTTTATTATTATTTTCTTTTTTCATTTATTTTTTTTAACCAAACTCAAACCACCAATTGTCGTAAGGTAATAAGAAGGAAACTTGTTGGGAGGTGAAATACTTCATATCCTGTGTTACTAGTCAACTGTCGAAATGTGGAATGTATGTAGAATAAGTCAAGGATTGCAATTACTTCAATTTCAACAATTTGTAATAGAATTATATTGCTTGCGGAAATTTATTTTAAGAAGTTTGTGGGCAGAGTTGGTAAGGAATTGTCATACTTTACAACAGTTGGTTAAATTTTCTTTTGTACACCCTTAACATTATGGGAAGGATATAAAGCAACGCGGTAAGTGTTTTCTAAATCGGGGATCTCACAGATGCGAAAAGCTTTAAACCTTTCTCTGGTGTACCTAAAAGTTTGATAGAACAGATCGAGCAGAAAGCTATTGAAGAACTAATGTGTTGAAACTTGTCCTACGGACTACTTAATGTAAGGGACACTATGGCTCTTCAATTTAATGAAATGAAATTTTTATGAAATTAAGAAAAAAATATGCTTCCAAAATTGAGGCCACTATACATACCTTTCAAAAAAAGAAGAATTCTCCTCAATAGCTTTTTTAAAAATATTATAAAAATATATTTAAAGATTATGTGCAAATATTCGTATATTTAATAACAGCAAAATGATTTTCCATAATTTAGAACTCATTTGCAATTTATTCTTAACTAACATAAGACACACATTGTCACAAAATGAACAGGAAAATGTGATAAAAGAACACGCAAATGAATGTGATTCAATCCCATGTTTGCATTTGTTCAATTATTTTCCTCTTCTTTTCTTTTTAACAAATATATTTTCTTTTACTTTTTTATTTATTTTTGACGTTAATAAGGAAGCGGAAATTTGTCGGCAATAGTGTAGTAGTAGTGGTGGTGGTATTGGTATCAGATTTTTATACAATACTCATAAGATGCTTATAGTTCAAGCATCTACTTCATAATAAGTAAAAGAAGAATTGTATGCATTGAATTTTGAAAGCGTTATAAGTCTGATTTTCTAAATATATAAATATATAAAAAGTTATGAAGAAAGAAGATCATTGAAATAGTTAAATCGATGTATTTAAAAGATGGTTGTAGACTACTTTTGAAGCAACACTTTTTTTTATAAAAGAAAATTTCTAAATGTTAATTACGGAATGGACTGAAGGACACATGAAAAAAGGCTTTTAAAATTACAAAATTTATTCTATTGTGGCTTCAAAATCTTTCCAAATACTTCTTAGGTAAGGAAGTAGCTATGTAACTGTACATTTATCTACTTCTTGAGGATTAGTTACTTATAAATGAAACTAATTTGCATGAGTCTTCATGTTTTTTTTTACAAATTCTGTACAACTTTTTCTTTCAAAAGAGTGGAAGAGTGAAGAAAGTGAAGTAAAAGAATGGCTATAGATTTTATAATGTATGCAAGATAAATTATTTTCGTTTTCAAATTGATTGTTATGTGTCGTTGGATTGTCATAGCATTAGTAATACTAATGCCAACACTTTTTCAAACTACTACAAGTACTAATATATGCGTTGATTATAAACCAATATTCAGTTGCTGCAACGAAATATAAAAAAAAAAAACATGAGAACTCATCACCATTTATTAATCATGAACAGATAATAAATTTCTTTTCTTGATTGAATTTATTTCTTGAAGGCGAATAAGGATATTTCATATTGTGTGTGTGTTGAATGCAGAAGATGAAAGAAGCTCATGTAAATTTCTAATACATTACAGCAAAGAGTAAAAGCATTAGCATTTAAAATTAATTGTGTAAGACATTTTTTTAATAAAGAAGAAAACGAGAGACACATAATGAAATATAACTAAGAAGAAAAGTCAAGGGATTTATCTCTCTGTATACCTCTTATGTATTAAGAAAGTTAATATAATTCTCAAGTGAGTTAAGCTAGTGTTACTTTAATAGAAAAAACGTACGTACCTCGATGAACAACCAAAAACTCGTCATGTTCAATTAAACTAAATTTAAAGCATTAATTTTTGTTTCTTCTTACAATTTCCTTTTTTATTCATTTCGATACAATATTGTTTTACACAATTACATATTTTTCTGTTAATTTTTTAAGCATAATTTTCATGTTATGTTATGTTGGCTGTTTTCAACTTACTACTTCTAAAAATATTTCGGTTTTTTTGTAAATCGAAAAACATTTTTTATAATATTTTTATTTTCATTAAATTGCATTTATTCCAAAAAAAGTAACTTTGTCAAAAGTTTTTTTGTTTCTTTGTTCAAAGAAGAAAAAGAAAAGAATACAAAAAACACAAATAACTGTGAACTGTTCTGTTTCAGTAAAAATATAAAAAATACACACACACACACACACACACACACACGCACAATTTTTTGTTATAGTAAAAACTGTTCTTTACACTTGATATATGAAATGATTTTTCTGCATTTTTCTGATGGCCATACACTTATTTAATAATAATAGTAAAACATATAAAAAAGCACAAAAAAAAAAAAAATGAAATGAAACAAAACCGAATATACAATACATTCATACATATATTTGGTATTGGTTTTTTATAGGCTTTTGTTTACGTATGTATGTGTGTATACAATTCAACATTGTGTTGAATTGTTTGCAAGTTTGATTGGGTTTTTATTTTATGTTAAAGTTTTTCTTTTTGGTAATGATTTTTATTCAATCTTTAGCATACCATACATACATGTATATACATACTTTTTTATATATATTGTATATATACACTTTATTATAGCCTCCACATATAATGGGAAGCATACTAAGTTTGTCATTCCTTTTAAAACACCCACAGGGAAATGTCAGAGAAAGTATAATATGTATATTTTTGATCAGCATAAAGAAATGAGTCGATCTAGACATGGACGCTCATGTGTCCGTGTGTCTGTCTGTTGTTGGCGTTCTCAGAAGTGTAAATTTTGAGATATTGAGCTGAATTTTGTCCACATGTATGAAATGTGTCTTTAATTGCATGCTTGAAAATTTGAAGTCAATTCTATTTAAGTGAAATTGGCTCTCAGTAAATAGATGAATTTTTATCCATGAAATTAACTCGAAATTGAATCAAACCTAAGTTAGAGTAAAAAGTACAAAAAAGGGGCTTTAAAATTTATTTGAATTTGTAAAGCTATACCAGAGTTGCGTATAATATGGTCGGATCAAGCTGATTAAAAAATTTTACTTTATTTATGAAGATTGTACAGGTTGTTTTGCAACAGTTCTTAAATGTAGCAATTTTTAGCATCACGTTTAAACACCTTACCTATGGTTGAAAAAATTATTTTCATATACTTCACTACAACTAATGAGACTTAACATATGTGTTACATGTATGTTGGATGTTAAAAAGTGCGACTCAACAAATGCGTCATGCTTTTGTTAAATGTTAAAATGTGCAACTCGCCATTTGTGTCAAGCGGCAGTGACTAATTATACTGATGGGTACATGAAAGAAATATTTCTAATGTACTTTTCTTAATGGTGCACTATTAATGTCGCATTGTTGCATTTTGTAAATGTGTTTACGATTTCAGTTATGCATATCTACATACATACATACACATATAGTAATAGTTATAATTGTTGTATTATTTTCATCTCTTTGATTTTACCTTTTTTTTATGTAAATGTTTCACTTTATTATAGCTTTCACTTCAAAGAATTTAATGGTATTATATTTTATATTGACAAATATTGTATATATGTGTATGCACACATATAAAAAAGCAATTAAGATTGACTGTAAACATTGTACAATAAATTATCCTAAAATATTGATCAGCATATTGGTATGCTTGTGTGTGACATTCTCACTTTGTCAAAGAAATTTCTCACAAATATTCATACTTTTTAAAATGGGCGAAATTGTTTAACCAGTCACGCCCGCAAGTTACTTTGTATAGGGTATCTGAAATTAAAAACAATGACTAGAGTGACAAGGCTGAATATTTCTTAAAAAGGATGTGAAAGATGATTCTGATTCTCTTCGAAAATATTCTCCATCACAAATTGTATCAAATGTGTAGAATATAACATTTCTTCTAAAATTTCTTTTGACACATGACAACGTCTTATAAAATTCTTTCCATTTCATTATTGATATTAAATGCAACATTTTTTTTTGCCTTTAATTGGAATCAAAGACATTTTATTTTGATGAAACATATAATACATAAAAAAAGTAATTAAAATTCTTTATGGACATTTCATTATAAATAAATACTATTTAAAAA
This sequence comes from Ornithomya fringillina, assembly GCA_963978525.1. NCBI lineage: Eukaryota > Metazoa > Arthropoda > Insecta > Diptera > Hippoboscidae > Ornithomya > Ornithomya fringillina. The sequence continues at coordinate 18,687,525 of OZ021694.1, read as the reverse complement.
CAGTTTCATTTTAATGGTTGAGCATTTTTCCTATTGAACTAACATAAATCTTGCTTCATTTTATTAAACACTTTGGTTTTGTTTTCTTAGGAAAAGAGTCTTATTTTAAAAACATTTATATATTCTTTTATTTTAATCAACTTGACAGGATTTTTTTTATTTTATACTTTTTTTTTGTGAATTTTAAGCTTTAATGCATTTTTTTTTTGTTTTCTTCATTTGATTTATGTTTTTTTTATTTTCACTTTATTTCATCTTCATGTAGTGATTTTTATGCTCTCCATATAAGATAGGGGGCGTACTAAGTTTGTCATTCCGTTTGAAACACCTAGAAGAAGGCTTCAGAGAATTTACAAGGTATATATACTCGTGATCAGCATAAATGTGTCCGTCTGTCCATCTGTTAATGGCATTCTCATAGGCATACATTTTAAGATATTGAGCTTAAATTTTTACTTTCTGCACGTAAATTGATTTTTAAAATAAGAAAAATCGGTCAAGAGGCACGCCCACAATCGACAAAAATCTATTTAACTGCTACAAAAATTAAGCTATTAAAATGAGATTTGGGACATATATTATCAATTATCATTTCCATCGTTGTACAAAAATGGGCATGGTGGAATAAAAGACACGCCTACAATTTACAAAAACCACACTCTACGTAAAATTCGAGCTAATACACTATGCATACACTATTAGAAGGTGAAATCATATATTTGTCAGGCTCACCGTTTGTACCTGGATGTGGAGGGTATTCAAGATTTGGCCTAAGCCAAATTTCGTTTTCTTACTTGTTTTAATTTGATGGCCTTTTTACTATTTTACTTTATTCTTTTTTTAAATCTTTTCATGTAAATATAATTCAGAAAGCTATAAGCTGTATATTAGTATTTGTTGTATTTAAATTTATTTTTTTCATGTATATTTTTTATTATTATATTAATGGGCTTATTTTCATATACATGAATTGTATAGTAGGTATATGTATATGTATATGTAAATTTTTAAGCAGTTTAAAAAAACTCTAGAGAAGCTCTTACATTTTTCATTTTGCAGTAGATGTAGCTGTGTTTGAATACGAGTGCTCTAATAAATGTTTGCGTGTGCGTGACTTTGATTTCTGATTTCTGTGTGAATGTATGTCAAAGAAAATTTTTAAAATTTCATTAGACATTACGTATTGCAGATTAATTAGTTTGTGAGTGTGTTTGTAAATTTTGATTACTGGGAGAAAAAAGTTTTATTTGATTTTCGTACTTAAAAGAAGTTCTTTGTACGTGCAACATGTACAGTTATAATATTAAATAGAATAAAATTTGCAAACAAGCTACTAGATATTTTTTTAAAATATTTAGTAAAAAAAGTAATTTCGATTGATTGAACATTTTATCGAAAATCTAAATCCCCCACTCATCGAAGCAAGAGTTTTCCGTTATTTATGTTTATAACGGGAAATTTCAGAGATATCAAAAATAGATGTTTAAAAAAATAATTAATCATACGCACCAATAGCCTGAAATGAAAATATTTCATTATATTAAAATAATTTATTTTTCTTGGTGTTTTTAAACCCACCACATTAGATGGAGGGTAAGCAAAACCCAGAAGGAGGCGTCAGATACTCTACAAAGTATATATTCGATTTAGACATGTATGTCCGTATGTCCGTCTGTCCGTCATTGGCATTCTTAGGGGCGTAAATTTTTAGATAGTGAGTTGAAATTTACTACAGACACTTTTAGCTTCTGCAGGCAGATTGCTATTTAAAATAGCCAGGTCAATAGCCACGCCCACAATCGATAAAAATTTATATATCTGTACAAAAATTGAGTCATTAAGATGAAACTTGGGCGTGATCAGATAACAATCACGCCTCCAACTTAGAAAAAACTTTTCCAAACGTAAAAGGACACTTGCAAGCTGATACGTAGTACATACACTATCAAAGGGCGTAATCATATACCTGCCGCACCCACCCTTGTGTATGTGAGGCCTAAGTTAAATTTTAGTTTTTTTACTAGTGTTTTTCTAATTTATCATAAACTGACAATATGTTTTTGTATATTGTTGTTGTTGTTTTCAATTCAATTGATTTTTGCAAATAAAAATAATAAAAATAATAATTAGTTGTTTGTTCGTTATAATGTCTATTTTGTTTTGGTTTGTTTTGTTTATGTTATTATTGTTGTTGTTATTTGTTTGTTATTTTTTCTCTATGGTTTAATAATATTTAGCAGGTACCTGACACTTTGTTTGCATGTTATTTTATGTTATGTATGTTTCTATGCAGAACGTATGTATGCGAGTGTATTGAACGTGCTTGCATTTATTATTATAATCTAATGTTGATAATGTATGTGAATTAGTGTTAGTTAGTAATAAATAATAAATAAAAACATTGAGTAAGTTAAAACTGAATATCGATTATATCGATATTGTTATGTTAGTTATTTATATATAATATATATATATATAGGATGTGTCATTTTGGGCATAGTTAATTAAAAATTGTTTTCAGTTTATAATTATGTATGTGTAAGAGCTTTGCTGTTGTTTATATTACGTTTACATAATAATTAGTAAACTCTTGTATAAAAAAAAATTTAGTTTATGTTTTATAGTTTATGTATATATAACAACAACAAAAAAAAAATAAACAAAAAACAAAAACAAAATAATATAATATTTCAATGTTCTGTCTTGCCGATTACAAATACTTTGTTGTTGTTGTTGTTGTTATTATTATTATTATAATTTCATCATTATGCAGTTATTATATTAAATTAAGCTTAAGCTTATAGTTAGCAAAATACAAATTGAGCACATTTATTATAAAATATATTTTTTTGTTCTTTCATAAAAATTTTATTTTGTCTCCACTTGTTAGAGGACTTATAAATTTAATTATATGTGGATTAAATATATTTTCATTTAATTACTCATCATATTAAATATTCTAATTGTACAACTTTTAAGAAAAATTTTGATAATTATTTTTTTCTGAAACATTCATACACACGCATAACAGGCACGCAATAATATTTTTTTATACCCTGGCACCACTTTTTGCCCCAAGGTATACAAAGCTTATATAAAGATATTTGTACTTTTAATTATACCGTTTGATTCAAAATAAGAATTTGAAGCAGTATTGGCCCCAAGAGGAATATTATTAAAAATTAACGAAATTGAACCATTTTTAGAACATCTCCCCACATAAGGTTCTATTATAAAGAAAATCTTTATATGGCGAATACTGGCAATTTTAAATATATTTTAACAAAGTTTGCTGTTAATTAACGCAATAATTGGCTATGCCAAATTTGGATCCGATCAGACCAATTTTAGAACCCCCTTCCATATAATAATATCATATTTGTACAAGTGATAAAACTAAACTAATTGTATTACAATTTGTAGTGGTGTAGGGTATTAAATAGTCGTCGTTGACCGACTAATACATTTTTACTTATTTTATTTTTTTCTGTTTTTTATACACAAAACACATATATTTAATATGGACTGAGCATTTATTTAATTTTGTTGTTGTTGTGTGTTTTTCAATTTTTCAATTTTTCTTTTATTTGTTAATATTTTAATTATATTAAGTTTAAAATTAAATTGGAGTTGACTTCCGGTGTTATGTTGTTCGTATGTGTGGTTTTATGTGTGTATTAAGCAAGGCAAAGTGCTTATGCATGTTTGTGTATGTATATGCATATATATGCTTTGGGTGGGTGGTTTGGATGGATATTTTTTGTTTTGTTTTTGTATTTTATTTGAGGTTTGTAAGCAGTTGCGCCTTAAGCATACACCTATACAACATTTATATACCTACTTATACACATAATTAAATAATAATAAAGTAAAAAGGTCTCTTCCTAACACTTAATTCTTTTCTTTTTTATTATTCTACACTTTTTTTTTCTATTCAATTGTAAAAATGTGTAAAAAACGACTACTAAGGTGTGTGTGTGTGCGTGTGTAAGTTATTTCTACATAGTTGAAGTGTTTACACCGGCTTTATCAAACTCCAATTTATGGACGAATTTCGATATATGCTTATGCTTAAAACTTTTCCTTAAATAAGTTTTTCTTTCTTTCTTTTTCGTTATTATTATTTTGATTTTATTTTTCACCTTTTGTGTTCTTTGCTTTCTTATTTAAAGGTTTCTTTCTTTTTTTTTTTATTGCTCCATTGATCTTTTGACTGGATTAGCTTTTGCCGAGTACCTTTAGTTGGTTTGGTTGTTAAGTATATAGAGTGTTTGTAGAGTTTTATTTGAGGAAAAGATTTGGCATTTTGGTTTAATAAGGTTTGTTCTTTTTTTTTTTTTCTAGTTAACATAAAATAGAGTGTTTTATTTTCTATTATTAACCAACTTAGACTTATGGTTAGAGTTTCGTAAATCTAAACTACTTATAAAACTACTCTTCTTTTAGTACAAAACAACACTTTAGTTTTAAGGAGTAAATAAAACTACATATTACGTCAAATCTGAGATACTCTATCCATAAAACAAAATTTATAGAAACAACTGAAATAAATTCGTAGTCGTACTCGTTTAGTATCAAATGAATTTTCAAAACGAAATGTGTAGAAAGAGCTGAAAGTTGTAATTAATATACAAAATCTCGAAGACTAAACAAAATACTCACTTGACACATTTTTATCCAGTCTTTTGAATTCGCTGTCTAGAACTTTGAGTTCAAAATAGCAAATATTGAATATTGTTACATTTTTGACAAATTTCCGTATATTTTTAAAAGTATTAATCTTAATGACGAGCTGCTACTTAAAGTAACACTTGTCCTCACATATATTACGAAAATCTAATGCATAAATCAATTAGTGCCCCAAAAAGTGAAATTTTAAACTTTAATAAATGCAAAGGGAACCAAATCTCACTCCTTTGTAATACGATTAGCGTGAAAAAGAAATGGTTTGGTATTAAATACATTTAACACTTAAAACTACAAGCAAACTTGTATAAAAACTTGAACAACGTATCGTTGTAAAGCATATATCGTTGAAAAAGCATATATTATATAAAAAATTACGCAAACATGTTTTCTTTTTCGATTTTCATCTCCAACTTGAAGAAATATTTGCCGTACATTTTCTTTATAAATGGTAACTACACACCTTATTTATATATATCGAGCAATATATTTCTGTATACTTCAACACATTTATACATATAAACTATACAAAAGTGTGCATAACTGCACATGTACGGTTAGGGAAAGAGTAAAAGGGGGAAGAAAAAAGAAAAAACTCAATCTCACGCTTAGGTAAGCAGAAGTATATTAAGCTTTAAGCTGCAATTTGTTGCAATTTTCTCTTGTGTTTGAGTGTGTGCATAAACAAAATTGGCAAAATGGTATATGCAGTATTTATTATACATCTTACCCGAACAAGTAGCTTGTGAAAGGTGGTGAAAGTTGCTAAAACATACAATATTTCTTAGATTATTTAAATGAAATGTTGAATAGAAGTTATTGCTATAATCTTTTTCAACACCTATAACTTTATATAATTAAAGAAATTAAATTTTAAATATTTTATATGCTATATTTCTATTATTTATAACCTCGAGCTGCTTCCACATTTCATTGTATCCGTAAAATATGCTCTAAATATAAATAAAAATATTCATCTTGAAGTTATGCTTTAACACTTTTCTCCTTTATAAATGAGATTTAATGTAAGTTAAGCCTTTGCATATTAAATTTTATGAATTTTCAATTTAAATAAATAATTTTATATAAAATATATGCATTGAGATTTTAATAGAATAGGATTTTGTTGCATAAATAATGCCAAACATTTTTAGTTAAGGGAAATTGTGGAGTAATTTTTTAAAAAATCTTAGATATATACTATGTTATCTGTTAGGCATATTTGAAAAGGAAAGTATATAAAAATTTTGCATTTAAAGGAAGGATAAATGATAACTTATGAAAAATTATAGGACAGATGGACAAATATTATAAAGAACTACCCCAAAGACTAATGTTATGACAAATAAATTTAATTTTATAGTTGTAGTTGTACATTCTTTAATAATATATATAATAAAATATTTCAAATTTCAAATTTACTTTCCAGTTTTTTTTTTCACAAATTATAGAAATTTAACATTAATAATATAAGTAGCATTTCACGGTAGTTTTCGTTTCCAATTAAAATTTATTAAATGTTTAATAATAAACATAATATACACCTTGAGGCGTTTCGGAAATTTGTATAAATTATGTAAAAAATCTGCAGTAAATTTAAAAATAATACATCATCACCATCAATTGTGTATAAAAATAAATATAAAACAATTATTGTTAGTAATAATTTGTATAATTTCTCTGTTCAGAGTTTTTCATTTATCTCTAAACTATACTACAATATTTTGTATTATTTAAACTGTCTAAATGTATGCTTTATTATATTATTTTTCTTTTTCATCTGTACTATATATACACACACTTAAAACATAGTGATTCATATATTTAATGGTGATTTAATTTATAAATAAGTAAATAACTACTATAATTACGTTGACTTATATATATTAAGTTCAACAGTTTTACTATTATTACCCAAAGCAGCAACAATACTACGTCGCATTGTATGAGTGTTAGTAGTAGTGGTATAGCCATTGGTGGCACAATTGTAGTTGTTGGATTTTGTGTTATTTATGGACGGCCACTGGCGTTTAATAACGGCAAAGTGTGTCATTTGAAAAGTATTTGTTGGCTGACAACGTCTTTCCACAAAACCAGTTAAACAATAACCCATATTATAATCTTCCATGGAAATATTTGAACTTAAATATAATTTAAATTCACCCCCATCCTTTTCAGCTAAATTAGAGTTTTTATCATTATGAAAATGACCAGCTATCAGTAGAGAACCTTTTTGTTCTAGAGGCATCATTTTAGCTTTTGTCACTTGTCTTTGAGTACCGGAAAACTCTTCAATGCGGCAACGATTCGGTTGCCACCAACATGGTGTTATGGTCCAATATGAGGAGGATGCTGTACGAGCCCAACCCTCTTCTGGATATAAAAGAATCTGAAAAAAAGAAAGAAGAAAATTATGTATATTTTCCAAAGGAATTCTCCTTTATTTAAATGATTTAAATTTGTAGTTATTGATTTCTAAAGTGTATTCATTCTGGTCTAGTTATGTGAATGGATTTGTAAAAAAATTGTTTTTTTACTAGTTTTTACTTTTGTGTTACTTTTCTGTCCAAGTATGTCCATCAAGTTTGCTCAACCGTGAGTGGCCTGTTCAAACTTAATTGGAAAGCACTTTTGTCCACTTCCATTTCCCTCTTTCTCTTTAAATAGATATGAAATGAAATCAATGTTTTTGGGAGGCTACGCCAATTTCGTATGCAATGGTTGGAGTATTCTACAATTTGTGAAATGTAATATATATGTATATAAATAGAAGCCCTCAAAAAATATTTAATTGATGTTAGCTTTCGTGTTATGGCAATTTTAATTTCAATGGCATTTATCGATTATTTTCTTATTTCTTTTTGACATATACGGATATAATAAGTCCAATAGAAAGGAGATGATAAACTTTTCCGTAGAGAAGTTAGAAAAGTTTTAAAACAAAAGGAAAAAAAATAATAATAATGTGAAAGATACACAAAAACAAGTAAGACACCTAAATTTGGCTTAGGCCAAATTTTAAATACTCTCCCCATGTACAATGATGAGCGTGACAGGTTTGTGATTACGCCCTCTAATAGTGTATGTATTACGTATCAGCTTGCGAGTCGAGTTGTTTCTTGAGTATGTTTTTTGTAAATTGTGGGCGTTTCGGTTACCAAAGCACTCCCATTTTTGGGCACTTCATTGGATGGAATAATTATAGATGAGTGCAAATTTCAAGTTCATAGGTAAATTTTTGTGGTATATAAATAGATTTTTGTTGATTGTGGGCGTGGCTCTTGATCGATTTTTCCCATTGTAAAAAGCAATCTACTTGCGGAAATATCTTAAAATGTACGCCTGTGAGAATGCCATTAATAGATAGACAGACGGACATAAGGATGCACATGTCTAGATCAAATCTGTTTTTATGCTGATCAAGAGTATATATACCTTGTAGAGTCTCTGAAGCTTTCGTCTGGGTGTTGCAAACGAAATGACAAACTTAGTATACTCCACATCTTATGTGGAGGGTATACAAATTGTGTGAGTACTGAAGCAGACGTTTCTAAAAAGTTTTTTAATAGAATCCAAAGCAATCTATATTTAGATAATATCCAATTAACTGTTAAGCAACATTAAAATTTACTGCATAGTTTTGAAAAGTTCAATTAAGGAAAATAAGCAGCAGTAGTACGTTTAAGAAAGAATATTTAATCATGTTTTTATTAGTCTAGATGGAATCTTAACTTTATCAGACAATCATGAATTATTCGCACACAAATGCATAATAACATACTAAGGTAATGATTATACTCGTATATAATTGTGTATTTGTTCTATGGTTTATCGATCTGTACAAAATTGTTGCATCCTTTAGAAAATTACGTATTGTGTGTAACCATCAAGTATTGTAATACTTAACTGCAGCTCCAATTACTTACAATTTAATTAATTTTATTATTGCTTTATATATGAATATGTTTAATAATTATTTTGAATTATCATTCAAAAAAAAAATTATATTATCGGAAACAATTATGAACTAATTTGTTGTTGTCATTTATATGAAATGCAATTTATTTATTTTTTTGCTGATTGTTGATAGCAATTGTTTGCATGTATGTGTACATTTTATTCATAATTTTATAGATTATGTTGCGATCATATGTTGCCGTACTTAAGCACATTTCATATAAATCAAAAAATTGTCAGCCGCAACAACTCGAAAATATTTATGTTTATGATTATACCCTCCACATAAGATACCCTGTACTAAGTTTTCATTACGTTTGCAACATCAAGAAGGAGGCGTCAGAGACCCTATATAGTATATATAATCTTGACTGAATCTGTTGTTGGCAATCTCAGGGGCGTAAATTTTAAGATATTGAGCTAAAATTTAGTTAGAACAGATACTTTTACTTTCTGCAAGCAGAGAGATATTAAAAATGAGCAAAATCGGTCAAGAACCACGCCCACAATCGACAAAAATTAATTTATCTGCCACAAAAATTTAGCTGAAGCGCGAGAGCGTAATTAAGTAATTAACTAACTTTTTTTAACGTTTTTGTAAATATTGGTCTGGTGATCTTATACCGCAAAGGGAAATTCTTTACCTTCGCTTACCAAGTTATTATTAACGATTTTTGAAATCTGCTTTATCGCACAATAATGAAAATTCATGCAATAATAAAGAATACACAAAAAAAGAAAAAAGAAAAAATCTCATTTCACCGCGAAATTGCTTTTTTTATGTGGCCCTATAAATCTGTCACTTGACATTACATGTTAATTTATAAAAAAAAAAAAAAACCATAACAATCAGATAATTATTATACATATAACGTTTATTCCATAAATAAAAACATTTTTTTAAATAATTTTTAATATTGTATTATTTAATAAAAATAGATTAAATCATATTTAAAAAAAAAATTCAATTAAAACAGGCTGTAATTATTATAGTAGGATGTAGGGTATAAAAACTTTTGCTGTTATCGTTTAAAATTTTCCATTTAATATAATTATCCTGAACAAAAGTCCGAAAAGGCCAAACGAACGTTTTGAAGAAGACAAAGAAGAATGCTTTTGGCCTTATAACATATTCTTTTTAATAATAAAAACAAATGAAAATGTAATAATCGGTTATAACCTATCATATTATTTCATACATCATTTAGTTCCACAAATTATAATTTGTTTAGTTGTATCAGTGAGACGTTGTCATATAAGTCATTGTGGGAAAAGATTCGAAAATGGTTCGATCGAGAGCAAATTTATCAATTTATTCAGATTACTTTTCATCAAATTTTGTTAAAAAATATTAAAAATTGTGAGTTTTCGTCATATAAAGATTTCTGATTCTGATTCTGCCATTTAGGAGTTACAAACATCTGCACAATTTTAATATATACGTTTTTACCATTTTGCTTTGTAGGATATAAAAAGTAGTTTTTCCACACCAATACTTTCGTGGTGCTTGATTGATTTTGAAGATTTATATTAATTTTCCAAATCTTTTTCATTTTTCTTCATTTTTCTTTCATTACACACTCGACTAGTCGTTTATTTTAATGGTTACAATAGTGCTTCTTCTTCTTCTCTATTGTATTTTGTCTTTGTATCAATATTTAAGGTAACAATAAAAAATTTTGACAGTCTTGTTCAGCAATTTGCTTCCATCATATCCCATTATGATTTCAATTTGGACTACACACAGTATGATTTTGTCTCGTCTGGTTTGGTTGGGTAGATATTGTACAAAAAATATTACACATTATGTGTATGTATGTGTTGGTAATAGCAAATCTAAATCTTATTATGATTATATCATCACATCGAGACAGCAATATTGTCATCGTTTGGCTTTATGTATAAAAATTCACATAAAATTTCATGATAATGATGAACATTACCAATCAAAATAACGTGATGGCTGGAATTAATCTGAAATGAGAATGTTATTCATTGTAAATCACTGATAAAATGGAATTTTTTTATTTAATTTTTTTTTTTTTGTGTGATGAAATTTTTGATAAAAATAAAAAAAACCTAACGATTATATTGACAGATGATAAGCGCACAGTTTGAAGTCCTAATGTGCTACGAACATTTATTTATAAAAATCTGAGTATCAAATGGAAGGCATTGATTGGTTGATGAGAAGAGTGCTATGGAAAAAACTGAATTGTGCTAAATTCAATTCTTCAGAAGATACTGAATTATCCATTTATGCAAGGATATTTGAAAGCTTTCCCATATAATGCCTTGTAGAAATTTTAGACATATCTTTCAAACTGTGTGTTTCCAGAAGCCGTATTATAAAGTCGTTATGAAATGAAAGGGCTTGATGCAATTAACCTATGCCCTAACTTCCACTAAAGTAATTAAATTTATATTGAATTTTAATTCAATAGTACCCCTAACATGCCCATTAACATATTGGTAAAATACTTTTCAACAAATAACTAATATTTTCATTAGCTTACTGTTTGTGGTGAACATTACATGTTTTGCTATGCAATGTACTTTAACTTACATGTGAATATGTACTTGTGTAAGCCATAAAAGCTTACACATGCAAACATTAAAATTTATATACATGTAAGTACCGATTTTCCGTTTTCTAAATATTGTATGAATACAGAGGCACTTACAAATCTTTCCATCTAGCACTACACTACAGTTACATCTGTGTTAATTGCATTTTCGTGTTTAAATAGATAATTTAAGTACCATTGAAGAAAGAGCGGTTTTTGGCCAGTTGTAGCGAAAATGCCCATTACAGAAATGAAACTGATGTTAATTAAGATTTCAAGTAGCTTAAATATAATAATAAGATAAGTCAATATAAATTACAAAATGCTTTTAATATTAACAGAGGAAAAAATGAGAATTGTATACGATTTTTTTTTTCATTTTTCCACTTAAGGTGGTGGTAATGTTAAGTTTATTATTATATTTGTAACACCCAGGAGGAGGCGTCAGTAATCAACAACTGAGTCGATTTTGACATGTGTGTCCATTCTTGCTGGCCCTATTCCAAACGTACATTTTGAGATATTAAGCCGGCATTTTCTACTTCTATTTTCTGCAAAAATGGGCGTGTGAAATTAACAGATAAGCCCACAATTTATAAAAAAATAAGCTTTGCATGTTAATATGTAGTACATGCACTATTAGGGGAGTAATAATGTATCTGGCTCGCCCCTTGTTTGTACATAAATTACTTGTTATAACTTTAAGTAATAATTTTCTATTTAAAATATCTTTGTAAGTTAAAGTCAAAACAATATTTTACCTTTTTCACCTGTTTTGTAGCACTACGTCAACAATTGAAACTTTACGAAGGAAGATAATTGATCGATATAATAGTTTTTTTGCATTTCTTTTCTTTCCTTATTCGTTTTCCCCACTTTATTTTCATCTGTCTCGAATCATTCATTTTAATTAAACAAAATTTTCAACTTGAAGAGATAATTAAACTTAATGTACAATTCTACGATACTACTGGAACAAGTTTAAAATCTTTTTTTTATTTTTTTTCATATTCTTTGTACATAAAAGTTAAATTAAAAGCAAAATAGTAAAGTATGATGCTGGGAATGGGTACATAAGTGGGGGTGTGATGTAATAGTATGAAGAACTCATTTAATGTTATACAAACTTGTATTTATTTTAGCTAATGAGTTAATGAATGTGTGAAAAGAAAGTCAACGATTAAGAGAAAACGTTGTTAACGAGAAATGATAATTTGTTCTTGTAAAAGGATATTGCAGAAAAAAAAAACAAAACAAAGAGAAAAAATAACAACAACAAAATCATTAAAATTAAGGTGGAAATTATTGACATGACAAATTGGTTAAATCAGCGAAAAAAGCAACGGCTCTTAAGCGGAAAAATAAATAAATAAATGAAAGTAGAATTAATAATTAATTAAGAAGACACCTTTGTCTTATATTAATGTCTCCTTAATATTTGCAAGGAGATTTTTATTTAAAAAAGGAATGAACTTAAATGATAGCCACGCCCATAACAATTCAAATGATTACAAAAATTGAGCTATGAAGTTGAAAAGAGCCGATGTCTGATAACCGAAGCGTCCGCAATGTACAAAAAAATTACATATATACACGTTTTGTTATAATTGTCAAAATTTAAACTTGCCCCATGTACTGTTTGTTTAGAAATGTTACCTCTACCACAAGTGGTGCATTGTATAATAAATGTAATGTAAAGTACTAAAGAAGAACACTCTTAATGTAATCCAAATGCGTGCATGCTTATGCATATTATTGTATATTAAAATATGACAATGTCATAATTAAAATATGATAACAGTCATGGCATTAAGAGCCATTGAGTAACTACTACTGTTGTCTATGTAAAGATTAGCATATTAAAATATTGAATTAAAAAAGTAAAAAAAAAGTGTAATAAACAAACAAGAAAACTAAATTTGGCTCAGGCCAAATTTTAAATACCCTCCACATCTGCAAGGGTGCGGCAGGTATCTAATAGTGTATATATTACGTATCATCTTGTAAGTCGAGTTGTTTGTGGAGTATGATTTTTTGTAAATTATGGTCGCATCTGTCCACGTCATGGATTAATTATAGATAGGAGTGCCAAATTTCAAGTTTATAGGTCAATTTTGGTCGCAGAAATAAAGATTTTTGTAGATTATGGGCGTGCCTGTTAATCAATATCTCAAAATGTAAGGCCGTAAGAATGCCAACAACAGACGGGCTTCTTAGATCTAAGTCTAGATCGACTTAGTTTTTGATGCTGATCAATAATATAAATATTTTGCATAACATAACCCCAATCTTATGTGGAGGGTATAAACATATGAACATAAAAATAAATCAAAAATTCAATATTCATTGAAAAAATCATAAATTCCAAGTTTACTTGTATAAATTATTAAGATATAATTGAAATCTTTAGGGAGCAACGCAAAATAATAGATAGCAATCAACCAGACAACCAACCAAGGAATAAACCAAAAGTCTATAAATATATAAAACATACGTTTACTCCTTGTTGAGTTCATACATCTAAAATTCAAGCGAAATCTGTTATTATGCAAACATCTACATGCAAACATCACAACTTCTTATATATTGTACGTACAATGCATTCATTCACCCATTCATTGTATAAGGCATACCGCTCCAAGCTATATAATCAGCCTACCTCCCACCCCAACCACCATCATCATGTAGTAATGACTTTATAATAAAAACGGAAGTTGCGATATTTCATGAGGTTTATGACGATGAAAGAGCATGATGTGAATGATAGCTGAATGGTAAGGAAAGCTGTTGTTGAAAATGATGGTTTATCTCAACACATAATTCACCCAAATGTTGAAAGCGTCATGAGAAGAAGCGTATACGAGAAAGACGCAAGTATATTAAATATAGATAAAATATAGAAAAAAGACAAGGAAGAGAATAAACCAAGTAAGGAGTCTAACATTCATTGAATGAATGAATGTATATTACAGCACAAATGAATGAATAAAATGTTAAACCTGTATAAAAATGGACTTTTGTCTTCTTAAAAGGGATCCTTATACAGTATAATATCAACTAAAGCCAACTCATTATTAATGTATAAAATTTTTCCCGGCTACGTTCAATCCTCCATAGAATTAAAAATACATAATGCTTTTAGACTCTTCATTATTTTCAGTAGATTTAGAGAGCTAAAGTACTAGCTAATGTCCTTTATTTTTTTTGTGTGAGGCTACTTATAACATAAGCCTAAAAATCACGTCTTTAGCACGATTATCTCTCTCCAAACAAAAATGAAGTTTTTTCTCCAACGACATGAATAGTTTTTTTTTTTCCTTTCTCTCTTTAATATTTTATTGCTGTGTGTCATTATACATATATACATAAAAAGATGATGTAACCGTAGATGAGAAAGATCGAAAATGTTGAAAAAAAATGTACAAAAAGTAGGAAAAAAAAATTATAAAACAGTTAAACTGAAGAAAAGTTTATTAATGGCTGGAAGGGTTTTGTTCTCTGTTTTTATATTGTACTAAGACATTGACTGCGGCAATTCTTGTGGAAAGTTTTTATAGGAATAAGTTTTTGAATTTCTTTTTTCTTTTAGCGAATATTATTTATGAAACGTTAACACATATATTTATTAAAGTTTTCAGGGTAACTTGAGCGATATCGGCAGCTTATATTTTACTATATTCTTTAAATTAGATTTCTGATGGCATTTATTTTAGTTAAGGAACAAACTTCGGCATAGACGAACTTGTGTTTAAACTTTCGTTATATGTAATGTATGAAGAAAATAAGAATTATTTATCTAAACGTCCATGTCCATCCATCCGTCTATAGTAAGCGTTCTCTGGTTCTTAAAAATAGAACTTTGCAAAATTATTGTTTTTTCTAGTTTTCGGATTAATATTGAAATTGGGTAAAATCGATCGAAAGGAGCGCTCATATATATATATATAAACTGAAGATCTCTCATACAATACATAGGCCGTAACTTTTTTTTACTCGTTTATTTTAACCATCTATTCGAAATCTCTTTTTGAACCGGTGGGTTCTTCATCTATCATATACTATGTATACTATCATCTATTAATTAAATCATTATAGAGATACGATAGGGTGGTATAGGGTATCATGAAAATAATTGAACTTGACATGGCTTTGGCCAAATTTATGGGGTATAAAAACGCTTATTAACTATACTGCACTAATAGTACCTTTCAAGAAGAGTTATAATTTTTGGATTTTGATTAGCAGCCAAATTGGTTTGGCTCCAAGATTAGTTTTTTTTTTATACAATATGTACTAAAAATATTTTATTTTATCCTTCTCTTCTCTCTTCTTAAGGATTTTGTTTATCATTTAAAAAACATAGAATTGTACAGAAGAAAAAAAACCATTTCTTTTGCTTAGATTGGCAAAATTTTTAAGCCAGATGCTCGTAAGTGATCCAATCATCTAACAACAGCCACACACCCTTACGTATATATATATATATGCACCCACGTACCAACAATTCAAACATTCATACAAATAACAATAAGAACGATTACAAAAGAAAATTGGTTTTTTTTCTTATTTTGCAAATCTTATGGGTATTATAACAAAAATAAGATGACGAAGAAGAATAGATTGAAAAAACAAAAAGATAGAAAAATACAATTGAAACAACAATCGCAGCGTAATGAATGCCAATTCAATGAAATTGAGGCCAAATGCAATGAATTGAGTGAAATTGAATGAATTCCATCTATACCCATACAGCTTAAGAGTATGTACGTGTGCAGGAGTGTTTATCAAAATGTGTCATTTGCTGGCATATGTTGTATAATGAAAATTATAGCAAAACAAGGAAAACTGTTATATTTTGTTTGGGAAATATTTTTTGATGTGCTTTACATCTATAATACATACAAAGAGTGGGCGCGGCAGGTACTCTGCGTATAAACCTTTTATATTTAATGTCTATTAGTATGTTAAAAATTTCAGCTTAATATATATGCAATGGATGGACGTACGGACGCACATGATTAATTATTTTTTGCCTATTTCTGGGTGTTTGCAAACAGATTAATAAACTTAGTGTACTACTTATTATTTGTGTAGGGTACAAAAACATAAAAAAGCTTTGCATCACAACGGAAACTGAACCCGAATGAAAACCATCAGTTATCAATACGTCAACGGAATCTTTTTATAAGGGTATAAATATTTATGGACGTGTAAGTGTGCGTGTGTGTGTATGGATATGTTTATGTTAAATTGTGTGACTGAAATCATTTCGGTATACCACCAAGTCAGTCAACCAGTTACTCAGTTACAATGCTGCTGACTTTGCTGCCATAGTATTGTTGTTAGAGATTGCTGCCTAATGAAATTTTTGTTTAAGCACATAGAACGCAAAAGGAAACAGCTTGAAGTGAATGGATGAATATATGATGATTGGAATGAAGAATGAAAAAGACATCACGATATATAGAGAGAGAAAGAGAGAGAGAGAGAAATAGAGACATTGCTTGTTGATTTTGATTTTTATTGCTTACGAAATTTTCAAATCCTAGTTAAGCTTTTGTGCATTTCACTGTCAACTGTTTACCTTAGAGAGTGCTTGGGACAGACACTGACTAACCCATACCACTTTGATTGTTAAGAAAGGCTTTACATCTCTTTCGCAGAAGAGAATAGAAACGAAGGACAGCAGCAGCTATCATGACTGAGCTATATAATCTATCGTTGGGAGTATTAGGTAGACCAGCGTAAGCAACACTTTTTCTTAAATCCCTCAGCTTGCCATAAAGTCTAAAGTATTTTTCTAAAACAAATCGTTTAGCCTTACATACACAAATTGAAAGCAGCAGTGTTGGTATTTTTCTTAGTATTATACTCGTACAGTTTTTTCATCTTGTTCTTTTTCTTGTATTTCAGTTTTATTTTGAATTCCTAGTTGTTATGTTTTGTGTGTGTATGCATGGGCGCTTATTGAATTTATTATTTACCGAAGCAATGCAATCGGGCTGAGTATGGACCATAAGTCCTGTATTTTATTTTAAATGCAATACTTTTTACTTCGGTTGTTACAGATTTTATAAGTATTGTTGTTGTTGTTTTTTACTTATTGTGGATTTTGTATGTCAATTTCAATTTTCATTTAAAATTTTTTCCTTTTTTTTTTTTGAATTTTTTTATACTTTTCTATAAACTATGGCGTGTACGTGACGGTTTATTTAATAGCAGAAAATACATGTGCACGGGCATGGGCACGGACACTTGTTAAGTTTAAAATCCTGACAAGTATACGTTTTTTATTCATTCTCTGTACAGTAATGTTTGTTACGTTTTTTTTTTCAGTTTCAGTTTCAGTTTCTTTGTATTACATATCTCTGTGCCTCTCTTCTGTTCACGCGGTTTTATTAATTTTCTCCAAATGTACTACCATTATAAGTATACTAAGTTTGTCATTCTATTTGCAATATCCAAAAGAAAGTATCAGAGAACTTTCATTAGCTTAAAAAACTGAATTGATTTAGTTATATATGTCTTTACGTCCGTCTATGGCTGGCCCTCTCAGGGTTCTACATTTTGAGATATTGAGTTGTATAGACATTTCTGCAGGCAGATTGCTGTTTAAATTACACAAAATCGCTCAAGAGCCATGCCCACAATAAAAAAAAAATCTATTAATCTGCCACCAAAATTTAGATATGAAATTAAAATTTAATTCGTATCCATTGATATGCCAAGAATTAGCATGGTCGGATTTAGCTTAAGCCAAATGTAATTCTTTTTTCTTACTTAATGTTAAATTGAAGAGAAGGAAAAAGAATGGACTAAAGTATGCCGCCTTCCAAAAGGAAATGCATAATAATTCAAGCTAAATCCTTACTTGGACAAAAGGCGAAAAGTCCACAAGATGTAAATGAATTTTTTCTTCTACGTTGAGGAGAAAATTAATTACCAAGTGGAAGAAATGTAAAAAAATACAAGTGGAACGAAATTTTTCTGTAGCTTACTGGGATTACTTCATACAATCGTTGAAAAGGTGAATTATTTGTGTGTTTCCACTTTGGTGGTGAAAGTGTATAAGGTTTCTCATAAGATACGGTTTCTTCGAGGACGTAATAAAGTTAAAAATTTTATTATATATGTCAAATTGTGAGTTATTTAGTAATTATGTAGCAGACTCTGTCAGTCTGTCCATTTTTTTTTATTACTAAAACTTTCAGTATCTAAGGAATTAAATAGTTTTGTAGTTAGTGTCTAATTATATTTTTTCCAAATAGTATTCATATAAGAGCCACGCCCAAAATTTAGAAATAAATTCTTAGTTTACTTCACTTTAAAAAAAATTCTTAGTTTATAAATTTTATTAATAACGAGGGTATCTTGGGTACTTAAACTACTTGGGTAACTTTTTCACATATTCTTTTTTATTTTAATTAATTAACAAAAAAATTTTCGTGGGATTGACTAAGTGGTTAAAATTATATTGTTACATGAATTAATTTGAAGCAAGTTTATAAAGCGAAATGCGAAAATATTTATTTACTCTGAAAGCTTAGAATCACTACTGAGATCTTCCAGCAGCTGCCATTTTCATTTGCAAATCTAATGGAGTCAAAAGCAAAATAGATAAGAAGATAATCTTCCAGACTATCTTCAGTTCCTGGCTGCTTTCTTTATTCCCTATTCAAAAGGTTTGTTGAGGAAAAGAAGCTGCATAACTTTTGGAAATGCTGTTCATAATAAGTTTAAAGGTATTTAGGTATTCGACAATGAAATCAATGGAAAAATATGGCAAAATTTAAAAAATCTTCTATGTACTCGTACATAAAAATCTGTTTTAAAATTAACCATTTTTTCACCCGTAAGACAGTCTTACTACTTACTATTCACTTAAAGTTAAGAGTTAACTGAAAAGATAACAGAAGTTGAATGAAGTCTCAGTTCAATTTAAATTGTCTTCTCAATCAATTTATATAAAAAAAACTATAAAGATTTCTTGCAGATAAGATTCTTGTCAGCTTTTATTTTACTTCTTTACAAAGTGTCATATATGCAAGACAACCTTTCAAATGTAATTGTTTGTGAAGTGTCTTTATTGCACAATATTTAGCCTTGATTTTTGAAGGATAAAAATAAATTTTTAACGTGGTTGGATAACAGATACAGTCCACAGTTTACAAAAAACATTATATAGCGCAGATTTCGACTTGTTAGTTGATATTTTACGTATATACTACAGAGAGCGTTATTAAGGACCTGCCACTCCCTCTATTTGTGTTTCGAAAAGGAGGGTGTTTAAGTATTGGTCTAAGCCTAATTTAGTTTTTTTAACTCACCACCATAGATGTAAATAAAGAACAACAACAACAATCAATAATCAAAAATTAACATTTTTTAAAAGCCTTAAATGTACAGTGAAATGCCCACCATTTTAAAAAGTTGTTACAAAAGGTAAAATAGAAAACGTTAACAGCATAAAATGTTTGCTGTTCTTCTCAGTTTAGTATCAATACATAGACATAAACATGTTTTGTGTTACGAGTGGTAATACTACACACTGTTGTTGTTTACGTAAAACAGTTCACGATACGACACGTAACTTTCTACTTGACAGCTACTGGCAATTGTTAAAGCGTTTACACAACAAACAAACAAACAAACGCACACACAAACACACTTATAATGCTCTTAAGAAACACAAACAAACATAGTTTTATAAGCGTCTATGAAAACGTATAAGTAGAGTGTGAAATGAATGAATCCATTTATTTACGCGTTCTCTTTGCCAGTGTTACGTACACTTAGTATCAGGTGTTGTATGCATAACTTTGATTGTTTTACTGATAACATTACTTATACGCTATGATGGGTTTTACATTGTTGTTGCTGTTTTTATTATTATTTTTATTATTATGAAGTTATTAAAAAGTTTTGCCTACAGCGACTAAAAGTGTCGAAAGTCTTCATATTTAAGTTTCTTTCTACTTTCTTCGACATTTCTTTGATCATAATCACATGTACTTAGATGTAGGGAGTACACGCATATATTGATATCAAGCGGTTTTGATACTTCTTTTTTTTACCCTACACCCATTACTTTGCACTTTGTGAGAAAGTTTGTAACTTTTTTACTTTATATTTTAAGTACTTAAAATTTTACCATTGAAGTTAAGACATCGATCCAAGAGCTATTTAAGTCCTATAACTCATAATGATTATTGTTAATGTGTAAGTCAGGTGAAGGTAAAATATATTTAAAATTCAGCTTGAATGGATTATGTTTCTTTTACTTTGTTTGTTAATTGCATTTGTGTGTACAAGTGTGTCTGTGTAATTGCATTACATTCATCCTCTTCTCTCGGTAATTTAAGCCTATTTCATTGTTGTCTGTATATCCTAACAAATGCAAATCTTGTTCTCCCTCTCTCTCTCTCTCTTTCTTTCCCCTTTTAGAGTTAACATAATTCGTTTGCTTTTGTTTCTTTTTTTTCGATTCGTATTTTTATATTGTTTACCCAAGTTGGGAGGGTAAACAAAGTTTGTTATTTCGTTTGTAACATTAAAAACAAAAGTTATTAACCCTGCAAAGTATATATATATTGTTGATCAGTGTTAAAATATGAATCACACCATATATGTCCGTCCATGTTTTGTGTGTTGTTTACATTCACGATTTTAAAATTTTTATATATTGATCGAAAGTTTTGAACAGATGTGCAAGTATAAAAAAATCGGCAAAATTGGTTGAAAGTCACGACCACAATTGACAAAGATCCTCCCAACCTTCACCTAATGAGTCAATCCTTAGTTAAGCCAAAAATGGGCGTGGTCGTTTAAAAGTTATTTCTACAGTTTACCAAAATTGTTTTAAAGTGCAGAGTCCGATTTGTAAATTGTTAAGGGGGTGTAATTATGTACTTGCCACGCCCACAGTTTATATGTTTTGAGGTAAAGGGTATTTAAGATTTGACTCTAGTCCAAAATTTCGTTATTTTTATTTCTTTTCTCTGTTCTATTTTTCATTTTTGAACATCTTAGCAGTTTTGTTGTATTGTATATAAGTGTGTAATCTGAAGTAATTCAGTTTTATTTTCGTTGTTTGTACTTTTTTGTTGTTTGTGTTTTGTTTTGTTTTATGCTTGTTTTTAATTTTTTCTTCTTTTTCTTCTATAAGCAAACGGAAAACGGATGTTAGTACCGGAAATAGTTTTTGTTATGTAAACTTATGTGGGTATATTTAATATGCGAACGTATGTGTGTGTGTGTTTTTTCTTTCTTTCTTTTAGTTTTATGAAGTTTTACGCTAGCATTTCATTTCATTTACGTTTTGTTCAAATGTTTTTTACTGTTGTTATTGTTTTTTTTATTTTATTTTTTTCGTCATCCTTGTTATAGCTGTTGTTTAATATGTTTATTGTAATCCTTATGTTAATGAGTTGCCAACTATTTTGATTTTTAAGTTGTGCGTGTTTAATGTTCTTCATCTTGTTCTTATTATATATACGTTGTCGTTCACATTTCATCTTCTTCTTCTTCTTCTTATATTTGTATAGTTATTACTTTTAAAATTAGATGCCATTATACAAGCAGTTAAACTTTCTACAAAACTGTTTGTCAACCATTCCTCTATAATCCTACAGCCAGCTATTCTTTTTTGTACCCTTTATATAAAAGTTCATTAGGTTTGTTATTATGTTTGTAAAGAAGGTCTTAGAGACCTCAAATATATATGTCTGTCCCTTTGACTGTCTGTTGCTAGGATTCTTACGATTGTACATTTTAAGACATTAGTTGAAATTTTAAGCAATTATTTCTAGTTTGTGTATGTTGTTTATATACAATAAAAATTGGGAAAAATCGATTAAGTACCACGCCCACCAGCCATTAAAAGCTACTTATTGAACTATGGTAATGAAATTTTGTATACATACTTATAAGTAACTCTTTCATTGATTTATCAAATATGGGCGATCACTTTTCTTAAGACTTGAAACTTGACTAGGTACCTGCCAAGCCCACATTTTGTATATAATTATATGAAGAGGATATTTAAGATTTGACCTAAGCCACATTTAGTTGTATTTTTTCCCTTATTTTTAATACTTGCACCAATCTCTCTCTTCTCCCACCATCTTTAACTCGTTCTGTGTGTTTTACACACAGTAGTATTATATATGTTTGGGTAGGGTAGGTGCCTGTGTGTAGATGTGAGTTGTTCAAGTGTTTTGAATACTTTTATTAAAATTGTTTGTTTGACTGTTTGGTCCTGTCATCCGGGTGTCGTGTCGCGGGTGTTGTCATTTCAAAACGTATTGTTAAACTTTTTCTGATTATTTGCGTGCTCTTCAGTTGCCAACAAACAGCAAAAAACAAAAAACAAATGGTGTATGTTTGGGTGTGATACTCTTCTTATTTTCTTAACTTTTTCTATTTTTCTTACTTACTTTTTTTATACGAGAACAATAAAATGAAAGAATTATAAGTTTTTCAGAATAAGTTTTGTGCTTTGAAAATTGGAAATCTTGTTAGAATTGCACAAAATTTGTGAAAAACATATTTATGAATATTCTTTCAAAGTTCTGTTAAAGTTGTTTAAAGTAAAGAATTTATATTATGGATTATTTTAAATTATTAACTTATAATAGAATATAAGAAATTTTTTAAGTTGAAGCAACTTTATTTTATCTGGCCTATCACAGTTTTTTTTAAAGTTACTTATATCAATATGGCAAAACTTTTATACTTTAATTGAGTGTGTTAAGTATGTAATAAGAGAGAAATAAATACTTAATCCATGTGCATCATTAACATGAACATTATAAGTAATATTTCACAGTAAAATGTAGTAATACTTAAGCCCACTCAAATGCTCAGCTATACTATGAACGAATACAAGAGGTAAAATAGAATAATTTTAAAGGGATGCTCTATTCTGAACCTCAACACTCTACTCTGAGACTCTAAACTATATTCTGAAGCCTCGAACTCTACTCTGAAGCTCTTTACGCTATTTTGAAGTTCTACACTCTATTCTGAACTTCTACACTCTACTTTAAAGTTTTATACCTCAATTTGAAATTGATTTTTAACAGTAGAGTGTAAAAGGGCATCTCTTCGGCCTCTTTTTTAGAAGCGAAGGTTGTCCCGCTTTATCTTTAGGTAAAAAATGGTAAAAAAATTAAAAAAATTTAATGGTAAAAAAATTACAAAGCATATTTCTATGTTACTTAAGAAGATATAAAAATAATTAGAGGAAAAAATTTTCATCATAGCCCATAATACTTTGTCCCCAATCTAATAGAAAAATATAGCAAACAAATAATAATAATTGTTGTTGTTGTTATTATTTTATAAGAGTCGACATATTTTAATCGGTATTAAAATAATGACCATCACTGCCATTTACATACGCCAGCAATATTTCCAAGCTGTTGGCCTGCCATACAAAGGATACTCAAGCGATTATGTATATAAGCCTTTTTTTTTAAATAATGGTCTCTGCAGCAAATGGTGGGTCAATAAAGCCCTCGTGTATTTGCGTGTGTATATGGGATAAATAAAGTAAAAACTATGCTTAAATACAGCAGGAAAGGACTTATATGTTCACATACGAGGGTAGAGTGTAGAAAGATTATGGCAACGTTCTTAAAAATTGTAAAAGTTTTGTTGTCTTGCAATGTCAACTATAAGAACAGAAATGAAAAGATTCAGGATGACTGATAAAATTAATTAAACTTTATTGAAAATTTTCAGGTTATTTTTGTTATACCAGCTAATTTTATGCTTTACCTCGTATATATGTAAATGTACGCTATATATTGAAAATACTTTTGTTGTTGTATTTTTTCAGTATTTCATTATATAACAGAACAGAACATTGCTGTACAATTATGTGGCATTTTTCAACTGGTATTCTTTATACCTACAAACATCAAGCAGATAGTCAAAGACTTCACCAAATGTAATGACAATTTATACAAAGAAGAAATTTATACTTAATAATTTTTTTTTGCTGTACAATGTGCGGTATAACAAAATAAGTAAAAAAGTTATATTTGACAAGAAGCAAATAATCTTCATATTTATAAACAAACTATGGGTGTAGCATGCCTACAATTAAGCTTTTATTTATTGATCACTAGAGAATGTTCTTACTCCTCAACGAATTAATTTGAGAAACAAAATATATGGACGTACAGAAATTTGATTAAGTTGTATGAAAACCCTTTATAAACATTACATTTCATAAATTCAGTAATATTGCAAAAAAATTGATTTTGATATATTGATGATTTTATTTTTTTATATATTTATTTATAAACTTTTTAATTTAAATTTACGTAAATTTTATAATTTTTTTATGTTGTCTACATTACATTTTTATGTGGTTTGTGTATAAAACTGAAAGGATGTTATTAACGATTGTCAACTGCAGACTTGTGCAATGTTTGCATATGATATTGAATAAGATTGTCATGTGGTTTTTTCTTCATTTTTAATATGTAATTTTCTTTTATAAGTATTATATGGTTTTAATATATTTACGAGCATTCATTGTCGAGTTGTCATCTCTTGAAATTTTTAATATAAACTAGTAGCTAATATTATCAATTACTAAAGTATGAACTCCATTTATCTTCAATCGACCATTGAGTACTAATTTAGGAAACAAAAAATTGGACGTAATGCCTAAAGTTGGTAGCGTTGAATATGTTTTTTGATTGTGATAACCAATTTTTGGTTGTAGCAACCATATTTTAAATTTTAGAAGGATTTAAAGATAAATAGTCTTGTTTTTTATAATTCTTCGTTTTGTTATAACTACGATTGTATGATTATTATATTGGTTATGACAACCATTTTCTTGTTGTCAGTAACTATCTGCTTACTTTAGATTATTTTATTCTTTTATTTGATAATTGTATTCTCAGTTTACGATAACGTTAATTTCTATTAATATTTGTCTCAGTTAATCAGGCATTACTTGATTTTCAAAGAACTTGTTAACATTGTAATTTATAAATTTAACATTAATTTACATAACACAATGACATTAAAGTTAAATCTTTTATTTACACATGTTTTAAAGTTACTACTTTTTCAAAATTTTTACTACACCTTTGTAGGTAAAAACTCCTCCACATATGTATGCCAATCCATTGAAATATGTTGGTGCAATCACCACTTGAATGAATATGAATTCTTTATATATATAGACTAGCACATACTACCACTCAATTATTTATGTCCTTTTTTTTTATTGTTCAACATGCTGAATTGTGAATATACAATAGAATTTTTAATAATAATAAAGAACAGAAGAGGAAAAAAGGAGAAGCAAAACATCATGTACCAAGGGTCGAGGTAAAAAGCAACCACAGTAGATAGTGCATATAAGCCGTAGATACTGTATAAACTGCCAATTGCAGAGTTTCGATTTTGTTTCATTTGATTTATAATGTTGCCCTGCTATTCGATAGGGTTTATAGTAAAGTGTAGAAGTAGTAAAATAAAGATATATGAGTTGAAAACATGTAAAACTTACACCAGAAGTAATAGTGGTGTAAAGAGTGCATGGATGTAAAGTTAGGGAAGCTACTTTCAAAGGATTTCTTTTTTGGTATGTAGTATAAAAAAATATTTATTTGTTTCATTTTTCGAGACCTTAAGTTAAATTCATAATACTATGATGGTTAGGGGCTTAAATTCTAATTAATTCTAAATTTGGTTCAAATTTACTGCGAACTTAATACAGGCGGCTTTATGGTTGAATTGACTCCGTAGTTTCAGCTACTTCCTAATTAAACTCAATATAACTCCAAATTTAGTCCGAACATAGTAGTAGGACTGCAATTTTTTTTTTGCCTACAGAATAAAATTGGCTAAGACCCGACCACTGGTTAATCGTTTTTTGATACTACTTAAACTTTTATCCTTTGACTGATACAAAAAAAAAAAAAACCGCACTGAAGGTTTATAACCTAAATTTTTGCTTTTCGAACAAATTATACGTTTGGGAAACCCTATTTTACATATATCTACAACAAACAAAATCAGATAATCGTTGAGTTAGTATCAAATATGTTCCTCACAGAATTATGTGTGGTTTATTTATGATACATAGAGTTGTTGTTTTGTAACCGAAAAGCAATTCTCATAGCTATTAAATTAAAGCAAAAGAAAGGGAATGGAAGTAGGAAGAGTACTGCAGCTTTGAATTCAATTCTACACCACTTGATATGCATACAAATAGGAGACAAATTGGTGAAATAATATAGAAACATAACTTTACTTTTTTCTTCTTTTTTGTATGATTTTGTTCGTTGTTGTGGTATTTAGATCATAAACAAAATGGCTAGGATGGTTTTCTCTTAGGGGAGTTACTAGTAACAGCACATGAAAAAGGCGTACTAAATAATATATAGAAAGATAAAGGAAGAAAGTTTTCCATTGAGAGGAGGAAACACTTTTGAATTGACTTTAGAGACCTACACAGTGAGTCGTTGCCGAGGGAATATGCCTACACAGTGTTTCTGCATATATATGTACACAATACATTGTGCGTATGTTATTCTCCCTTCTTCCTTTTGCATCTTTCTTCACCCGCGGTAATTGTGTTTATTTTACTGGCAACGAAAAATATAGAGAAGACAAGTACAATTGTTTCAAGTATTCACATCACGCATACGGGTAACATTTGTTCATGGCAGGGACACGTAAATGTTTGTATAGCATCAAAAAGCCTATATATATAAAAAAAAAAGAATAAGAATGGGGTTTAAAAGAGTGTGGTGAATGTAAACATTCTCTACCACAACAATTCATATGAAATTTCATTCAGCGAAAATTCGATGGTAGCAGTATATGTTAAAACACATATAGAATGTTTGGCTATATGCCTCAAGGATTTCTTGACAGATGACAGATATAACGTCAATATGTTACTGTACACATTCATTGTATAATGACAACATTGCACAACAGATCATTATGCCTTCTCTTCATTTTTTTTCTATATATAATTTCTTACAGTTCGTTTATTATTTTGTTTTTCATTGTACGTGTTTTGTGTAAATATTATGCTAATATGTTGTACGTATAAAAGGTTATATACGACTAAAAAAATAATATAAAAAAAAATTTACTATAAATTAAGACATCTTTTCATTTAAATGTAAATTTTTTATATAAAAAAGAAGCTGAAACGATGAAGAAGCAACTTTATGAAAAAGATGAAAATAATCATCTCTGATTTAGTGTCAATTCAATTTACCACATGTGTAACTTATTATTGAAACAATTTAATAAAATAAAATTTAATTATGTCCCTCCGTCCGTCCTTGTACTTTTTGGACTCAACGGACAGATGGTAATTTTTAGTATTTTTTAAATAAAATTGAGTTTATAGTGTCTTTGTGTTGCGGCACTTGTGGCCTCCCATTTCTGCTATAGAGTATAATAAATTTGTCTGTCAGTCCTTCATCATCGAATGATGCTTCTTGCTTCAAGAAACCTAACGTGCTTATATTGCAGCAAATCTTTTACTCTCAACTCAATAGCTAAACTACAAGTTCTACTTCAATGTTGAAAAAAAAATCAAAAAAAATTAAATTGGCTACTTTTCAAATATCACAAGAATGTACTAACCTTTCCACCGCATAGATTTTTTATTTCATTTTGAAAAGATAGAAAGAATATGCTAAAAAAATGTCTTACTAAACAGGAAAGTAAAAAAATATTTCAGAGTAGCAAGAAAAAAATATGAGAATTTTTCGAGTTAAAGAAAACTTCCACGTACACAAATGAAAAGAGGACACACGTATGCAGTATAATGCACGTATATAGGTAAGCGTGTTAGATACGTACAAAAAAAAAATATTGGTATCTTAATGTTTGCTTTAGGAGTTGTACTATCTAACTTAACTTCTCTCTCTCCCTCTCATCCTCTTATGTGAATGGCACAATAGCTAGGTAGAAAAAGATACGAATTTACAAAAGTAAAGGAATACAATAACAAAAATGAAAATTTTTTAACAATGTGAACAATGCCCGAGTATAAAACTGTAGGTGTCATTATATATATTATAAAATTTTTTTCTATGTCTCACATGGCAGTTGTGCATATACAAACGAAACTCTTGAAAAGGAAAAACTAAACAATAAAACATGAAGAAAACTATAAAAACAAAAAACATATATGCACAAAATGTTTTTTTTTTTTTTACTATTGTTGCTACATTATGAAAATATAAGTGTATTTTTGTCTGAATATATGGGTAATAAACTATATACAAAATACAAATTATATATATATATATAATTCGATAAAAAGGAAGGAACAGAAGCAAACTTTAAGCAGATTAGTGAGCACTCAGCATGTGTGTGTATGTATATCATATGGGGGTACCAAACAAATGCTTTACAGTGCTACATTAGCTCAAGAGAAAAGTGTATAGGTTATTAATGCTTTTAAAAAACTCACATAGAAGGATTACAACAACATTATTATATTACTATTTAAGTAGTTTAATAATGATTTATAGCCAAAGGTGTATACACAATATACAAATATAGTAAACTATATACTCAAGAACATGCAAAGAATCATGTTTAGGAGTTTTAAAAAACCTGGAAGCAATCCATTGTCGAGAGAATTACATTATTTTTTATAAAATTCGTATAAAAATGTGGGCTTTGTAGTAAAATTTACAATTTATTGCTTTGCACAGATTATGCTGGAATTAAAAAAACAAAAACAAAAATAAAAATTTGCCCTAAGGCAAAACTTAAACATATAGTGGGCGTGGCTTTATCTCTGTAAAAAAATAACTTTATTGTAACTTTATTTTGTAATCCAATTACACCCATTTTTTGGATTTTTATATTGTAATATATGTATGTAACAAATTTCAACATCATAGCTTAAGTTTTATACTCAATAGATAAATTTTTGTTGATTGTGCGTAATTTTGTCCAATTTAAATTCAATATAAAGTAAAAAAGTTTGTTTAAAATTTTAACTCAGTATCTCAAAGCCGGCGGCTGTGAATATGCCAACAAAAGACGGACTCACGGACACATTTGTGAATATGACTATTACAACTTTGATTTTGATGATAATAAAAAATATATATATTCTGTAAGGTTTCTAACTCCTCGTTTTATATGTTGCAAACAGAATAACAAACTTACTACACCCGCCAAATTTTATGAAACGTATAAGTGAAATATATTAAAAAATATCTTTCATACGCCTCGGAGTATATAATAATAAGTTTATTTTAATATTTTTCTTCTTATATGAAAATATGTAAATCATACTTGGTGTGTTTATTTTTAATCTTTATAATAAAGAACCAATATCGTTAAAACTTACTAGTTACTCATTAAAAAAGAAAGAAAATTACATAATATCGTGTATATATTCTGTAAGCTTATAAAGTATTTTGCATGACAGCTAATGTTATATATATAAGTACATTTTTAATCTAAAAAAATATGCATTCAATTATCTTTAATGGCTTCAGTTGTTAACCTCGTTTATAATAGGATTCCCTCTTGGCTCCTATATTATGACCAAATAAAATTCTATGTGCTTATATATATATGTGTTTATGTATAGGGGTCCATCTGTGTCGCTTCCTTACTCTGTTTCATAATGGCTTTTTATATGATCTTATATAAAAGATGTAAAGAACATGCATAACACAAAATGATGCCTTTCTTCGACAGCTGTATACATTATCCACAAAGAAAAGTTCATCAATATGTATGTAAATAGCATGTTCTTATATTTATAATATACATATAAGAGTTTGGATAAGTAGTGAAAAAATATATCATGGGAAAATTACTTTTAAAGAAGAGCTCTTCATATTACATCATAAGTTTTAGTAAAACTATAGCATTTTTTTAACCCTCCACATAGGATGGAGTGTATACTAAGCCATGCCATTTGCAACACTTAAAAAACTCTACAAAGTATATATATTCTTAATTAATCTTTAAAAACTAAATCGAAGTATTTTAATATATTGAGCTGAAGTTTTAAACGCACATCGCTATTTAAACTAAGCAAAATGGGCGAAGAACCACGCCTTTAATCGACAAAAATATATATATTTACCACAAAAATTGAGCTACGAAGTTGAAATATCGATACTTATAAACATAAGTATCGATATCAAAAAATGTGTGTAGTCGGAGAAGAGACGCGCTCACAATTTACAAAAAATCATACCCAGGGTACAACTCAACTTACACATTGATACGTAATACACACACTAATAGAGGGCGTAATTATATACCTATCACGTCCATGGTTTGTATGTATATGTGGAGGGTAATTAAGAATTGGCGTAAGCCAACTTACTCGTTTTGTTTTGTTTATTTAACTACTTCGGTATGGTTATGACTGTTTTTTATATGTTCTTCTTTTATGCAGTTTTAAAAAATTCTTAATATACAAGAAAACCTACTTATTCACTTTTCTAATATTTGCTACTTGCCTTTTTGATCACTTTATATTCGTCTTTAATAACAAACCAACGCCTGCGGCTTGTTCGACATAAGCTTTATAAACAACAACTGAGTTTGACTTTAGTAAAATTAACAACAACTGGGAAGAATTAATATAATAATCTATATAAATACAAGTAAGAAAATTAAATTCGGTTTAGCTGAATGTAATTAGATTTTTAAATGGTGTTTGTTTTTCGTATTTCTCTTATAAGTGGCATTCTGTGCCAAAAGATGTTTTTGATTAATTGAGGGCGTATCTGTATACGACCTTTATTCTTGGCTAATTAGAACCAAGTATACCAAATTTCAACTTTATAAGCCAATAGATTTTTGTTTATTATGGGCGTGGCTCTTTACATATTTTAACTAACTTAAATAATGATGAAAGTGTTTGTACAAAATTCAATATCTGCAAACTTAAAATTTTCAAATTTACGATACCGCGAATACTAACAGCAGACGAACGTACAGACATACATACTTTATAGAGTCTCTGACGCCTCCTTATTGGTGTTGCAATTGAAATGACATATAAAAATTGTTAAGTAGCAATGAATTTTACCTCCTTTCTGTTCTCTCATAGAGTTTGTTTTCTATTGAAATCAATAAGTTATTCTTTTAATTATTTGAATCTACTTTTTTTATTTTTATTTATTGTTTCTCCCCTGGTGACAATTTTCTAATAAAGTTCCAGTTTTCATTATACTAAAACATTTGCTTCGAATGCTGCAACACTTTATTGTATAACAACAGTTGTTGGACTTCTTCTTGTTACCCAATAAATAACAACAAACATAAAACTAATACCGAAAGAATTATTCTTATGGAAAAGTTTTTTATTGACATTTGTTGGAAATTTAAATTGAGTGCTTGATTTTTATGGTAAATTATACGACTACTTAGTCCTAAGTCTTTAAAGTCTTTTAAAGGATTTATTATGCGTTTATAGTAAGCATTGTAAGTTAAAAAGTATCCTTAACTCTTAGAGGTATTTGAGGCGAAATTAATTTTTTTTATGGTTATACATAAGTATAAATCCTATAATTAATTGAATATATTTTAGGGTTTTCAAAGTTTGTTTAAAGTTAATAAA
Organism: Ornithomya fringillina; assembly: GCA_963978525.1. Lineage (NCBI taxonomy): Eukaryota > Metazoa > Arthropoda > Insecta > Diptera > Hippoboscidae > Ornithomya > Ornithomya fringillina. The sequence goes on along the minus strand of OZ021694.1, from coordinate 18,655,710 downwards.
ATCTGGGTTTCTTTGTTTCCAAAAGAAACAGTACAATAAAATATAAAAAATATTTTTATACGCTTACATCAAATATCCACACACATACTTACATATAGAATATACCCTTACACACGTACACATATATAAAACACTCTATATAGTTATAAAATTTTATGGTCTCATCTTGAATAAGAATTCATGGCATATAAACTTAAAAATCCCCACTGTAGCAGCAGCGGTCAGCAACGTATACACCCCAAATCCCTCAAACCTACTCATACCGCATAACATAACCTAAAGTAACGGAAATAACAAAAATATTATACTGACCATACTTTTTATTAAGTTTCTCTACTCTATGTATATGGATGGTATGTCAACACTAAGGACGAGAGACTCTTTATTCCATTATATATATAAATATATTGCCAAGCAGACAAAAAGGGTTTGTTTTCGTTATTATACTTTTTACATAAATTAAGAGTAAACTGAGGGTACTATTTTGTTTGCAACATTCCAAGAAGAAGGAGTTAAAGTTTAGACAAAGTGTGAAAAATTTGAATCCTGTCCGTATGCCTGTCTTTTGTTAGCGGACTATCGCATCAATTTTAAGATATTGTGAAATTTGGTATAAAATATTCCTAGAATCTTTAAGTAGGTTTTCATTTAAAAATTACATTTAAAGATAAATTCGGTTAAAGGCCTTGCCCACTATTGATAAAAATCTATCTATTACAAAAATTAACCTATGAATGTAAAATTGTATTTAAACATAATTAAAGCATATTTTGTAAAAGGCGTGGTTGAATAATAATTACGCCCATAATGAAAAATTTGTATATAATACGTACACTTAATAAAGTTTATGCCACGCCCACTTTGTAAATAGATGTAAAGTTTAATGAAGCTTTAGCTTATAAGCTAAATTTTGGTTTAAAATTACGGGTACCTGCCACAACCATATTTATGTGAAGAAGGGTATTTTAGATTTGTTCTAAACCAAATTAGGTTTTTATGCATTTTTCGGTAGAATAATATGTATGAATGCTTTTAAAATATTATCAAGTTTTCTAGTTCAAAAGCGTTCACCCCAATTCATACTCAAAAGGAAGAGTTTCTTGACCTTAAATAACACAAAAAGAATAAAAATGTATGTATATCATAAACATAAACAACATACATATATACAAACAGATTTAAACAAATAATTTTTATACTTTGAACTTTTCTCCATGTTGTTATGATGTGTAAATATAGAAAAAAATAGATAAAAAGAGAGAGAGAGGGAGAGACAGTAACATGTTATGGTGCAAAAATCATAACCGCAATTTGTGAGGGACTTAACACAACATTCAAAAATCTTTGGTTACCCTATAACAATACCCTAGTTTAAGTTTGTTGTTGTTGTTGTTTTTGTTATTGTAATCAATCGCTTGTCACTGAGATTTCTATTTAAATTTTCATTCATAAACATAATGATCATTAACTTACAAACCATTACCATCACCACCATCACCATGTTCCCTACAACGTCATCATCATCATCTCCATTTACTGTAAAGTTGTGTTATGCTTGTGTTTAGTTTAATATATAATTTTGCTACAATGTCACGTTTTTCATTTCAACATTTGAACTGATCAGGCAAAGTGCATAATAAATGAAGAAATGAATTACGGAATAAATGACAAAAACGCACAAACATTTTTCTCACATTGTTGAATAGTAAAATGAATAAACACGGACAGGAATTGAGTTTACTACCAAACAGTAAAATAAGTAACAAAAAGAAAAAAACTAACTAAACTAAATTAGGCCTTCACCAAATCTTAAATACCCTGCACATGTACCTATAAATGGTGGGTGTGGCAGATACATTATAACGTCCAATTCCTTGTGTGGGTACTAAGTATCATCTTACAAGTTGACTTTTATACTGAGTACAGTTTTTTGTAAGGGATGAATGTGTTCGTTATAAGTTATCCGCCCATTTTTGGCACATCTATAAAATGCGTAATTTTAAATATTTGTGCCAAATTCAAACTTCATAAATCAATTTTTGTGGTAGATAAATAGATTTTTGTCTATTATGGGCGTGGCTGATTTTGTCTTTTAAAAATAGAAACTAGAAGTGTAGAAATGTCAGCTTAGTAATTTAAAATATAAAGCCAACAAAAGAAGACGTATGAACTCATAGAAGAAACATGCAGTTATCGTCGCTATATGCGCGAAACACACGAAATGACAAATTTAGTTTACCTTCCATCCTATACCCCTCTCTATCACTCTCTCTCTCTCTCTCTCTTTTACTAAGAGCAGAAGAATAAGTTAAAAGCTATTATGGAAAAATATAATATTGAGAAAAAAAAAAACAGAAAATATAAATCAACAGTATAGAAATATACAAAACACACACATATTTCATATATATGTACGTATCATTGTATGCTATTCGTATTTGTATATATATGTAGGTATGTATGTTACAACACATTTATACATTAACTGATTGTTTGGTTGCGCCATATGAATGGAAAACCAGAAAAACACATTTTAGCTTGACCGAGTTGAAGTCTGGTGAATTGTCAGTCTGCCTGTCTGTCTGCATCCGTCCATTTTGTATGTCTGACTGAAACTTTTTCATGTTCCTTTCATAGTCTGTAAGCATTCACATATGTGCTGTAGTGTATAAGTGTTTTTTTTGTGTATTGGAGTTTACTAACGACTTGTGGCTTGTGTGCTGTGATGTGTTGCAATGTACCATAACAATATCCCCAACAGACACACATTAAAATTTGAGTATTACCACACAAACACACACATACTTATATATATATATGAACACTTTTATCAAATGTGGAGTAAATGTCATTTTCTCGACAGCCGCAGTGGCAGTTGTAGAAGCAAAAACTAAACTTCAAACTTAACAACAACAACAAGAAGAAATGTTCACAACAATTGCAAAAGATTTTTGTGCTGAAAGTATTTAGGTTTACTATCAACAACACACATTCCGAATAATGTTGCAAAAAAAAAAAAAACCGCTCAGAGCGTACAACAAATCTCTTTTATTAGGAGCTTAACTAATGTTGAGTGTAGATATTATGGCATTGAAACCTTAGCCAAAATGCATTAGACATAACGCCTAGTCTATTATGATATATACGCATTCAGACACACATATACACGTGACCATATTTTTACCGGTCAACCATTCATTCATTCACATTCTCAGTATGTCTTGGTTATAAACCACACTTACTTTGTCATTCACACACATAATACTCAAAACATAAATATAACCGACACCAGGGATTTAGTGTTACGTATACAAGCACACACACACCATATCAACTTAATACAGCCATAGTATGTTTGGCTATGGATACTTAAACTGAGTCTCTAATGTGTGCTGCTGAGTTGAATAAATGTGTGTGTGTATACTGTTTACGATTGTTGATACCAATATATATATATATATATATGTATATATAGAAAAGTTAGAGAGAGATCAGATGAGAGATAATAATGCGGATAGGATATAAATACCGAATTGGGTTAAGCTTATGGTTGCTGTTACGGCAGCTGGCAAAGGCTAGAAGGAACCATACAAACACTATCAAAGATTAGAATTACACAATGTGAGAAATTTTCGCCAAGTATCAATAATGATGATAATGATGATGATGATGATGAGTATTTTGAGTACAAAAGAATTATATCAATGACCACTAAGTAGGTGGAAATAGTGGCAAAAAGCTTTATTAGGTATGAGTAACATTTTACTCACAAAAGTGTTGTAATGTTAAAGTACTTTAAATAGGTAATAAGTAGACACACATATGTATGCACATGAAGGTATAAAATAGGTAAAGGTTGTTCCACGCCTTAAAATGGGCGTGTTATAGTTTGATTTTCAAGCTTACAATTTAAAATGGCAAAATGCTTTAATAGATGTGTTTATTGCCACGCCCACAGTTTAAATGAAAAAAATTACAAAAGGTAACCAAGATTTGGTGTGAATACATTTACATTCCTACATTCACTATATCTATCAAAGTTTTTGACAAAGGGCGTAGTCGGGTAAATGAACGCTCAATTTACTTTATTCGAGTATACCCATCTTTAGAACATCTATGAATGCTGTAAATATAAATGTGTGCACCAAATATCAACTTCATAGGTCAATTTTTGTGGCAGGTAAAGCGATTTTTGTTTTGTGGTCGTGGCCCTAGAAAGATTTTTCTTTATTTAAATAGAATTCTGCGTGTAGAATCTAAAAGTGTAGAAAATTTCAATTCAATTTCAATTCAATTCAATATTCAATATCGCAACATTTACAACCATAATAGTACCAAGAAGAGACGGACACACGGACACCCGGAAACTTTGAGTAGTCTGTGACGCTTTGTAGAGTCTGTGACGCTTCCTTCTGGATGTTGTATCTGAATGACAAACTTAACCTCACTGCAATCTATACAATTTGTACTCGTATATATGTAGATGTTAAAGAAAAATAGAAATTCCATTATTTAGTGTATATATTATACACGTTCCCTCATAGTAGTCTAAGCTAATGCATCATTGATGAGGTTGTCAGGTTTGGTGTCTATTTTTGTTATTTCTTCTTCACTGTACTATTTGTACACAATACATACATATATGCATATAGTACCTATATATATTTGTAAATATGTATAGGTATAGGAGCTCTAATATTTTTCCATTTCCTTGTTTTTATTTTTATTTTTTTTTTCCGGTACTCAGCAATGAAGTGTATAAGAGCTGTTGGCACACTTACATACCAATAAAGATATCGATAGACTCACATACCTAAATACCTATATATTCATGTGCATTATATATATAAAATTGATGAACCAACTATAAAATTGATGTTGGCACTTGATGGACTTGTTATGTACATAAAATATCTGTCTTTCTCTGTCGCTAGTTGTTATACCTATATTGTATATATTGTAGAAAACTACAGGCATAGTGATTACAATTTAAGCTTTGTTCTCAAGTGAAAGAGAAAACTAATTGTATGAGACCAATACAAATGAATTATGGACGATAAAATGGTTAAACTTTAAGATAAATCTCTTTAGTTCTTATAAATTGTATATTATCAAAAAACATTGTCATGGAGAGGATGCATGAGATCAAGATTAGGTTATATCGAAATCGAGAAAGAAAGTGATAGATTGCTGTTGACTCTCTAAATAGATTTATGCATTAAATATTATATATGCTGTGAACGATTTGCAAATTTTGTTGGCATTTTTCTTTCCCAAACAACACCTTTGTTTGTATTGACACTTATACTCACACACATACACACACACTTGGCATAACCTATTGAATTGGCATGTTGACATTTGGTGTCTTAACTTGTACAACACGTACGAGAGTAGGTATCAAGTCATTGCACATAAGCAAACGTAATAGAGCAAACTAATTCTACATAGAACATACATTCATATATATATATGTATGCATATATTTAAGTATTAAACCATGTTTGCAGATGAATATATTGTCTTGCCTTGGAACTGTGATAACGTTCTTAAGCACTAGTATTGATATTTTAAATGTAACGGAAATTTGATGGATACCAACATACACATACGAGTGTGCTCGTATATGCATAGATATAAAACGTGTGTTAGAATAGTGGTTTTGAAAACGTACTCTACGTGTTGATGTTACAGTTTTCTTGATGATATGAAAACAGGAAAAATAACAAGTAAGAAAAGTACATTTGGCTTAAAGCAAATCTTAAATACCCTACACATCTACATACAAACAGTTGTCATTTATTTGATTGCGCCCTTAAATTGTATAGGCATTTCGTATTAACCTGCAAGTCGAGTTTTATGCTGAATGCGTTTTCGTTTAATTTCTGGCGTATCCGATTTCCAATCACAACAGATAGACACACGAATACGCGGACATATGTACATATCTAGATCGACTCAGTTTTTGCTACTGATCAAGTATATATATACTTTTTAAGGTCTCTAATGCCTCCTTTTGAATGGTGCAAATTGAATGACATATTCCCAGTTTTATATGGAGGGTATGAAAAAGTCATAACGGAATAACAATATGTATATATAAACAAGTAAGATGGTAGGGCTTAAAGAAAGTGTCAGAAAAAGAAAGAGAGAGAGAGAGGAGGAACAACTAAAGTCCCTAGTCATGCTTGCATACAAAAAACTACGTGGTTGCAGTAATTGAAAGATACGCAAAAACGTTATTTGAATATTAATGCTGAAAATGTCCTTTGAGAGGTAAGAAAAGTTTTGCTGGCAGTAAAGTTTTGTAAAGTATTTTTCCTTTTCTTGTTTTTTTTTTATTTAGATATCTAAATATATTTTAAAGATTTAAGTTAGGATTTTGTTTAAAATATACTTAAAAAAAATTCACTTTGTATTGAAAAACTATATAATAAACAAAAGATTATTATTTTTATATGTTGATATATACTCCTCATCTCATGTGGAGGGTGTGTTTTTTTTAGCTATAAATAACACTTTAAATTACTTTCCACACTTTCAGGTCTAAAGCGCACGTCAATTACATTCTATGTAATGCATTCCTTTTTATTTACGACCGTTAGAGTTTAATTATCTTGTAACAATATTCAAAACGTTAAACTGTACCTTGTATTAAACGGAGAAGAGGAGGAGGCAGTAATAGTAACACTCCAGCAACTGGCCAAAAACTTTATATTATTTATGCATGAAAAAATTGTTATATTAGTAAAGTATGAGAAAGCAATTTTTTACGCTATTTGAACATAAAAAAAAGAAAGGGAGAAAAAAAAGCAAACGCGTGACTGGTTATAACGTTACATTTGACTTTGTTCACTTGCTGTTCGACATGTGAACGCAAACGCTAACACAAACACATAAAAAGTAAAATGTTTAACTTTTACCTCAAACACCTTAAAATTTTTTTTTTTTTTTTTGTTTGTTTTTACCATTTCACCACCAACTCGCGGTTTAGTTTCAACAAACTTGCAGCAAACTTAACTTGGAATTGTAACAGAACTAAAAATACAGAAAAAGAGAAAAAAAAAAACAAAAATCGTTTAACAGGCTCATTCATTGCCCTCTTCTGTTGGCATTAAGCCAAATGCACAAATAGAAGTAAAGCAACAAAAACTACAAATTATACTACTTACACATTGGCCCATATATATTATTAATGTTCGTTGTTGTTACTGTTGTTGTATTTACCAAGTATGTACCCACTAAACCCAGTGCGCCAGGTAAGCGTAGGAGCAAGCACATCAACGATTTTATATAAACATAGAAATCACTGGATATTTGTACTTGTGTTTGTATTTGTATTTGGCATGGAATGCATGTGTGTGCATTTGTTTTGTTTTACTCTGGCTTAACCTGGTGTTAAGTCATTTGTAAAAACAACAACTACACAAAAAAAAAATATACCAACGGGACTGAACAAATACAAAGAAAGACCGCAACAGAAAGAGAGAACGATAGAAAGAGAAAGAAGTATATATAGAGAGAATGATAAACATGCATAGCTCACACATTGGCTCTATATACCTACCATGCCTAGTTTCCAAATTGCAATTACCTTCAGTATGCAGGTTGTAAATGATGGTGCCATTGTTTATGTCAGTGTGTAGGCGCACTCTCCGTATATGTATATTGTGCAATATTTGTATTCGAACATGTGTGTTTGTGTGTGTGCTGTGCAAAAATGGTTGCGAAAACTTTTCGACTTTATAGCAATTTTCATGTTTCAGATGTTCAAATGGTTGTTGATTGTTTTGTTGGCTGCTTTACTACCATGTTGTAGTGGTAGTAGTAGAAGGTGCACAGCCTCTACTCTTTCGACGTAAAACTTTGATTCGCTTATGTATGCTGGTTACGAAATTACAATTGTTTACAACAACAACAGCAATAGCAAAAAACAATATTTAAGGAAATAATAAAGAAATTTTTTGTGGATTTTTTTTTTTTTATTATTTCACCAGAGAAACACTAAAGAGCGCTTATTTCGAATTATTGGGTTATATATGCTTATAGGTAGATAACTGAAAACAAGAAGAATTATTACAGAAATTTTATAATTTTTTGCCTTTTCCTAAATTTTTATACCCTTAAAATAAGATGAGGGGTATACTAAGTTGAACATTCCGTTTGCAACATCTAGAAAAAGACGGAGGTATATTTACTTGACTAGCAGCAAACTCTGACAAGAGTGTATGAAATGATAGCCATGGCGTATGAGTGACATTTTTTCAAATTTTCATTTTAGCACAATTTAACAATTTAAATGCAAGCAAGCATCAAACTAGCGAAGAAAACAAAGATTTTTCAATCCAATATAATTCAATTTTAATTAACACCTTTTCCCTTAACTGAAATTTAAATCAATAAAATGTATTAGGACTGATTAATTAAATTTTATTGTTTATAAGGTACAATGAAAAAATTTTATGCACTTGTAATAATGTTTAACACCACTTTGACTGGTTTCCACCCTTTTCGGGGAATATTAACAACTAACTATGTAACAAATAAAATGAAATGAAAATGATTGTAAAGAGAGAGAGATCCTTGAAACATTTGTATGTTAAATGTCACATGCTCATAACTGTAAGAGTTCTATATTTATCAACAAACGTTTGTGCATTTAGCAAAAACATTAACAAGAACATGTAAGCAGCTCAAGGAAAGGAAAAAGTACAACCGTGACAGTGATTATATGTGTACAAGTAGAAGCAGCAGCGCATCGTTGAGCACTATATATAGCTTAAGAGAGAGAGAGAGAGAGATACCGAAAAGGATGCAAAGACAAGTAGCAAACAGTTAAAAGTCTTTGTTTAGTTCATACAGAATTTTAGTTACTCTATCATTTCACATGCTTAGACCGAATCTTAAGTATCCTCCATTTCTTTACACAAAATATGGGCGTGGTAGGTATGCGATAGGGTACGTCATCACATATAAACTTATAAATCAGATTCTGAAAAATAATATTTTTTGTTAGTTGCGGGCGTTCATATTATCCGACCGCGCCCATTTTTAGCACATTGATTAAAAGTGTAATTATTAAGATTTATGTAAAATTTCGTCTACGTAGCTAAACTTTTGTGGCTGGTGTATAGATTTTTCTCCATTGTAGGCATGGCACTTGACCGATTTTGCCTAATATAAATAGTGCTTGCAGAACTTACAAGTGTCTGTATATAATTTATACTTTCTCAAATTTTACGACTGTGAGAGTGCCAATAATAGATGGACTCACGATCACGAACACGGTTTCTGAATCTGATTGTGTATATCGTATACATACATACATTGTAGGATCTCTGACATCTGACGCACTTAGTATATTCCCCATTTAATGTAAAGGGTATAAAAAGTTTCAAGTCGATGAGTATAAAAGGTGAGATATGAATTTTGAACAGTGAACAAATTTATTATGCATAAGTGAAAACTGAAGTGAAATGATTTTTCTCTTTCAAAATCATGTGTATTCAATATATATTTACGACCATGAAATTTTACACCATTCAAGTTTTACAACTTTGCAGTTTATGATATAAAAAAGTTGTTCAACACCATTTATGAATTTACACACTTCAAACGCCAAAACGTTTACATCCCCTTCTCCCATGTGAATTATACTCTTCACACTTTTATTCAAATCTCATTCATTTAAAGAGCGTATTATCATAAACATCAACTGTTGTTTATATCTTTCTTTGCTAGAGATGATTTATATGAAGAAGTCAGTCTTACTTGACAGTTACCATTTGATATCTACGCGAGTATATTTGCATTTGTCGTCATGTCTATTTCGTTGACATTTTCATAAGGTGTTGCTAAACTTTTGTATATATATACCATGTATAAAATGTTCTGATGTATTCATACAAGTATTTCTATAAACATTAAAAAACCGTTTTGTTTATTTTTTTTTTCAAAACAAAGCGAAAGAATGGAAATGAAATAAAATCTCAAGTGTAAGCATTTAAAATCCTAAGAGTTTTTAATCTTAATGTCAACAGGGAAATAAGCTTTGTGCCAACTTAGCGAAATCCAGCCAAACTTTTGAGAAAGTATGTGTGTGTATATATTTTTATGCTTAAGCATGATTGTATGCACTTTGTCATCATCATTATTTCTATGCTGAAGAGAAAATTTCAATTGTGTAACAATTGGTGTTAATTTAAAGTTTTTCTTTTGCTTTTCTATACCCGGCACCATTTGTGGCCTAGGGTGTATTAAATTTGTGCAAATGTTTGCAACTCCTAAACGGCAAATGCTACACCCAGCGTCAATTATGTCCGTCTGTCTGTCCATGTAAATTTTGAGTAAGTTAGAGGTCGAATTTTTTTAGATACTTCGATAAACATATTACCAGAAAAAACCAAATACCTTAAAAACCGCTTAAATCTATATATAAACTATATACGTGGCTCGATTATGTTCTTTATTACATTACGTATCATCAGAAAAATATATTTATTTATATCGTGTACGTAAGTCGTATTGGACCAAGAAGAAGAAAGAAAAACGCAAAAAATTCCACATACTTTTACTTGCTTTTAATTAAGTGTTAACATGATACTAAAGCTGTAATAAATTTTAGCTTAAAATCTCAATTATTTTGATTTTTATTTAAATGCAAAATTGTTATGTTTTTATTGAAAAATTTATTTATATTTGAACAAATTTTATAAAAATAAGAATTTTCCTTCAACAATTTCAACACTTAAGTATATGGATTACAATGCATCATTATTATCAAGAGTACAAAACCACATTTAACCAGAGTATGCATTTTGTAGGTATATACGGAAAAGTGAATGACTTTCTCCATATCAACCACATCAGCTGTTTTAAGTATACTGCATTGAATGATAAAATGATTAACGATGATTGTATTATCTGCACTAACTTGTACATGTTCAAAATGCTTACGATGAAGGTTGAGAAATAGAGAACTTCAGTATGCCCTTGTGTGAGTTTAGGTAGCTACTATACCGTTTGCATTGTATTTTAACTATTGAAATTTGATTTTAATTCTCTCAGTCAATAAGTATGAAATAACCTACGTACATACTTGAGTTTCAACAACAATACCATAACATTTGATTCTTCCTCTTTGTATATATAAATACATTTATGTATGTGTCTATGAAACTTAACTTTGCTATACTTAACTAAATTGGGTTGTTTGCTGGTTGTATATATATTTGTTATTTTATAATAATGACTTGACTACACACACACATACACACATTTAAAAGTTTATACTGTTTAATATGCGGTAAGATCATATTTGGTAGATAGTAGGAGTATATGATTTCAATTTACTTAACAAAGTTTCCTGGAGAAACCATTACTTTTCTAATAATTTACAAGTTCAAATTACACATAATGACTACATATGTACGAGTATATGAAGATGCATACATACATTATAAATTTGCAAAATTTCTGTATTTAATTATCATCTGCATTGCTGACAATCATTAAATTATTTAAACAAGAATTTCACTTTCAGATTTTAAGAATTTTATCATCATCAATCAAACCATAAATTATATGTACGCCTAGTAATATAAATTTCTATATATGTATGCAAAGCATTTATGTTCAACTACAAATACACACTAGTTCGTATAAATGCTGATATCAAACATCCTTACTGAAATGTTGAAGTATTACAAAATGTCTTCCTTTCGAAAATGCCATTACATTTTAATTAAATTGTATTACAAAGTAACATTGAGTATAACACATATATATACATACATCTAAGTGACTTTTAATAAATTAATAAAATTCTAAGAAACACTTGAGAAATTTTGAATTAATACTTTTAACTGTATTTGTTAAGCAATTTAGAACAATTTTGCTACTAAATGATTATGTGTAGTACATTTGAGTAAGCAAATATATCAATTGCATTTTAGGTAGTCGCAATTATGAAAATCTTGCCAAATATCAACATCTATAAAAAATATCGTGCGCTCAGGGCAGCTCAGTAAATTAATTCAGCTTTTAAGCGAAGCTTGCTCTGTGAGCGTGGCACCACCCATTTAGTTAGAATAGAACATTTTTAAGTCGTTTCCTAGGAAAATTGGCGGTGATACGCCCATTAACTAAGGATTCCCGAAGAGATGGAGAAATTTCCCAATGTTTACAAAAAATTTTACCAAAATCGGAGCAGTAGTTTTCCAGTTATAAGCCAAACAAATTCACATTCATTCTTGTGTGTGGGTGTATGTCGTAATTTTAAAAATCACAAACCAAACATCAAAATGTAAGAAAAATACCAGGCGCTCAGAACTGCTCAGTAAGCAACGGGCGATTTAAGATAATTTTTAAAGTCCTATAACTTGGAAACGGCTGGACGGATTTAGCTCAAACTTTTTATGGAAATTCGTAAATTAATTCAGCTTTTAAACGAAGCATGTTCTGTGGGCGTGGCACCCCCATTTGGTTGAAAAACAACATTTTTCAAAATATTATTTTCTAAGAAAATGGGCGGTGATACGCCCATTATTTAAGAATCCCCGAAAAAATAGAGAAATTTCTCAATATTTGCAAAAATGTTGACCAAAAGCGGAGTTGTGATTGGAAAGTTTTAAACAAATCTATTACCTTCATTTTGGTGTGGTTGTTGTTACTTGTGAGAATGAAATGTCCATGTTCAATAGCCAATAACTCTTGAACCGCTATACAGATTTAGTTCAAACTAACTGCCCGAATTTGGAAAAATCTTCAGTTTTATAATGATATATATTTTAAGGGCATGGCACCGCCCTTCTAATTATAAGCAATCTTTCTTTCAAAAATGAATCGTCTTAGGACCTGAATATCTCGTTTAATGGATTCTTCATAGAAAAATGGGCGCAAAAATTTTCAGATCGTTAGGAGCTATTGTTTCCGAGATATAAACGGTCAAAAATTTCCTGGTAACAGACTGAATGAAAATGAAATGTAAGTTTAAACTTAATCAGCCCATTGTGACAGCTTTTTTTGATAATTTAAGTTTCCAAAGAAAGTGTCCTTTTAGGCAAAACATGGACCATGTTCGCAATTACAATTTTTTATTGTATAAATGTTTTTTTCAATTTTAATTGCATCTCTGTGTTACATCCGTAGCAAACATCCGCTTCACGTTAATCTACAATCTACAACCTATAGCAGAAGTTTCTACAGGATGCTATTAATTTAACTTTGCAACTTCTTTTTTTATATTCAATGTAAATGTTTGGTGCATGCATAAATATGATATAAAATATGTAATCATTCACCTTTCAACGGTAGATAATCTTCTTTTTAAATGAAAAAATATCTTTATTTATTGGGAATATGCAGACATTTAGTTTTAACGAACGAACGAGCACGCATGTTACCCGGGGATGGTGTAATAACTTTATTATACTTTCATAAGCAAACTGTAAGATATATAAAGTGCTCCTTCTCCTTCACTAACTTACCTTGTTGCAATTGCCATTGAATTTCAAGAGTTTCTTGCAGGATTTACCACGACTCTCGAAGTAAACCTCCTGTGGGGTACGACGATGTGGTGTTTTACGTGCCAAACATAGATGAGATGTTGTTCGTGTTGTTGTTGTTTTTGTTGTTGTTGTATACAAGCTGTTATTGCCAATACCAGCATATGGTAAAGTATTTGCATTCAAGTTATTAAAGTCACTGCTGCTCGATGCAGTTTTGGCGCGTGATTTTTGTGATGAACACAATAAACGGCTGAGTATACTACAACAGCCGCCACCACTTCCACCACTTGCAGAACTTGTATGAAAATTATTGCAAGTCTGTCCTTCTGAACATGATGATGATGGTGATGATGATGAGAATTTTGATGGTTGTGGTGGTGGTGGTGGTTGTACTTCTGGTAATGGTATGGAGGATGAGAAACTTCTTAGATGCGTGTTACGGTTCAAATCATTGTTATTGTATATATGACTTTGACTTTGATATGAACCGGCTGAAATAGTTTTCAATTCGATGCCATTACTGCCCTTAAACAGATTAACATCATTGGCCATAGTGTTTGCTGCCGCTGTTGTTGCTGTTAGTTCTTTTTTAATAGCAACTCTAAGCATGGCATTGCCGTAGGTAAGCTCTTATCTACATCATCTAAATAGTATTTAAAGGTTAGCTTTAGCTTAGTATTGTTGTAATAACAACAAATTTTTTGTGGTATTGAAGCAAAGTTTACACCAGCTTGTAGTGTTTGTTGACTTCCGCTTCCTTTTCAAGTTGAATCGGAAGTTAGTCTGTTTACAAATTTACTTTGTTTTGTTGTATAGTCTTGTGTTTTTTTTTTCGAACTATTTTAGTTTAGCAATTTTTTTTTCTTTTCTTTTCACTGAGTCATTGCTGGAGCTGTCTTGGCTCGTTAGATGTTTACATTTCCGTTGTTCACATTTTTTTTTTTTTTTTTATAAATGTTTTATTTATTTTGTGATTTTTTAATAAAAAAAAAATTGGCTAAAAATTATATATATTTTATGCACATACTAAGTTTGTCATTCTGTTTGCATTAGAGAGAAGGAAACATCAGAGACTCTAAAAACTATATACATATTTTTTTAAGGACCTGTCTCCACAGTTGACAAAAATCGATTTATCTGCCACAAAATTAAGCTGTGAAATTTGGTATTCATATTTATAACTAGTCTATCCTCCAACATGGAAAAAATGATCGTGATCAGATTTTTGCCTGAAGTAAATTTTTATTTTTATAAATTTTTATAAATTTTTCGATTTTAACAGTAAAAAAAAATGACATCAACTTATTTTTGGGAAATTTTTCTCCTTTTTTTTTCTATATCACAGAAATTTTGTTTCATAATTTATCTTCCACTTGTTTGATTTCTTTTTCTTTAATTTCTTCTTTTTATTTGTTTGTGGTTTACAACTCTCTATGCTGCTTCATTTTTCAATTAAAACAAAACTAAACTTTGTACACAAGGTTTGTTCTTATGACTTGTTGGACAAATTACAAATTACGAATTAATTTTTTGATTTGAAGAATGGAAAACTATTCAAAACTTTGCAACAAATATACTGAAGTTAATAATTATGAAAATGTTATATTTATTATATAGTTTTACAAATTCTAGCTTCTCACTTTTAATTGTTTTAGTTAGTATGTTATTTGGCTAGAGTAATAAAATGTTTGCCATGTTGTACATTTCTATGGTAACATGTAGGAAGTAAAAGAGAACACAAAATAATTAGAGAGTTCCTTTATTTTACAATAGACTCTAAAAAAAAAAACTCTTTCACTTTTTTCATCAGCTGGATTTAAAGTCTTAGCCCTCTCAGCTATTTAAAGACGAAAAATTTCTAATGGTAAAAAATAATTGAGAGTATTTAAAGTGAGCGGGACCCGTTTTCCCAACAAAAAGGCAAGGGTATATAGTTTGGAATACTAAATAAATATTATCAAAATCAAGACTACAAAATGTTTAATGTCTTCTTTTTATTATGCTAGAAACATTTAACTTTAATTTAAAAATGTCAGTCAGTCCGAAGGCTGTCTTTGACTTTTCAGGTTCCAGCGAAAGATTTTAAACGAAAAAAATAAGTAAACCATTGTTGAAACCACTCCCTATATCTAGTAGCTTATTTCAAAATAACTCTTTATATTCTGTACATATGTGCTAAATTTCAGTAATTTTTAACTCCTTTTCTCATTGTATTGGTTGGACAATAGCTTTGTTTACAAATTTTATAAGAAGATTAACTAAATTTACATTCCTAAAATATAAATACAAAAAGATTACCCATTCGTTGCGATATATAAATGTATTATTTTCAATGTAACCTAAGTACACTTTTTCAAAAATCTTGAAATTTTGAGAAATTTTGAAGCTATATGATTATTGGAATAGTTACGTGTATTTATTAGAACAATGAACTTAAGTCATTTTCACAAAACTTAACCATATAATATTCGTGTATATGTGGGAAAGGATGCACCTGCGTTAAATGGATTTGAAAATTAATATTTAACTAACAAATGTTCTCTTTTCATTTACCATACATACAAATGCACTCAAGCACTTATTATACAAAAAAAAAAAAAAAAATCAATAAACAATTTGATACGGTAAAGTACTCAAAAAAAAAAAAAAAATAAAGTAAAACTTTCTAAACTAACTCAAGAGGGCAAAACTTACTTCTTACAACTCAACAATAGCAACAAGAATTACTATCATACACATATGGTGGCTTATCCTGGTATTACAAATACAACTACTTTTACAGATTGCAGTTTATACATTAAGGAAGCCGTAGAGAGTGAACAACTTTTTGTTTTCCTAAAGAGTAGACAGCCAAAAAGAAAAAGGAAAAGAAAATCTTTTCATATCTACGTAAACTAATTGATGAGTAAAGTACTCAAGTGGTTTTCAAAAAATGCCAAAGAACGAAACCAGTCCAAATAGTTTTGCAATACGAGATGAATGTATAAAGTTAAGTGGATTTTATTTTAAAGTTATTGAAGTTTTTTTTTTATATTTGTACATATATATATATTATGTAACAACAAGTAAGAAAACTAAATTTAGCTTAGACCAAATCTTGAATACCCTACACATCTACATATGTGGGCATGGCAGGTATATGATTACGCCCTCTAAGGTCTGTTACAGGTCTTACAGGTCTGTTATTCGATCACGTCCATTTTTGGCACAGCAATGGAAATTTACACCCAATTACAAGTTTGTAGGTTAATTTTTGTGGCAGATATATAAATTTTTATTGATTGTGGGCGTGACTCTTTACCAATTTTGCTTATTTTAAATAACGTAAAGACCGTTAAAAACATTAAGTGTCTGTACAAAATGTCAGTTAAATATCTCAAAATTTACGACCGTAAGATTGTCAGTAAAAGACGGACATACGGACATATGTACATGCCTAGATTGACTTTGTAGCGTCTTTGGATGTTGCAAACGGAATTATAAACTTATGTGAAAGATATAAAAATACACATTATCTAACACGCTTTGAAAATATTAGATAAATCACCTTTCAAATGAGTTTAAGTTTATATAGAAAAATTGAGTTCAAATATTTTCCCGCCGTTTTTTTTTTGTTTTCCCAACTTTATTTAACATTTATTTAAGTTGAATTTTTGAATATTTATAACTGTTAAATTATCCTTTTTTTTATATTTTCATTTATTATAAACATTTTTAAAGTAATTTAAACACAAATCTACAAAACACGTTTTTTTTTCTGTTTAGATTTTTTTTTGTTGTCCTGTTGTTGGATGATGGTAGAAAAATGTTTTGGCGCTAGAAATGATAAGAAGAGTAACCGTTAGCGTGAAGCTATCACGAGTAACTGATAGTAAAATCTAAGGTAATGCTGCCATGTTAACCATGTATCGGTTGAATGTTTGTGTTAGCATCGACTATAAGCAACCTTCTCGTATAAATCGTTGATAATAGAACAGACACACATACACACACTTACATTTATATATATATATATATATATACATACCAGGAAAGTCAATATGAATCGTGTTGAGGACGAGGACAACGATAACAATGACGATATTTTTATATAGAAAGCTATGATGATGACGTTGATAATTATCATTAATACTGTTTACTATTCAGAGAATTTTCCGTAATAGTATTATTCACAAGGAGAAATAATAGTAGTAGTAGTACTAATAATGAATGGTGAGAATTATATTATCTAAAGCGCATGATTCACTCTTTGGTTACAGTGATGGTGATAAAAAGAGCAATTTTTTTAAAACCTCAATATATGTAAATATACTAAGTCGATAATATGAATAATATGCAATATTTTTATACTCTACACACAAGATATATGGTATAATAAGTTTGTCATTCCATATGCATCACTTCGAAGTAAGCGCCAGATACCTTACAAAGTACTTATATTCTTGATTAGCATCAAAAACTAAGCTGATCTAGACATTTATGTCCGTCTGTTGTTGGCACTTTCACGATCGTAAATTTTGGGTTATGTTTTTAGGCGTTTTTAATTTCTGTAGAGAGATTGTCATTTAAATTGGACAAAATCGGTCAAGAGCTACGCCCACAATCGACAAAAATCTTTTTTTTTTTAAAAAACAGAAAAATTGAACTATGAAGTTGTAATCGGGTATATGTAACTGTTACGTCATTGACGGTTGAAAACGCAGAGAGTTTATTAAACTATATTTAATATATTAGTACAATTCATAAGTATGTAATTCATAGATGATAATAATAGTAAGTTCTAATGTATACGCAGTTGGGTTGTAACATATAGGTATTCAACAGTAACTCTATCTATAGACGTGCCAAAAATGGGCGTGATAACATTAAAGAAACGCTCACAATTTATAAAAAACCTTATTCTCAGCGTAAATCCTGTAAAGCAACGGCGTTATACGTATACACTAGAGGATGTAATCATGTCTTTGTAATTTTCTTCAATATAAATAAGAACAGAACTACATAGAAATGTTTATATAATACAAAATGCAGTTTAATATATTTTACAATGGACAGACACACTGACGGACATTCCAGATTGCCTCAAATTATGCTGAATATATATAATTAGTAGAGTATTACAAATGAAAGAACAAACTTAATATTCTCTTCATGTTATGTGGAACGAATAAAAGAAAATATGTTCCAGTGTAGCATCAGCAAGTTTTTTCATTTTCATTATAAAATTATGCAAATATAAACGTTTTCAACATATTTAAATTAAAATTTATCATACAGAATTCTCACATCTTTATTACTATTTAAAAACAAAACACTCTCAATTATCTCTTTCAAGTTGTTTGTCTATATCTTAATGGATAAAATATCATGGAATACATCATGTGCACTTGAAAAGGATTAGTTTATAAGCAAGTATTTTATTTATGATTATTATCATATTTTATTTATACATACATATGTACATATCTAAAGATATGTCTACATTGCATTGTTGAAAGAGAAACGATTTATTCATGGATTCATTGCCATCCTGGCGGAGTATTTGCATGTTTAATAATTTAATAGTACATATATGTATACCATGTTATAGTATATGTATACTTCATAAATTGTTTTATTAAATCTTGCTTAAATCGAATAAAATTTTAATTTGTTTACATGTTTTTCGTCATGAAAACTTACTCACTCTTGTACGTGGTTACTATGAAAACTTTGAAAAAACGAAATGTTTGTATGTAACACTGCTCTAATTATATCAGTACTGAGAACTGTCTACACTACACTTTACACAGCATACATGTAGCTCAATTAAAAACAATTTTAATTAAGATATAAGATGATTTGACTGAGACTTCCAAAAGCTATTTTATACAAACGTAAAAGTTAGCAAAGAAATGTTTCTTCTTCTTTATGTGGAAATTTTATAATTAGAGTTGAATTGAGATGTGAATTCGATATGTAAGGAAACGATGAGGAAAAAATAAAAAACATAATAAACAATTTAAACAATAAAAAAAGTTATTTTGATATTAAATCTATTAAAAATTTAATTGGAAGTTTTATTATTTAATAATGTTTACAAAACTTATAATCTGAAGTATTAATTATGTGCAACATTTTAACGTAGCTAGCTTTTAAAGTTTGGAGGGTGTAAAGAATTCTTTTTTTAGTTAAAAAAACATTTCTTTGTAAAAAGTCGTTTCCTAAAAAAATAGGCAGTGCCACGCCCATTAACTAAAGGTCCCCGAAAAGATGGAGAAATTTCCCAATGTTTGCAAAAAATTTGACCAAAATCGGAGCAGTAGTTTTCTAGTTATAAGCCAAACAAATTCACATTCATTCTTGTGTGTGTGTGTGTGTCGTAATTTTAAAAATCACAAACCAAACATCAAAATGTGAGAAAAATACCAGGCGCTCAGAACTGCTCAGTAAGCAACGGGCGATTTAAGATAATTTTTAAAGTCCTATAACTTGGAAACGGCTGGACGGATTTAGCTCAAATTTTTTATGGAAATTCGTAAATTAATTCAGCTTTCAAACGAAGCATGGTTTGTGGGCGTGACACCCCCATTTGGTTGAAAAATAACATTTTTGAAAAAGTCATTTTCTAAGAAAATGGGCGGTGATACGCCCATTATTTAAGAATCCCCGAAAAGATAGAGAAATTTCTCAATATTTGCAAAAAAGTTGACCAAAACCGGAGTTGTGATTGGAAAGTTTTAAACAAATCTATTACCTTCATTTTGCTGTGGTTGTTGTTATTATTTGTGAGAATGAAATGTCCATGTTCAATGGCCAATAACTCTTGAACCGCTATACAGATTTAGGTCATACTAACTGGCCGAATTTGGAAAAATCTTCAGTTTTATAATGATATATATTTTAAGGGCATGGCACCGCCCTTCTAATTATAATAAGCTATTTTACAAAGCAATCTTTCTTTCAAAAATGAATAATCTTAAGACCTGGAAACCTCGCTTAATGAATTCTTCATTGAATTTAGAAAAAGGGGCGCAAAAATTTTCAGATCGCTAGGAGCTATTGTTTCCGAGATATAAACGGTCAAAGATTTCAAAGTTTTCAGCTACGTGCCTAGTTAGATTAATTAAAAATGTTTGGTTAAGTGAAATGTTTATTAAAGTGCAGTTGCGCCTTATTTACAATAATCGATTAATCGATTAATGAGATTATGTATATATGACTTATGCTACAGCTAAAGTTGTGGTTATTGGTGTCACTGTCATTATTGTACAAATAGTTATTTTTATTATTATTGTTGTTGTTTTAGTTGTTTTTAGTTTTTATTGTAAGTGATAGCGTTATAAACTATCGTGACAGGAAATTTCTATAAAGTTTTTGCTTTCTTTGGTTCGTGTTTCCGCTTGAACTTTAAAACTCAGACAGGTTTCTGTAATGAAAAAATGGTATGTTAGGTTTTTAGATAATTATGTAAGCTGTGAATAAATATTTGAGATATATACATATAAAAATAAGTAAGAAAAATAAATTTGGCCAAATCCTAAGCATTTTCCAAATCTATATATAAAAGGTGGGCATGGCAGGAACATGGTACGGTAATTAAAAATGCGAATACCGTTTTTAAACGTTATAGCTCAATTTTTTTGCAGATAAATACATTTTCATTGATTGTGGGCGTGAATTTTTACCGATTTTACCCAATTTTAGTAGCGATCTGCGTGCTTAAATGTATTTCAGTTTAATATCTCATTTATTTCATTTTATTTCATTTATTATTTTTATTATTCGTATTTTTCTTCGGCATTTATAGTGTAACAGAACGTTGTGTATATTAGTTGATGTTTTTGTTATTGTTGTCTGCCAGCTGGCTTTACCCGCCTTACACCGAACATATCAAATTTTATTTAGAGCGACATAAGCTTAACACAAACATTTATACTAAAGAAAATACACAAAAAATAAAACACACACGCACATACAGGCATAACATATTTGAACTAAAATACAATATTTACATGCATACACGCAAACCGATATAGAAAATAAACAACAACAACATATAGTGTTAGAGTACTAGAAATAATATCATACACGTTCAAATACATTCGTTATAAAAGATAAGCTTCATTTAGACATAAACATACATAGAGAGTGTATGTGGTAGACGTATGTGTAGTAATAAACACCATGTTACATGTACAGCATTTGTAAACCTTACCATACACAATACACAAACACATACACAAACGCAAACATTTAACTATTAGTAACACACTCTCTTCAAGCCTTGGCAATTGGAGTGTAACTAATCCAACATCAATTTGATTGCGGCTTATAAGGTATACACACACACACACACACATACACGCATTCCTATATACGAGCATGTATTTTGGTTTATAGGACGTACATACATTATAAAGGAATATAACGTAAGCTTGATTTATTTGTAAGTATGTTCTCCTTTTATTCGCACTTTACTCTATTTCTTTAACTTTCTTTATCTTTTTTTGATTAATCCTGGTTGATAAAATCGAATCTAGAAACTTTTTTTCTAAAATGTTTCTTCTCTCCATATAAGACGAGGGTATATTAAGTTTGTTATTCCATTTGCAACACCCAGGAGGAGGCGTCTGAGAGGCTAGGTTGTTGATTCTCTCACAATTGTAAAATTTGAGATATTGGCTTGAAATACACTGCAGCGTGTAAATTCCTATTTGGAAAGGATAAAATCGGTAAAAAGCCACACGCACATTCAACAAAAATGTACCATTTTACCACAAAAATTGAGCTATGAAGTTGAAACTTGGTAAACATATTATTAATTACCTCCCTTCATTGATGCGCCAAAAATGGGAATAAACGGACAATAGATAAGCCTATAATTTGCAAAAAAAACCCATATTCAGCATAAAACTCGACGTTCAAGTTGTTACGTAATATATACACTATTAGAGGGCGTAAAAATGTACCTGCCATGCCCACATTTTATAGAGCGATTTAATATTTTGCCTAAGCTTAATTGAGTTTTTGTACTTACTACAAAATGGAATTACAATAAATTATTGAATTAAGTGCAGTAATTTTAAAACTGTAAAAGGAAATAAATGTTTTACAACTTTGAATACATGTATATATATGGAATACTTTAATATTTACATTGGGACGCATGAATCACATGAACATACATTACATATTTCACACCCAAATGGGTAATTAATGTGAAGGGAACCCCGTGTTTGGAAGAAGTCTTTGTTAATCCTCCACAATTACTTCACTACAAATGTGTTTCAATGCAAATCCGTTTACATTAATTTTACATCACTTTGGCAACATAAGACAGACATTCATTAATTGATTGATATTCATATTCTTCGATTGCAATTACATCAGATGGCACGATTGTATTTGTGGTGATGGTCTTCTTATCACTAAGTGAGGGGAGACCTGGCCAAATGATTTATGATTGCATGACTTGCTCGAACTTTTCACTCGTAAATAATTGTAAAGCGAATCATGCATATGTATGACATATGTACGAATACATGCAAATATGTAGCGTTCATACTTACGATGTATGGTGGAGAAATTATTCAAAGAGGCAAAATTCTTCTTCTAATAGATGTAAAATAAACATGGCACATAAAATTCTATATTCATTCAAATTTTAAGAATAGAAGCCTTTAAATAAAGTGAAAATTTTTTCTCTACTTTCATTTCTCCCAATGTTACAAACAGTGAAAACTTGGTATTGTGGTGAAAATCACTACATGGTGCATTGTAAAAAGTAAGAGAACTGCTGAACGGTAAGCCGATGGCGATTTAACATAATTTTTAAAGTCTTATAACTTGGAAACGGCTGGACGGATTTAGCTCAAAATTTTTACGAAAATTCGTAAATTAATTCAGCTTTCAAACGAGGCATGTTTTGTGGGCGTGGCACCACTCATTTAGTTAAAAAAACAACATTTCTTTCGAAAAAGTGATTTCCTAAGCAAATGGGCGGTGCCGCGCCCATTAACTAAGGATCCCCGAAAAGATGGAGAAATTTCCCAATGTTTGCAAAAAACTTGACCAAAATCGGAGCAGTAGTTTTCTAGTTATAAGCCAAACAAATTCACATTCATTCTTGTGTGTGTGTGTGTGCGTATTTTAAAAATCACAAACCAAACATCAAAATGTGAGAAAAATACCAGGCGCTCAGAACTGCTCAGTAAGCAACGAGCGATTTAACATAATTTTTAAAGTCTTATAAGTTGGAAACGGCTGGACGGATTTAGCTCAAATTTTTTGTGAAAATTTGTAAATTAATTCAGCTTTCCAACGAAGCATATTTTGTGGGCGTGGCATCACTCATTTATTTAAGAAAGTCAAAATTTCTTTTAAAATAAGTCCTTTTTCAAACAAATAGGCAATGCCACTCCCATAAATTGCAAATATTGGAAAAGCTACAAATATTTTCGAAAGTTTGGAAAAAATTTGAGGGAATTCTTAGTTATCATTGGAAAATTATAAACGAAGCAATATTACTTTCATTTGAAAAATGAAATCTCTGTGAAAGTGAAACTATTTTCAATAGTGTAGGGCACAGTTAAGCCTCATATTACCTGTGTGTTAGCTCTAATAATTTTAAGATTTATATTAAACTTTGAGATCATGCTTCATGCATTGATTCACACATTGCTTTAGACAACTTAGATTTTAATAAATTCTTTTACACGATAGTTGACTATATTATAACACTTTTATTATTATATAAATGCTATTGTATAACTTTTTTATTGTATAGCGATAATTGCTTATGAATTCCGTTTATTCTGAAAACCAACTCTGGAGTAATTAAAAAGCACTAAAAAATGCTGATAAATAATTTATAGCAAAAAAAGTACATATATATAGTATAGTGCTAATACATCCGCGGGGTGAAAATGTAAAAAGTTTAACAAAACAAAAAATCAAAAAACAAAAAAAATAATTGAAAAAAAAACGAAGCGGAAAAGTGCATGAAAAAGGAAATTATTTGCCAACTAATTAAAATGCATTTAGTGTTAAATTGCAATACAAAATGATAATATTTACAACAACAACCACAACAACACTCATCCTCCAACAACTACTAACTTTGCTTTAATAAAGAAACTATTAAAAAAAAATATAAAACATAAAAAAAAAAATTCAAAACAATTTGTTACAAAAAACCATTTCACCACACTTACTCTTAAGTGTTAAGCACTGAACAGTGAGAACAGGCGAGCAGACCAATTCAGGGGTTTACGTACACCAATGCCTTATGAAACCACAAAATTCGCCTTAATTGCAAAAGTGCCTCTGGAGGTTATAAAAAGTAAAAACCCCAATAGAGGTTTGGCGTATGCAAATGAGCACCACAGCGCACACACACACGCCAGTGCATCCATCCTTATGCTACTCTGCACACAATGCACAATGGAAACAACAACGATAACAACAACAACTCAAACACTTGAAAAGTGCAGATGCTACAGTTTACATTACTTTTTTTACACAAACTTTACATCCCTACTGTTGCTCACATTTTTCTGACTGCCTGTTAGTTGACTGTAATGTGTCCCCACAAGAAACTCTCTTTTTCCATTTTACTGTAACCAAATACTTGCAAATAAAGCGCGCATAGAATGAACCTGCTCTTTAAATGACTGAGAAGAGCAATTGTGAAAGACTACCCACAAACGCACTCACATGAAACTTACGCGTATGCTTATAACCCATCCGACACCATTAAATTAAGAGCCTTCAGCTTAATGCAAATCTATAGTAAAAAACAGAAACAGCAATAACAACAAAATATGATTTGTAACAAGCTTAACTGCCTTTTATACCCTTCACAGTCTGCTAAGTTTGTCATTCCATTTGAAACACTCAAAGAATCTTCCAAAAAGGTCTTCCCACTCTCGTAAATTTTCTACAGACACTTTTAATGTCTGCACGCAGATCGCCATTTTAAACAGGCTCTAGTCTAAGATTCGAACTTAAGAACTCTCTGCCTCATTAGAAGAGCAATTATATACATTATATACAATTCAGGCGTAGGGAGACCAATAATTGGTTTAAGCTAAATAAAAGTTTTCTTACTTATGTTTCTTTCGCTTTCCATGTCAGTACATATACGAGTATATACGCCTTAGTTGGCGTATGAGTAAGCAATGCATTAAAGCTGTCTTTTTAGCTGCCAAAATTAACCTCACAACTTTGGTCACTGATGAGCTGCCTGCTAACTGGGTGGTAGTAGTAAGTAGCGTTGCCAACAGCGCAACATAACTGTATAACGCACATAACGCCAACTAACTGCTGCACATGGTACCCATGCAACACATGAATATGGAAATCATGCCTTTATTTTGTAATCATCTCTTGTTTTAAATAACTTTTTTGTTGCACAAAAAAAAAAAACGCTATTTTTTTATAGCTATTGTTGTTTTTTATTATTTAACTGCATACAAGCTTGCAGAACTCTCAGTGCCAGAATGTTACGAAACAAAAAAGGAATAAAAAAAAATGTGAAAAAAAATTAAATTTAATTCATAAAGTTGTTGTGCTCTTCTGTTGGTTGTTTAGCTGGAGAATATTTTTTTTATTTTTATACCCCCTTTATACTAAGTGATCAAGGTTTATTAAGTTTACTATTGCGTTTGTAACACTCCACTGGAACCATCAGAGGCCCTACCAAAGCATCAGCATCAAAAATTTAGTTAATCTAGACATGTTCGTCCGTATATCTGTCTACTAATGTTAATTTTATGAAATTGAGGTGAAATTTTGTTAAGACACTTGGACTTTTTGCAAGCAAATGGCTTTTTAAGTTGAGTAAAATCAGGACAATTAATAAAAATCTGCTTATCTGCCACAACAATTTACCTCCGAAATGGAAATTTATAATAATGTGTCAAAAATGGGAGTGTTTCGTTCATAATTTAAAAAAATTATCATTCTGTGTAAAACCCGCCTTTTAAGGTAGCGCATAATATGTGCATTATAAGAGGAATAAGTCGGGTACATGCCATGCCCACTAAGCAAGAAATATATTTAAAATTTGATCTAAGTCAATATAATTAAATTACTATTTTGGTGTGTAGCATCAGTTGATTGCAAAGTTGTTCGTAACTCTTAAGGTGTTGCGATGATAATCTTCTATTTTTTTTTTTATTTTATTAAAATTGACCCGTTTGTGGCAATTTATTTGATGAAAGTAAAGATACGCTAAAAAGTATAATTGTGAGAAGAGGAGAGTAAGTTTCAGTGGGCCACTATAGACTCCTTTCCATTCATTCATTTCACTTTATTACACATTAAGGACCCTCCAGCAAATATTCACATTTCATACTTTAATGCCTCTCTTCTTCTTCTTATTTTTATTATACTATAACACTGGCGTTTACAACTGTATATTTATTAACATAAAAAAACCCATGCACACTGCTTACACGTATAAATATGCAAGTAAGTTATGTTAGCTTATTGTTGTTGTCATGATTATCATTACTATAGTGACTCTGCTTTACTTCACTTATTGGTTATGAGTGTAGTAGTGAGTTAAGAAAAGTTTACTGTGTTCATATTTACATTTTATTACTGACGCATCGCGTCTAAGTGAACACGTTGTGGTATACATGCGTGTAATACTAAATAAATTTATGCATGTGCACAGTATTAGAATAGACTTTGACATTATATACGTGTTTTATTTTATTATATGCACCATATAAGTTGGGGGTATATTAAATTTGTCATTCTGTTCTGAACGCCTGATATTTTTCTCACATTTTAGATGTTTGGTTTGTAATTTTTCAAATTACGATCACACACACACACACACATTAATGATTTATTTGTTTGACTTATAATTGAATTTTAACAAAATCCGTTGAGCCGTTTCTAAGTTTAAAATATTTCTTTATCAGCTATCCTTAAAGGAAAATTACATTATTTACTTTAAAAATTAATAAAAAAGGCTTTTTCAAAATATTTTTTATTTGTTTTGCCTGTTTGCTGACAAATTGAATGAGTTTTAAATATTTTCACTTAAATGTGTTTATATAACCTTGTGTCTTTTTCTTTATTTTCATATTTAAATATGGGTTTTTTTTTATTCTATGTAATGTCAGTTATGTTGGAGAGACACTTGTCATAAAACACTAAACTTAAGAAATAATGAGTTTAGGTAAAAAACAAGATACTCTATGAAATTAATAAAAGTTAAAATATGAAAAAAAAATACTTTTGCTTAACTTAAGCTAGATTAGAAGCCAAGTGCGCCACAAGCCGCCAGAGTTTATTACGCTGCCCTATGAAAAGTGTAAATCAAAGGAAGGTTTTTCTCTTCTCCATTTTCTTATATTATTCCCGCCATTCTGCCTGACTTATCACACCCGGCTGGCATAGAGTATAATAAATATTTAACCATTAAGAAAGCATCACCACAATACATCACACAAATATTGTTTACTGTACAAACAATTACTTGTTTGTCAAGAGAAAAAACAATAATAATAATAATAATAACAACAACAACAACAATAATAAATTAAAACAAAAACCAACAATTGTACATTTTGTTTTTCTGCTTATTTACAATTGTGATATTGTTCGAGTCAAAGTCATGCACAGACAAAAAAAAAAGTACTACAGCATCAGCTTCCAGCTAGTGGGTTGGAGGTTGGTATGAAATGTGAAAATGACATCATGTCTATGTCTAGATTTATGTAAATATTTTTGCTTTTCTATTTCATGTTTCGTTTAGTTTTTCTTTTTCCCATTGCACCATCAGTAGTAGTTCATGGTTATTTGTTGTTATTTACTATGCACTATATTCCCTATGAATGTCGGCAGGCAAAGCTTTTGTACAATTTGCATGTGGTTGGTATGTGTCGGTTGGTTTTTCGGAATACTAACACACAGTCAACATTGTAAATACAAGCTGACATTAAATAATCTTTACCGGGATACAATGCTTAGATATGTTATATGGAGAGACAGCTTAGGCTCTGTAATAAAATTTTACGAAATACAGTTTAACGCTGTTGCATAAAAAAAACTTCTTGCTTTTGTACCAAAGCTTTAATTAATTAATTTACAGAGACACTCGAGCAATAAGTTAATAGTTAAGCAACAATGAAGCAGTTTTTTTTTCGTTACCGCGCTCATGTTAATTGATTCTGTAAGAGAGATTTGAATACTTAATCAGTATATTGTGGCACAATTTTTAGATAATGTCTACATAGAGGAAGTTTTTGGAAAAAAGAATTTTTCTATCTCCCACTCAGGAAGAAAGGTGTACTTAGTTCATTATATCAAAACATAGATGATGGAGGCACGCTCGTCCATACGTCCTCGTATTGTTGATCATAAATTTTCACATATAGAACTGAAATTGTGTCCCGACATTTTAAGCTTTTGCTAAAAGCTTAACTTTTAAATTGAGTATAATCGATTGAAGCCACGCCCACAATGGAATCTTAAAATGTATGATATTTAAATGAAATTTTATGCAAATATTTCTAGTATTCACGCGTAAGTTATTTAGAAAAAAAAAAAGGAGGTAGCCACGCCCAAATCGTTATAAATTGAAGCTATCAGTTATATTGTCGATATGCTAAAAGTGGGCGTGGTCAGATAACAAACATTCCCATAATTTACAAAAATCGTATTCGGTGCAAAATTCGACTCATTAGATGCCAATACAAAGAAAAAAACTTTATATGGTATCTGCCGCGCCCACTATTTATGTATAGAGTTTTAGAATATTTAAGATTTGGTCTAAGTCAAATTAAGTTTTCTTCGTTATTTTACAATATTTATTTAGCTTTATGCGTTGGTTTTATTGTTCGTAAGAAAATTTCAAAAAGATTTTGTTACAACTACTCATAGATAAAGGTAAGCCTGCTTAAACACGGTTTATACATATTGTGCTGCGTATAAATATATATATTTATATATACTCGTATATACAAAAATGTTCATTAATTACATTTATACACACTCAGAAATTTCATTGAAAAAATTAATGAAATTTTTATAATTTTATATAAAAAACGGCGTTTTACAATATCTACCCGTTATATATAATATATATAAATAAGAATATATGTGCGCGTAAGTACATTTGTTAGGGTATTGTTTTATCTTTTTCTAAGTTGCCTGCATAACAATGTAACCAACCAACATTTCGCGCCATCTTGTCCCCAAAAAATTGTAACAATAAGACGGCAAACAAACAACTTGTCTTACAACCACGCATTTGTAGTTACACGCACACACATACGTAGATACTTAGTTTTACATGTACTTAATTTGTTTCAAGAAATGACATTTATATGTTTTGTATGCTTTGTGCTGAATTGTAATCTATGTAGAATATTATGCAAGTGTTGGACAAGACCATATGACGTCAGCCCATATAACTAGTTAAGACATTTGTAAGCAGTACCAAACCAATATATTTACATTTATTTAAAGAACCAAAAACGAAAAAAAAAAAAAACGAGTGGTTCTTGTGGAAATTTCAGTTGCTTTGGTAGAGTAAGGCTTTTTCTTTCTTTCTTTCTTGGCACTTTCATTTTACTTGTTTATGAACACAATGGTTTTCTAAATTATAATTTATGTGAAATTTTTGACACCACATTATCTGCAAGCAAGTTAGTTTTTCATATTCGTTTGGCAATTAGGAATATTTTACATTTTTGCGCTCACGGACGAAGGATCCTAAGAAATTTTTATAAATAAAATTTAATTTAATATATCCGTCCATGTGTCCGAGTAATGTTGCCAATCTCACTGTTGTAAATTTTTAGAATTAGTTGGGTTGCCACTTAAGTTCAATTAAATCGTTTAAAGCTACGCCTACTATTGACAAAAATCCATTTTTCAAACAACAAAATTGCGCTGGTAGAAACTTATTACTTCTATTTTTTATATTATTATATTATTATATTTTTTTAAATTGTTAATTAATATTATTTTATTTCTTTAATTTAATATTTTTATAATCTGTAATAAATTTTCAATTATTCTATAATTTTGTTTTCAGGCTTTAATACAATTGATGATTTATAGGCTTCTTTGATAAAGAGTGTCAATGATATAATTATTTATTGCATTAATATGATTACAACTGATAGGGCAACAAATTTTATTAAATATTTTACATAAAGGGGTATAAAAATAATAATAATAATAACAAGAAATCAACAATTTTAACTTAAAGCTCATGTCACTCATACGCCTGTCTGCACTCTAGCACTCTGCCATCAGATAGAGAAAGAAAACACTAAACAAACATATAACATAATCATCTACATAAACACATATACTCGTACATATGTATATTATTTCTCTGACTATATTATAGTTATGTTGTCTATTGTGTAAATTGTCATGTCATGTTGTTATACTGTTGGTGACAATTTATTAAATGTCTTCCCCGTTGATTATATACATAGATTAAAATTCTCTCTGAAAATGGGAATTTAACAATTTAATGACAATTGTTTTACATACTCAACCAATAACAACATACAACAACATCCACACACACATACATACACATTGATACCTATTTGTATAAATCTTTGGTTGGAATGTTGTGTGCAATGGGCCAAGGCTTTTAAAATGTAATAACAAATGTCACATGTATGCATACATACACTCATACCTATATTTATTGTATGTATAAATGTGCATGCAAATAATTTATGTATGAATCTGCATAACTCTCACACACACAGACCCATATGCATAACCACTGTGAAAGAATGTTTGTATGCGTTTAGTTCAATATGTTACATATCAGTGAAGATGGCAACATATGCTTTTTAATGTTTACGTCTATCTATATTTATAGATATGTATATACGTTTAGGTAGGTATCCGTGTATGTGTGTTATTATTTGAATGTAATATTGGCAATGGGAGTGTGTATGGTTGTATGTTGTCTCAACATCAGCATCTGTGCTTTATGAATTTTGAATTTGACATGCAACAATTCAATACGTTACATTATATGTCCTTGGTGGGCTAATATTACTGCAAACAGTATTCTCTTCTAAACAAAGGTGTACCGAGCAACTATTATATAAAAAACTAAGCTTGGCTTAGGCCGCCCTTTTATACGCCACATAAAATGTATCAACTTACACGTTAATTATACAAAAAAGGGTGTTTATCAAATTGTGGGCGTGACTCCGCCTAGTTGTACGTTTTTTGATGACTTTTTTTGGAAGTTTAAAGCTTATAAAAAATTTTGATTTCCTTCCAAAATAACTAAATTTCACCAATGTACCGGGCGGCCAGTATTGCAGTGAAAGAAAATTTTGTCACTAACATTTTTTTAAAATACTATACTTTTCTAACGCCTGGGTCGATTTGGCTCAAATTAAATTCTTATAAAGGTTGTAGTTTCATTTTTTATACCTTTGCACTTTTTTAATGCCACGCCTACTTTTTATTATTAACGTTTATATAAAAATTTCGACAAAATACAAAATTATGCGTGGATTTTATTCATACAAAACTGCACCATTTTTTAAATTAATATGAAAAATTGCAAATTTATAATGAAAAAATATACAATTGAAAATGATAAAATTTTAAAATTTGCTATAAAAAGTTTCCAATTTAAAATGAAAAATTTCAAACATAAAATAATAAAATTAAAAATGAAAAATGAAATATTTTTTATTTACAATAAATAATTTAAAATTTAAAATCAAAAGAGTTTAAACATGGCCATCCCCGTTTATATACAATATAAATAGTATATAGTATCTATCTTACATAATATAGAAAACATAAATATGTGTAGATTTATTTACGTGAATAAATGAATGAAACAGTGTGATTGCATTTTGTCACATTTTGTCTCTCTTATTCTTTCTTTCTCTTTCTTTCTTATACCGAATGCTACTTTATTGTTATATGTGAAGGATTTACATTTAAGTGACTGACAGGATATTATGATGTTTAACATTTAACAATAGCTGTTCGACATGAACAGCATTTAACATATACGTATGACAAGCCATTATTTGTACGTCTACGTATACGATACATGTAATATTTGTATAAAAAAATTGTTTTTATTATGAAAAACAAAGTTCGTTTACTTTGTTTATATTGACAGATATCCAGAGATAAAAATTTGAAGAAAAAAAAATTAATTCTCATTTCTCGTTTTGTTTTTATCCATTTTTGTTTTTCTTTCTCTGAACACATTATTTGCGCCTAAACAAATAAATTTTGTATTTATAACAAACAAACAAACAAAAAATGTTCAAATAATTCACTTCACTTATTAATATATAAATAACTGCATGAATTTTATTTATTTTAAAAATAATAATTGCAAAAAAATAGTTTATTCGATTTGATCATATAAGTAACGACAGTATATGTAAATTATAAAAAAGAAAGACCTGAAAATGTTTAATCGAAAAGACTAATAAACTAAAATTGATAACGTCCGATATTTTTTTACTACGAGTTAAATATACAACTACCAAAATAAAAAAAATTAATTTTCAAATACTATATATATACATACATGTACAGACCAGAACAAATTGCCGTCAGTTTAATGTGGTGTTATTTTTCGTTGAAAATACAAATGAAAAAAGTTTAGAATAAAAACAAGTAAGAAAACTAAATTTGGCTTCGACCAAACTTTAAATACCTTCTTAATCTACATACAAACGGTGGGCGTGGCAGATATATGATTACGCCCTCTAAGTGTATGCATTACATATCAACTTGCAAGTTGAGTTTTACGCTGAGTACGGTTTTTTGTAAAGTGTCTGAGCGTGTCTGTCATTCGGCCACTCCCGATTCATGGGATAATTATAACTATGTCTACCAAATTTCAACTTTATAGTTTAATTTTTGTGACAGATAAATAGATTTTTGTCGATTGTGGGCGTGGCATTTGACCGATTTTGTCCATTTTGAATAGGGATCTGCGTGCGAAAACTTGTTGGTTCTGTACAGCTACATGTATTAAAATTTACGACCGTTACATGTATGTTATGTGTTTATCGTCCAATACCCATCGTTGAGACATAGAGTGGGCGTTTATTAGGGAATTGAGCGTCCCTGGGCGCCCCCCCCCCGAAGGAGGTCCCAATTTTAGAACTTACATCATAGGCTATGTAGAGTTCACCCCTTGGTAACCAGGGTTTTCAACCATGCACTACCAGCGATTTTACAGCCCCCGCGATGCTCCCACAAGGGGGCCTACCCAAAAGTACGTACTGGCAAGAACCTTAGTTCTTGGGGCTCCAGTACCCCGCGGTACCAAACTTAGTTTTTGGTAGGACTGTCGACCCCTAGAGGTCTCCCAGATTCAGGTAGCCTATTACCCACGGGCTGGTGTCCCGTTTAATTTTATTTGCTACGATTTTTGTTTTGATACCTGGATCTTGTCCATGGTATCTATTTATAATTGGATCATTAGCATATTACTTTTGCTCCGTGATCCTTGGACGAAGCACCTATTCCGGTACTCCGTTTCAGGGCGGGGCCCATTACGACCGTTACAGTGCCATCACGGACGGACATACGGACATATATGTCTCCGTCGTCTCAGTTTTTGATGCTGATCAATATTATATATACTTTGTACAGCCTCTGGCGCTTCCTTCTGAATGTTGTACCTGAATGACAAACTTGGTATACT
Organism: Ornithomya fringillina; assembly: GCA_963978525.1. NCBI lineage: Eukaryota > Metazoa > Arthropoda > Insecta > Diptera > Hippoboscidae > Ornithomya > Ornithomya fringillina. The sequence goes on along the minus strand of OZ021694.1, from coordinate 18,621,522 downwards.
CCCCATTTTATGTGGAGGGCTTAAAAACAACAATAATAACAAGAAAACATTTTGTTAGCTGTACATACAAAATAGTTAACCAATATAATTCACTTTTTATAATATTTGTTAATTTGTATGTATGCTTACCTCTTTCTCTCTCTCTCTCTCTCTCTCTCTTATTTTGTTGTTCCATTCTATATATGTAGTTTGTTGATGTTGCGGTATAGCCTTTTGATTATTTATGCAACATAGCCAAAAAAGCTTAGAATATAGCATCAAATCCTGAAGCAACAACAATAACAACAACAATCAAATAGTTAAAGCAATACAACAAAATTAAGACAGTTTGTTGTTGTTGTTGTATTTGTTGCTGTTAGTGTTGTTAGTGGTGATAGTTGTGGGGAATATGCCACAATAACCACCACTGTCTGACTGATGAATGAATGGCTAACTATCTGTATAGTATAGCCAACCAACCAACCAGCCAGCCAGCCAGCCAGCTAGAACCGAGGGTATGAATAAATGAACGGTGCAAAATGGATAATTAAAAGCCAGAGTATATTGTTGAGGATTAACCCAAAGAGTGGAGTTAATTAAAAGGATTTTCATTTTGAAATAAAATGCACACAAACACACACGCATATATATGCACCTACAACATAAACGTGCGGGCTTGTGTATCAACAATTTATTAAAATAGATTTTGTGAGAGTAAAACCGCTCAACAATTTATTGCCCGGTTAGAATTTGTGAAATTAGGCCAATTCGTCAACAACAACAAAGCACACAAATTTATGGTAAAAATTTATAAATTCTATATAATAAAATATGTAGAAAAACGTTGTGGGAGTTGAAATTTATTGATGCCTATGCCACAATAAATTGCTTTACAAAATTATTCTACCATCTAAATAAAAAAGCGAACAATTAATTGTGAATTCAATGACAAACGCCAATTGGCGGACTAAGAAAATATTGTTATATGGCAAAAATCCATAAACTGGACACAATAATTTCATCTATTACGAGGTTTAACTTTGACAAGTTTGACGAATTTTACTTTTTTGCCACTTTTTGCAAAATATTTGATCAAATTAGGAGCAGTAGTTTTCTAGTTATAAGACAAACAAATATTTCATTCTTGGTTGGCATTCTATGCACACACGTATCTTTAAAAAAGTCCTTTAAATAAGTAAGCAAATAGGCAATGTCACGTCCATTAACTAAGGATCCCCGAAAAGATGGAGAAATTTCCCAATCTTTGCAGAAAATTTGACCAAAATCAGAGCAGTAGTTTTCCAGTTATAAGCCAAACAACTTCACATTCATTCTTGTGTGTGTGTGTGTGGTCGTAATTTTAAAAATCACAAACCAAACATCAAAATGTAAGAAAAATACCAGGCGCTCAGAACTGCTCAGTAAGCCGATGGCGATTTAAGATCATTTTCAAAGTCTTATAACTTGGAAACGGCTGGACGGATTTTGTTCAAACTTTTTGTAAAAACTTGTTAATTAATTCAGCTTTCAAATGATTTATATTTAATGGGCATGGCATTGCCCACTTAATTACTATACCTCATTTTACATAGTAGTGTTTATTGCAAAAATGGGTCCCCGATTAATGGATTCTTTATCGAATTTAGAAAGAGGGGTGCAAAAATTTTCAGATCGATAGGAGCTAACGTTTCAAAGATATAAGCGTTTAAAGTTTTCCTAGTAACAGACGCAATGATTTCCACACAATGCTATCGAGTGAGTGTTGTATGGCAAAAATCCACAATTCTTAAAATTTTTCAATCAAACTTGGTACAATAATTGACGTTTTAATAATGTTTCATCATTTTAAGTTTTTGAGTCAAATCAGATAATTTTTACTTTTTTGTTAAAATTTTTTTTCCAAGCAAAAATAGTAAATTTGCGAAACTTTTTATATCGATATTTTAATATCAATCCATTTTATATCTTTCAGATAAATCTACTGGTTGTTTGAGCTTTTGTGATGATTTTAAACAATCTACTTAGTGGGTAATAACACTCCATGTTTAGTATAAACAAAGTGAAAATAACTGAATAATCCTAAAACTTCAGCTGAAACTTGCTGTATAATGTGGCGCATAATATCCCACACAAAATACTCTAACTAAGCAGATTAGAAATTTTACTCAACAACAAGTAACGCTTACTACCGGATTTATCTGCCATAACAATTAACAACAAACTCTTGTGTAAGCCAATTGGACAAAGACTAGCTGATGATGATATTATACAATATGAGCCAAACAGTTGGAACGCTATCAGATATTTGTGTAATGCTTAAAGAACAGTTTCTTAGCTTGCGATATTTCGAGAAATCCTTCAAAGAAATCAATAATCAAAACTTTTCAGATTTGTTTGTTTAACAATTCACTCAAACATTTTGTAGTTAATGATGAGATTTTAAATGTTAAGAGGATTTCTGGAGTAAGAATAATATCGCAGTTTTTTTCATTCCCTATTATAATCTGTGCTTTTTATCTCTCTCTCTTTTAATGGTTATTTGTGAAAATATTTTTATTGAAAAATATGGTGAAAAAAAGAAGTGAATGATGTGTAACAAAAAGAAGTTTGTTAGTTAATAACATAAAATATGATCTTCTTCTATATTTACTCAAGGATCAGAATGCAAAAGTTTGGCAAAAGTTTGTGAAAAGTTTTCGAGATTAATAGCTTTTAGCTTGGTGCTAGAAATATAAAACGCGGGATGGGTGGTCTACTAAGTTTGTCATTCCAGTTGGAAATACCAATTATATAAATACCAATAATCAAACTATAACATTTCAAATCAAATTTCAGTTAAATATCTAAAAATTTACGAACGCGAGAATGCCGACAACAGATAGACATAAGGACACATGGACATACGTGTCTAGATCAACTCAATTTTTGTAGGATCTCTGACTCTTCCTTCTGGGTATGGCAAATAGAATAACAAACTTAGTGTACCCGCCATTTTATGTAGAGGGGATAATGGCACAATGACATAAAATTCATTTCAATATAAATCTAGGATTATGAAATTATTGATGAATAGTTTCAACCAATTTTTTTTTCAGTAAAATAAGTAAAAAACTTGATTCAGCTTAAGACGAATATTAAGTGCGGTTCGCTTTATTTAAAATATTCTTGTCTGCTATTAAGTAGAGATTTATAGAAGAAGGTTTCAGTAGTACTAGACTACAACAGATGGACACACGGACATATATGTTTAAAATGACTTGGCAGAGTCGCTGACGCTTCCTTGTCGGTGTTAAAAATGTAATGACAAACTTAGAAAAAGGGGTTACAAAGATCTTACACTTACTATGACTTTGAAGATTGGCAAATACAGTATAAAAAGTCTCCTGGGAAAGGCATCAATTGACAATTTATGGTAAATTTTGTTTATACTCTTTTACCAATAAATTTCACTAAATAATCCATTGTCATCGTCTATAAAGTTTTTTACATTATTTCACGAAAATTAATAATAACATTTTATTAATCAATTAATTTATTTTATGTATTAATTTAATTACAATTGAAAATGAACTTTTTACGCAAAACAAATAAAAAACTATTTATACTATATTACAGATAGATATAAATATATACCATTATAAATATTAAAATAAAACTGGGGGAACAAAATTGATATGCATGACATGCGTCAGCGGTATATGTCAAAGAAGTTTACAACAACAATAAAACTCATTATGAAATAACTAAATCACAAATGGATCACACACATGCCTAATAGAGCAATCTGCCGACCGTTGGCAGCCACCACCAACAACAAAAACCACCACTTTTGAATATATTAAAATGAAACTGAGAAAAGGTAGAAGAAAAACCAAAAGGATACAATAATACATTGGCATTGGTATGAACAGAAAGAAGGCCTTCAACAAAATTTGCTTTTTGTTGGCGCTGCATTAAAACTGAATGCGTAAAAGATTTCGCTTTTACACAACAACAACAACAACAACAACTATATAGCAACTGTTAACATTAACCAAGAAATAAAAACAACGCAAAACAATAATAACAACAAAAAAGAAACAGAAGCATATTGGACCACTGAGTGCAGTATCAAGCATTAAACGGTTTGTGTGTTAACACAAAAATTTCTTCTTGTTATTATTGTTGCTGTTAATCATTTTTTATATCATCCAGCTAAGAAAGGAGGCAAATTAAATTTTTTATTTCTTTTGCTACACCCAGTAAACGAAGTTAGTGACGTGTTGCAAAATATTTAAATTTTCAAAAATGTTGGCTTTGTTCGTGCAGGGGTTCATCATGTTATTGGCATACTTATAATCACCCAATTCATTGATGTGCCCAAAATAGGCGGGGTCGGGTTACAAACACGCCCACAATATAAAAAAAAAACGCATTTAACGTAAAACAAAAACACTATTGAAGAATGTCATAATGTACCTGCCACGCCCACTCTATGTTTATACATATGGAGGGTACTTAAAATTTGGCCTAGAATTAATTCAATGTTCTTACTTTTTTTTTTCCTTTTTTCAATTACAATAAAATGATTGTTGGGTGTATTTGCTGTTGTTTTACACAGATCACAAAGTTTGTTTGTTTGTTGTTTTTGTTATTCGTTAACTGGGTTTTTAAGTTAATAATGTTATTTTCTGGTCAATGTACCCTTTTCAACGCCACAAACTCACGTACACACATACCACCCAGCATAGTAAATGTATAACAATAAAAACAACAACAATAAAAACAACAACAAAATATATGAAGGATTCCATTATAAAGGTTAAGGCAGTTGTAAACGAATTCGAAACTACTTTCAATAGAAAACTGAACAAAAACAAATCGTTTAATAAAAATCTTAAGCAAAAATATTGAAATTATAGAAAATCAACTACGTTAGAAAGCTACCAACAGTATTAATTTTAATTGAGTTTGTTCGTAGTATATGAAGAATATTTTTTTAAGACACTCTTAAAATAGTTGAAGCACTTTATGGCATCAGTTTATAACAAAACAGTAGTAAAGTTGATTTTTGTGTGAAATTGGTCTCTCTAGTGAAGAAGCCGCCTTCACAGCACAACACAACTTAACTCAACTCAACTCAATTCAACGCAACGCAATTCACTTTTTATACCTTTAATATAAAATTGTCATTATTATTGTGTGTTAAGATTGCTGTGTGATGCTGTGTGTTGATGAAGATGGACTGCCTGACTGCTTGGCCTGCCTTTTGCTTAAGCCACGACTGTGATCCTGAGTTTTATGTTTTTTTCTTTGCTATAGTTTTTGTTTTTTTTTTTTTGTGTTACGTAGCTTTGCCTTTAACAAATGTTCAAAGTCAATCGCTTGATTTGTGTGAGAGCCTATATGTTGGTGGTATATGTTCCATATGAGCCTTGTTGTGTGTGAACCTTTACTTATCATTGTTGTTGTTGCTGTTGCTTTTAACATATAATTTTGTTGTTATTTCCTTTTTTGGTTTCATTATTGTTGTTTTCGTTTTTATTTTTGTTGCTATTGTTTTGCTTTGTGGTTGATCGTCAATTTAAATTATTGTGCTTCTGGGTGGCGTTTTGTATCACACTTCCATTGTAGTTATAAAAATATATACGTAGTATATATGTACATGGGTACGTGTGAATATACATATATTGTATTTTCGGATGAGATCAATATAGAAATAAAAACGAAATTGAAATTGATATAATTTGTACAACAAAGTAGTACAGCAGGCAATAGGAATGTTCTCCAGCAGGTATACAAAATGAATACAACAAATTATATATAATATATATAATATAAGGAAACTGTTTAGTGAGAGGCGACTCTCACAATATCCAAAAAAACTTAACTTAGGTAGCTTTTGCAATCATGTAGTAAAAAACATCACTTACCGTACTAAGAAAAGATTATTGTATGACAAAAATCCACAATTCTTAAAATTTTTCAATTAATTTTAGTATAATTGAACCTTATAATAAATGGAATTATTGTGCCGAATTTCATTCAAAAATATCAAGAATTGTGGATTTTTGCCAAACAACACTCACTCGATGGCATTGTGTCTGTTTCTGGGAAAACTTTAAACGCTTATATCTTTGAAACGGTAACTCCTATTGATCTGAAAATTTTCGCGCTCATTTTTTTAAATTCGATAAAGAATCCATTAATCGGGGACCCATTTTTGCAATTAATACTACTATGTAAAATTAGTTATCGTAATTAAGTGGGCAATGCCATGCCCATTAAATATAAATCATTTGAAAGCTGAATTAATTTATGAGTTTCCGTAAAAAATTTGAGCTAAATCCGTCCAGCCGTTTCCAAGTTATAAGACTTTGAAAATGATCTTAAATCGCCATCGGCTTACTGAGCAGTTCTGAGCGCCTGGTATTTTTCTCACATTTTGATGTTTGGTTTGTGATTTTTAAAATTACGACACACACACACACAAGAATTAATGTGAATTTGTTTGGCTTATAACTAGAAAACTACTGATCCGATTTTGGTCAAATTTTTTGCAAACATTAGGAAATTTCTCTATCTTCTCGAGGATTTTTAGTTAATGGGCGTGGCATTGACCATTTGCTTAGGAAATTACCTTTTCGAAAGAAATGTTGTTTTTTTACTTAATGGGTGGTGTCACGCCCACAGATCATGCTTCCTTAGAAAGCTGCATTAATTTACAAATTTTCACAAAAATTTAAAAAAAAATCCGTTCAGCCGTTTTTTAGATACAAGACTTTAAAAATATATTTTAGTCAAATACTTTGGAAATAGCGTCCTTTTGGTCAAAACAATTTCTTTTCTAAAGTTTATTGAATATAGTGTGACTCAAGGTATGAACCATGAGGCTCTTAAATATTTAAAATTAGTTAAAAAATGTAGTCCTTGTGGCTGAAACATCGTGGTGGAAGACATAAACCAGCATCAGTATAATAACGTGAGAACAGAGGCTTCTTGCTGGTAAGTTGTGATATTTTAATGCTAAGGATAAATAGTAAGTAAGTTATCTAAACATATTAACTAGGTGTAAGCCATGTAATAGGAATATAATTAGTACCCTAAGGGATTAGACTATAAATGCAATGCCCACCACTGCTCTTCCTCCTTACTTGCTACATACGAGCCATTGCTTCACTATTTGCACTGTAATGTTTTTTAGCTGTAACTATGTAGTTTTTTAAAGTACGTGTACTTGTACACAAATCCCTGGAGGAATTGTTCATGTCAATGTTAATTATATTTATTTTTTGCAACTACATAATCTTAAAAAACACAAACGCGAGTACATATGTATGCTACCTGACTTGTACGAGTATGCATTAAATCTCATTGGCGTTCTTTTTCTTTTTTAAATTTTTTTCGTACGTATGTACGGCCCAGCATACGCGAAATGCTAATTTTATTGATGGTACGCGTAATAATGATGTTTTCGTCATTTGCAAAACTACTGTAATTTATTAAAAATGATTTTTTTATGTGTGCTGCAGTTGTAAGCTCCACTGAGACACTCAAACTCAAGTAAACGTACATTGTTTCGCATGTCAACGAAAGATTTGTTGCACATGCGCCTAGAATATGGAATGGTTGTGGCGTAAGTAAGTACAAGCTTTATGCATCATCAGTTTTTTTACTGGAGGGCACTGATATAATGTCATTGCTGCTGTTGCTGGTTTATGTTGTTTGTGGCCGTTCATTATCAATCAAATTGCCGGCATGTCAATCATTTTATTTTAAAGTGTGCAAAGAGTAGCAACACTATCCACACAATCCACATGTGAAGTACGTTGGTGGTATACAGTATTAAGTGGCACATTATTGAAATGATATTGATGGGTAATCCAAGCTTATGTTAAACTTTATATTTTAAATATTTTCCCACCCATATATCTTAAAAATCAATTACTGTTTAGAATTTTAAAAATAATTTACAATTTCATGACTAATTTTCCTTTTATTGTACGTTGCTGGAAACCACCTTTCCAGCCAGTCGTGCTATTATGATATCAGGTGTCATATACAATAATTCATGGCTTTTTAGTCATATTTTTCTGAAGTTCATCAACCCAATTATTATAACTGGAAATCATGCCATACACCCGAACTAATAACAACGCAAAAAGAATTATTTTACATATACACACAAGTATAATAATTTCATTAACATTTACGCGATCGTCTGGTAAATGCTTTTTTTTAGTAATTGCAAATCATTTTTACCTAGTCTTTCTTGTGTTCTACATATGCTTCTGTATGTAATTCAATATTATTATGTTTTGAAGCTTTCGTAACAAAAATTAATATACTGCCAATTAAGCAAAAAGTAAACTGCTGTTGAATGCTTGGCTTTTATATTGAAAGAGAATTGAGTGAGTACGTGTATATGTACAATGTCTGGTTTGAAATTCCAGGAAAACCCCTTCTTCCATAAAACTTTGATGTAGCTTTTTTTAAGCTTAACAACTTCATTGCCATATGACACAAATGTTGAGTCACACTGCTTTAATATTAAATAGCCGCATGACTCATATGTTGAGCCATACTAGCTGTAGGAAACTATAAAAAAAAAATTTGTTTCACCAAAGGGACGCTATTTAAAAAATATTTGACTAAGAAACGGCTGAACGGATTTTATTCAAATTTTTGTGAAAATTTAAACATTAATTAAGCTTTCTAACGAAGCATGATCTAAGTGCGTGACACCACCCATTTAGTTAAAAAAACAACATTTCTTTCGAAAAAGTAATTTCCTAAGCAAATGGGCGGTGCCGCGCCCATTAACTAAGAATCCCCGAAAAAAAAGAGAAATTTTCCAATGTTTGCAAAAAATTTGACCAAAATCGGAGCAGTAGTTTTTCAGTTATAAGCCAAAGAAATTCACATTCATTCTTGTGTGTGTGTTTAGTCGTCATTTTAAAAATCACAAACCAAACATCAAAATGTGAGAAAAATACCAGGCGCTCAGAACTGCTCAGTAAGCAACGGGCGATTTAAGATAATTTTCAAAGTCTTATAACTTGGAAACGGCTAAACGGATTTAGCTCAAATTTTTTACGAAAATTCGTACATTAATTCAGCTTTCAAACGAGGCATATTTTGTGGGCGTGGCACCACCCATTTAGTTGAAAAAAAAAACATTTTTGAAAAAGTCGTTTTTTAAGCATATAGGCGCCCATAAATTGTGGATATCCAAAAAGCTACAGAAATTTCTAAATTGTTGCAAAAAATTTGACCAAAATCGGATTTATCCGTGGAAAGTAATAAACAAAACAATTTTACCCTCTTTTTGATGGGGTTGCTTTTATCGTTTAATTTGGCAAATCAGTCGAAATTATTAATTTTTGGATGCCATTTAAAAAATATTTACTTGTCTTTGTGTAAATAGACTTTTTCAATCCCTTCCCATATATTTTAAGTTAAATTGTTACTACGGTATATGCGTTTTTAAATACATTGCGTTAAACATTAGAATAGTTTTCTTAGTTTGTTTAAATTACCGTTTAAACTTTATATAACCCATCACTTGTTGTTTTTTGTTTTAAAAATGTTAAAGTTAAAAACCTTCTGGAGTTTTCCTATTATTCATAAATAGCAGGCATGTAAAGTTGAATACAAAATATGAAACATTTGAAAGAGTTCTTAATAAAACTATATACTATAGATATACGTACCAAATGTCAAGTTTAATGGTCAATTTTGGTGACAGATTTTTGTCGATTGTGGACGTGGCTTTTAACCGATTTTGCCCAAAAGCAAGAAATAGCGATCTGCTTGCGGAAATTAGAAGGGTCTGTACAACATTTCAGCTCAATATTTTAAAATTTACAAGCGCAAAAACGACAGAGAGACACACGGACTGAGAGAGATCGACTCAGTATTTGATGCTGATCAAGAATATATATACTTTGTAGAAACTCTGACGCCTTTTTCTAGGTGTTGCAAAGGGAATGACAAACTTATTATGCCCCTCATATTATGTAAAGGGTATACAATAATTATTAAAGGGGACATGAGTAGATAATTCTTATACAAACTAGCCTAAATACTAAACTCTCTCATAATCTTAGATTAGCTTTTATAGGGTGTTTCACAAATGTTTTAGATTTTTATTTTATTTATTCTATAGTTAAAAAGTTTGTTTTTTGCCTTAACGCATATGCATCATGATGCATAAATCATATTTTATAAGCACTTTAGAGTTTTATGTGAAGCACAGAAAGTTTTTTACAACAACTTAAGGCCATAAGGAACATCAGCATCAAATACTTATATGTGTATAGTTTTCTTCTTCTTCTTTTTCTGTTTTTTTTTTTCTTTTGCTTATGTTCTATGGATTTTTACAAGAAAAGTTTTTCTTTTTCATTACGTGTGCACGTGTGTGTGCGTGTGTGTGAATATACAACAACTTTATCCCTCAAAAAATGTACATTGGAATGCTTTTACTTCATGAAATGAATCCATGATACAACAACTATACAGTTATGTAATTTATATTTAAAAAACCAAGAAATCTTGTAGGTATCAAAAAAACAAAAAAAAAAACAAAAAAAAATTGCGCCAAATATTACATAAGAATAAGAAAAAAAAAGACCAAAAAGAAGAAGAAACGTTTTCTTTGTAGCAGGTTTTGATCGAGTAACTGATTGTGCACACTGAAATAAATACTTATACGTATTAAGAATCTCTGTCTTTCTCTGTTTCTCTCTGTCCTTCTCTTCATTCATTGCGGTTTGAAATCGAACATCAAACTTCATTTTTCTTTATGCTCCCATATTCCCCCATAACAATTCATATATTTTATGTTACTGTTAAGGGAAGTATCATACTTTTGTTGACTTTATTTAATGAACCCTTTAAAAAAAGCGGTCGCCACTATGTCTAGCCATTATGGAATAGTGTACAAAGTTATTGTTCGTATTCATCACTTTTCCTTCGATAACAAATCTTTACAGAATCAATCAATAATTTGTTACAATTGTTCTAAGGCAGTTTTTCTTATAGTTAAGCTCCTCTCAACATGATTATAACTCATGGCGTTTGACAATGTATAAAAATGTATTTTAGTGGTACTACCCCGTTTTATAGAAAACTATAAAAAATAGTACTTTGATTATAATAGAGAAACTTAACATAGAGTGTGTATTTAATGCTTGGAGTTTGAAGAGTTAGAAGAAAGTTTTTGTTGTTAGTTTGTTGTTATATTGTATTAGAATTGGGAACTCTGCCAGACTTCATTTATAAGAAAATTTAATTAAAAGGCAAGCTTTTTACAAGTCAAGTGAAACAAGTATTGGTCAAGCCCGACCATTTAATAATCTACACCACATGGCTCCACTATAAACTATTCTTCACCAAATTTTAATTAAAAAAATACGATTTTTGCCACATAAAGAGTTCTTTTGTAATAGGTTGCTTTATGGGGAGGGAGTCTCAAAATGGTGATTCATTTTCGATAAAATTACTCTTTTAGGCAATACATGTCTTTGTTCGAAGTTTAATCGAAATATCTCAAAAAAATAGTCTTTTAGCTTACTTACAAATTTACGTGGATGGACAATCTTCGTCTTCGAGAAAGAGGAAAGATCAAGATCAAGGTCATCATCTTTTTAGCCAACAACTTTTATATGAAATTTGTTTCGAACAATTTCATCCTATAATGTCACTTCGCATTTTCCATTTTTTTCCCCGCCCTGTAATTATAGCAAACTTCATGATTAAATGTAATTATCTTGTATAATGATCGGTATTCAGTTCTTGAGGAAAATAATCGCTTTTGAGTTTGTGGAGTTACGCAATTTCAGACTCGAATGTTTGATGCGTAAGTTTGATGCGTAAAATGTATGTATATGAGAAAATAATTGCTTGTTTATAACAACAATACAACTCAATCGACCACGTATGATAAAAAAACAAAACCTTAACACTTAACGTTTGACAACATCTTCGCGTGTATCTTAAAGAATGAGAGAGCGAGAGTGAGAGAGCCTCAATCTATACAAGTGTTTACATAAAAATTTATGGTGTAAAATATTATAAAAAAACGAAGAGAAAAATAAACACACACACGTACACTTATATCATATATGTAACATACAGTTCTGTAGATGCGTATGTATGTATTAATGTTCGCACGCAACACAAACGAAGTCATCATCACCACTACTCGTTGTCGTTTGTTTGCTTTTTTATGTGTGTATATGTCTGTATTGTATAGAGAGAGTGGCAAGCAAGCAAGCATGGCACGGCATGGCAAGACAAGGCAGGCAGTCAGGCAGACAAAAGCTTAAGTCTTCAAACAATACAACCGGACAGAGTAACAGTACAGAAATCAAAAAGATTTCTTCAAATCGTGAGGACAGATGCAACGTGCTGTTCACAGCAACTGGTCGCATATTTTAATCGCTGTTACAGAGTCGTGCCGTTCCGTGTTGTGTCGTGTATACATTATTCGATTTCATACGTAATTCGTTTACTCATCGCCGTCGTATTCGTTCACACATATTAGTCATTATAGTGCATATATATTGTACATCTGTTGACAGGTTAATAGAAATTTAAGAAAAAACAAAAAACAACAAATTTATCATACATGAAATTCATCATACGCCTGGTTGGTTGGTTGGTTGGTGGGTGGGTGGTTGTTTCATATGAAAAGCAATTAAAATAGTGTTGGTATGAGTTTGTTTCAATTTCATTTTACCGGCATTTCACCCACCCAAACAGCACTTACAACCTTAAACACCTGTTACTAATGGAGTGTTAAGAGATCTGTGTTAAATTGTGCATAATTATATGAAAGTGTTCCTAGGAACTAAAAAAAAAAAACAAAATTGATACTAAAAACCTAAACCAATGTGCTAAACTTAACAATTCGTAAAAAAAAAATATTAATATTACAAAAATTTTCTTTAGGTGTTTAGCTGTCTTACTTATTAACATTAATTTTTAGAGTCGTTATATATATGTCCATCCGTCTGTTGGTACATTGTTTATCGCTCAGTTTGAAACAGGCAGGAGGAAGGCTCAGAGACCCTTCAAACTGTATATATTTTTGATCAGCATCGAAAAATAAATCGGTCTAAACATATCCGTACATGTATCCAAATGCTTTTCTGGTGAAGACACTCTCATGATGGAATATTTTGATATATTGAGTTAAAAATTTGAGTTTTTTAAGAGATTGAGAAAACATGACTTTGCAAAAATCAAATTTGAATATTTTCACTTACTTTTTAAGAGAGTTACGATTATAGAGGTTTATAAGGATTTTTTTCTTTATAACCAGAAGTTCAAATGATTTATTCAACCATATTTCTCCGTGTGTCCATACAAGCCATACAATAAATAATTAACGAATTAATTAAATAATTTCTTAGTTGCACACGTCTACATAAACACGTCTGAAACATTGCTTTTTTGGGTTGAGAAGATTAATGAATTAACAATACTTCCAGCTGTTCCATATTACAGTGGTGTTTACCATAATTGACTTTTATTAATAGTTTATGCTACAGGTGGATGAAAATCAATTAATTTCTTTCCCAATTTCTTCGTTTTTTCTTTAATTGCCTGGTTGTATTTTTTTTCAGTGTTTACTTTTGTTTTTATTTACTTTTGCGTATTTGCTTACACTTATGCCAACAGCCCCAACAGGCCAGCCGACACAAAACAAAATGTTAGCTGTAATTTTCTTTACCTAAGTTTGTTATTCCATTTGCTACATCCTAAAGGAAGATCCTACAAAGCATCAAAAACTGAATTAATCTAAACATGACTGTCCAAGTGACCAAGTGCCCGTATGTCAGTCTAATGTTGGCATTCTCTAGATCGTACATTTTAAATATTGAGCTGACACTTCGAAACCAATCTACACGCAGATTGCTATATAAATGAAAGCAAAATCAGTCAAGAGCCATGCCCACAATAAATAAAAATATATTTATCTGCCACATAAATTTTTTTAATTGCCCCATTTGTAGATGTGCCAAAAATGGGCGTGGTGGGATAACACAATATCAACGTAAAACTCAACTTTCAAGTTGATACGTAACACTATTAAAGGGCATAATCATTTACCAGCCACGCCCACTTTTTGTATGTAGATATGGGGTATATTTAAGGTTTGACCTACGCCAAATTTAGTTTTCTTACTTGTTGTTTTTATTGTTCTTTCTTTTTTTGTTAGCGTGCGGTAATTTGTTATAGTTGTTTGTTTTCACAAGGGCCTTTAAAAATTGTGCGTAATTAATTTATAATTAATTTTTGTGGTTTCATTGTTGTTTTCAATGTAAAAATGTGCCGTTAATTGAAACATTAAAAATGCATATACAATATACATATTATACACGTCGTACAAGTGTGGATGTAGAAAATCTCACATGCATGCATTATAATTTAATGTTTTTATGTCTTTTCTTTTTGTCTTAGTTGATGCGTACGATACCATATAAATTAGGTGCGAAAAAATGTTCATGTGTTCATGAAAATTTATGAGGTGAAAATCAAAATTTAGAAAGGATTTCTTGAAAAAATCTAATCATTAAAATTGATTCATTTACTTGCACTTGCTCTGTTCTTAGAAAAGATGCTGTCTTAGCTAGTTAAAAATCATCACAGGTGCTGTCACAGTGGCCTGATCAAGCTTGAACTGGCACCATTGAATTTGTTTGGCCAATATCGATCGTTTGGATCGAAAATTTCGATAGAAAAAATTTTCAAAAAAAATTTAAAAAAAAAAAATTTGGAAAAAATTGAACAAAAAAATAAAAGACGTCTGATTGAACTCAAACTCCCTCGTTTAGATTGATTCAAATTTTATGAGAACCCTTAAGGGAAATATTGGTTTCAAATAAAATTTATAACTGGTAGTAATATTTATAAATTGCGATTTTTGTTTAACATTAAAAGTGTTCTTAAAGGGACTTTAGAACATATTAGCTAAGAAACATATTTTAATATATAATGAATAAAAGATTGAAACAAACCCTCATTTATAAGGTGAAGGATATAATAAGTTTGCGTTTGCAACACCCAGAAAGAGACCCTTAAAAATATATATATTCTTGATCAGCATCAAAGACTGAGTCGATCTAGACGTGTATGTTCGGGCGTAAATTTTAAGATATTGAGCTAAAATTTAGTACAAACACTTTAAGTTTTTGCACTCAGATCGCTATTTAAAATGGGTAAAATCGGTCAAAGATCACCCCTACAATCGAGAAATATTTACCTATATACTTGAAATTTTGGTATGCGGATCTATAGTTACCATAGCAAAAAATAAGCGTGGCCGAATGACAGACATGCTTACAATTTACAAAAAACCGTACTCAGCGTATAACTCAACTGGCGAGCTGATAAGTAATACACACACTATTAGTGGTCGCAATCGTATACCTGGCACGCCCACCAATGTAGAGGTGGAGAGTATTTAAGATTTGTCCCAAGCTATTTCAGTTTTCTTACTTGTTTTAATTATAGACTCTTTATATACATTTCATATCTATTTTTAATAAAGTAATTAAATTAAAATGAACCACAACATTAACAATATTTTTCTCCGTTAACATTTCATATTAAAAAAAAGGCTTTAAAAACCAGAATATGTAACATAATAATACATGCATAAATGCACACATATATAAAACACCCCCGAAAGGCAATTACAAAATATTCGGTGAGGACCCTACACAGACGAAGAGTAAGGGAGCTGAAGGAAAAGTTTTTTAGGGAAAACAATCGACACATTAAACAAGTGGTAATTTCCATTATCAATTACAGCACAGTCACACTTACACTGATGCATATGCATGAACAATACATGCATGAATGGATGTGCATATGTAGAGAATCCGGAAAAATGTTTAAAAAGCTAACAAAACAAAAACTACGAACGGACATAACTTTCATGTAATGTTACAATTTATTTTATTTCGCTTCAATTTTTTTTTTTTTAATTTCTTGTTATTGTAATGTACTACATATATACGCATTGTTGGAGCGAATGAATGAAAAACTTTTTGGCACTCTATAGTGAACAGTTATGCATTCAGTTGTTGTTGGTTTGGTATTATTGTGTTTTTTTTTTCTTTTTGTTTTGGTGGTTGGAAACTTTGTAAGCCAATAAAATTAAAAAAAAAAAAAACTCAAAATTGATAATACAGTAAAGTTGTACAATACAATAAATTTTTGCACTTATGAATTAAAAAAAAGAGGAGAAAATATTATAGTCCGTTAAGCTCGACCATTCTACATCACTTGACTCTTATGCTTGCAAATACATAGTTTACACGTATCATTAAATGTGAAGCTTTGCCACATAAGTAATTTCGAGGAATATTATTATATGGAAAAAGAAATGGTACAACATTTGCCGCTTACTAGTTTCAAACATCCGCGCTAACTTAATATGCCACACAAGTGGTGCAGAGTATAATTATGTTACAAATATTTCATTCTTGGGCGTAATTATGAAAATCACACCAATCTTGATTAAACATATTTTGTACAGTCTCATAGAAACGGATAAACGGATTTTGCTTAAACTTTTTGTAGAAATTCGTAAATTAATTCAGCTTTCACACGAGGCATGTTTTGTGGGCGTGGCACCACTCATTTAGTTAAAAAAACAACATTTCTTTCGAAAAAGTATTTTCCTAAGCAAATGGGCGGTGCCGCGCCCATTAACTAAGGATCCCCGAAAAGATGGAGAAGTTTCCCAATGTTTGCAAAAAATTTGACCAAATTCGGATCAGTAATTTTTCAGTTATAAGCCAAACAAATTCACATTCATTCTTGTGTGTGTGTGTGGGTCGTAATTCTAAAAATCACAAACCAAACATCAAAATGTGAGAAAAATACCAGGCGCTCAGACCTGCTCAGTAAGCCGATGGCGATTTAACATAATTTTTAAAGTCTTATAACTTGGAAACGGCTGGACGGATTTAGCTCAAATTTTTTGTGAAAATTCGTAAATTAATTCAGCTTTCAAACAAAGCGTGTTTTGTGGGCGTGGCACCATCCATTTAGTTAAAAAAAAACGTTTTAAAAAAAATTGTTTCCTAAGAAAATGGACGGTGATACGCCTATTAATTAAAGATCCCCGAAAAGATAGAGAAATTTCCCAATCTTTACAAAAAAGTTGACCAAAATCGGAGTTGTGGTTGGAAAGTTATAAACAATGGTGGAATGATGTCCACACAACGTCTTCTGACTCCTTAATGTACCTGCCACGCCACCGTTTGTATGTAGTATTTAAATATAGGTGTAAGGCAAAATTAGATTTCTTACTTATTTTGAACTGTATTAGAGAAAGGCGGCTTAACGTGGCTGGCTTAGTCTGCTACTACTAAAGTTGAATGGGAATAATTTCACATTTTTATGTATTTTTTTTTCATCTGTAGTATTAATGCGCATATCTACTAAAACATATATGCTTACTTGTTTAAACATTTTCCAACAACGATTTCTAAAAACCTTGAACATATACTCACTCACTCACTTACTCATTGAGGCAACACTCCAACACACACTTACAACTATTTTATGTTAGTACTTGAACATTATAAAAGTTAAACACAGTTAAAAATATACTCAAACATATATGATATGTACATACAGTGGCTCACAGCTTATTTGGTACACCTACCTTTTTAACGACAAAACAGCTGTAGCGTCTAAAATATTTAAGTTATCAACCAAATTTTAATGCCAAGTTGTTGTTGTACGTTTAACGAAACTTGAAAACAAAAAAGATTTCAAAAAAATATTTCTAACTGTTTAATTAATTAGAACTTTGTTATAACACATCAAAAAACATGTCACAGCTTATTTGGTACAGTTGATTTTTTATTGAAAAATAATAAATATTATTATTATTTAATATTTTGTGTAGTACCCTTTCGCTTGTATAGTACTCTTTAGCCCCCTTGGCATTGACCTTACCAGTTTTTGTGTAACATTCGGGCTAATTTTACACCGCTCTTCCAACAACGCCTTCTTCAGCTCGTTTTTGTTGGTTATGTTGTGTTTTCTAATATTATTTTCCAACAAAAACCACAAATTTTCAGTAACATTTAAATCTGGTGTCTGAACCCGTGGCGACATTAAATGGGGGCAATTCCATATTAGTTAAGTGTGCACAATTGTTGACTTATGTTTTGGGTCGTTATCTTGATAGAAGCGGAAATTATCGCGTATACCAAGCTTCGTTGCACTTTGAAGCAAGTTGTCTTTCATTATTTTGAGGTACATATTTTTGTCCATTATTCCTTCAACAAACACTAGACTACCTACTCCAGCTGCTGACATACAGGCCCAAACTGTTACACTTTCCCCGCCACGCTTAACCGTGGTTTTAACGTTTTCTTTATTAAGCTCAGTATTCGATTTTCGCCAAACGTAGGATATGCCGATGGAACCCCCGATGTTAAATTTTGATTCATCTGCAAAAATAACTGAGTTCAAGAACTCAGAATTCTTCTTGACATATTCTTTTGCAAATGAAAGCCGGCTTTGTTTATTTTTTTTACTTATGAATGGTTTTTTACGAGCTACTCGACCATTAAAACCAGACTTGCGGAGTACGCAACGAATTGTTTTGGCACTGTAGGACTTGCCTAAATCATTATTAATTTCACAAACCACTTTTAGTTTCGGATTTGCCTTTATTTTTCTTACAATGTATCTCTCATCAGATTCATTGAAGATTTTATTAGGTGCTTTTCTGCCTTTATCATTTACGTGGTTTCCATTAAGAAAACGGTGGATAATATTCTGAACTGTGGATTTACTTCAGTTCACAAAGCCAGCAATTTTCCGTACCGAGTGCCCATTTTTATAATGATTTAGGACTAGTTCACGCTCTTCAGTACTGGTACGACGACCCATTTTTTTAATTGCGTGTATTAATTAACAATTACTTTAAATTAATAAAATTAATACTTGGAGTAATCACTAATATAACCAAGAAGGCCGAGAGGAGAAAAAATAGTGAAAAATGTTACGATCAGTCCATGCTTAAGTGCACAGAAATAACTGTACCAAATAAGCTGTAACATGTTTTTTGATGTATTATAACAAAGTTCTAATTATTAAACAGTTAGAAATATTTTTTTGAAATCTTTTTTGTTTTCAAGTTTCGTTAAACGTACAACAACAACTTGGCATTAAAATTTGGTTGATAACTTAAATATTTTAGACGCTGCAGCTGTTTTGTCGTTAAAAAGGTAGGTGTACCAAATAAGCTGTGAGCCACTGTATGTACAAACATTGTGTAAACATATACATATTAACGCATTCTTTAAAATGAAGATAACTGTTATTGGGCTCTTCAATGGTTTTCAAGTTGTATATATATAGAATATTATACTACAATATATTGTCTGTGTGTAAGTGTGTGTTTCTTTTTTAGCTAAAGTGATTGAAAAAAATTTAACACAGTGTTGACAGTCTCCTCTATTGCAGATTCTTTTCTTTTTTATACGCATTCAAGTATGCACGCACGCACTCACACACCAAAACTTCTATAACGGTATTTAATGAAAATTGTTGATTTATATATACATATATGTTATATGTGTGTATGTGCCATTGGTACATAATTTTCAATATAAATTTTCAATTTCTAGAGAGATAGAAAGAATTTTAAATAAGTATTGAAAACAATTGCGTTGTGCACCGAAATTGTACTTAAAAAACAGCGTATAAATATATTCATTTAAGTATGTGGGGATTTCTTTTTACTACTTTACGGTTAGTGACTTTGCGTAGCATCTAATTTTATTTAAAGCTTTAGCTTAATGCTATCATTTAAATCTTTTTAAGTGTACTTAGGAAAATCTTTTAAGAGTAAAAAAAATAAAAAGTTACACATTTGAAAACTTTTAGAATTGGTTGCTTGGATATCTAGCACTACAACTACCACATCTTTGAGTGATATATAACTTTACTCTCCCTTAGTTTAATTTACGTTTCAACATCATTTTATCACCTTGACTGCGAGGGTATAATTTTTTTATCAAAACTTTTGTAACACCAGGAAAGAAACATTAGAGATCCTAAAAAATATATATATTCTTGAGGAGCATTAAATTTGAACCCTTTAAGCTGTGTCCGTTCTATGATAAACTTTCTCGCCGTCTTCAAAATAGATACTCGTATATCGTTACAAAAAATATTGATTGTTCTTATATGAAATTAGTCAAAATCAATCGAAAGACAAGCTTACGGTTAAGCAAAGACTATATATTCATCTGAAGATCATTTTTAGCTTAATAGTTTTGTCAATAAACAAAATACCATAAACAGTGACCGTGAAATGTGGATTTCACGCTGAAGGTGTGACATTTGTAACGTTTTTGGCCATATAAATGATTTCGTAGTAAAATGTAACATGTGTACTGCATTTGGAATAAATTTGAACTCAATATATCAATTAGTCTAAGTTTCAATTACATACAAAATTGTTATGTTCTTATTGAAAAGCACTTTATTTCAATTTACACTCTGAATTTAATACTGATCAAATACATAGAATCCGTCTTTGAAGTCTTCTTGTCTCTTAAATACAATGACCATGTACCAGGCGTATAACAAAAAACGTTTTGTGAAATTGTGAAATATTAAAAGGTCATTAGCCTTAATCAAGCGTAAACAGCAAATTTAATTGCCTAAATCTCAAAGCCATAAACTTAATTGAAATGTAGTATAAAAGCTACATGTATACTCGTATATGTACAGAATAACAACAACAAAACATAAATTCAATATAAATTAAATAAGCAACTGGAATATACAGCAAAGACTAAACGATTATATTAGGCTGTTAATTAAACGAAAGTAATTCGGCGAAATATCCTATTAATAAGCAAACAACAACAACAACAATAATAACGTAGCCTAAATTAAAACCACATTAATTGAACAAAAGATGCGCATAAGATAATTTGTGTAAAGAAACATCAACGAATGAAGTTTTAGTTAAACAATTATTGGTTTAAATTTTTAAGATGAATTTTGACTCTAAATCATAATATAGAGGAAATAAAAAAAAAACTTCTTTTTAGAGGTCATAATAATATTAATAGTTTGACAAACGTTTTATTTATTCAATATTTTAATACAAATATAAAATTTTATATTAATCCTGATGTAGAAATTTATAGCGAAAAAAAAAGAATCACAAAAATACAACATGTTGATGCATTCATTACCGAAATTATTAGTAACTTATTATATGCGTTTAACGAGTGTCTACTGTTGGCATTTTATGCTGTACTGTTACTTTTGGTTATTAGCCATATGGGTGCAAGCTGAAATTTCTACAAATTTTGATTCAACAACAGCTCAACATCTCAGCAACTATGAGTCGTTACAGTGCACTTCACGTAAATTTGATAGTCTAGCCAGATCTATAGATGACGTTGAAGATTTGGAATTGGATGTTCCCGTAAATATTGCATTTGATAATCGCCAAAGAAAACGGTATGTCACATATAATTAGTAGATTTAAAAAATTAAGAAATTTAAAAAAAAACTCAATTGAAAATGAAAATTTTCCAATTGAAATTGATAAATATTCTACTTTAAATTGAAAAAATATGTGTTAAACAAAATAAAAAATTCCAATTTAAATTGAAAAAATCAATCTCAAATGAAAATGAAAAATGAAAAATTTCTCTTTAAATTGCAAAAGTTTATTTGCATAAAAATATTTTCAATTTAAATTGAAAAGCCTGATTTGGAAATGAAAAATTTCTTTTGAAGTTGAAAAATCTACTTGGAAGACAAAACGTTTCCAATATGTTTTGAAATTTTTCAAAATTAAATTGCAATCCTTTCATTTTCAACTGAAAATAGTGCAACACTCTTAGAGCGTTTAAAACTCTATTTGCTATTACTAGTATATTTAACTTTTTTATTTGAGAAAAACGCGTCATATTTAAGTTTCACTTCCGTAAAAAAGTTCAAAACCCAAAAATCTAGTTAAAATTTGCAAGTAACACCAGAGAAGCGTGCTCCTAAAAATAGCTGTCATCAATATTGTGACACACATATTGACAGCTGACGCTCCCTTTGAAAATTTTTATACTTTCCAGTCCATTGTAAAACTGTCGTTTAATAAATTTCACTTTCTTTTGTTTTGGTTGAAGGCAAAAAGCAACAAAAACCAAAAAAAAAAGAATGGGAATAAAATTGTGGTATCAGGTTAAAACGTTTTTCTTGTGTTAGTGTTTTTCTTGTTGATAAAATTTTATGAAACTGAATGTGTTTTAGAAGTAAACTTGATGTTATAACATTTTCTTTTACTTTTTATTAGTTTTCTCTTTTTTTTTTTTTTTTTCTTTTTGAAAATACATTTTTACACGCAAAACTTTAATTTTGTGTTGGTTGGATGGATGAAAATGTAGAAAAAAATCATAAAATTTTAACCACATTATAAATTTGATGTCACAGGTACACAAAACGCTTTTTTTATGTTTTGGAAGAAAAAAGCACGTTAACAAATGGTTGGTATACATATATATTTTATAATTAGGTGGTATATGCAGAGTTTTCTTAATAGGGAAGAACTTTTTTGCCTATTAAGTGCTTATCTCATTGGTTAATCAATAGACTTCAACATAAAAGGGGCGTTAAAGATTCTACAAGGTATATATATATATTCTTGATCAGCATCAAAAACTGAGTTGATCTAAATTTTGAGATATTGTGATGAAATTTGAAAACGATTACAATTGACAAAATCTATACATCTGCCACAAAAATTGACCCATGAACTTGAAATTTAGTGTGCGTATCTACAGTTGTCAAGTTATGTGCCAAAAATAGGCTTATATAAAAAATACGCCCACAATTTACAAAAAAAAAACATATTCCGCGTAAAACTCGACTTGCATGGCTGATATGTATGCCCTTCATATTTCTATTTATTTACATACTTTGCTAAGTCTTACTATTAAGCAGGAAAATAACTCTGTACAAAGTGAAAAATGCATGAATACCTTCTTTCATTATGGGGGCTTTTATAAATCTATTTAATATGTTGTTGTTTTTGGAGATTGCGTTTTTTATATGAGGTGCGGTGCTTTACAATTATCTTTTATACATTTTGAGCGTAATGAAATTTCATTAACCCCTCTTTGAATTGAAAAAGTCATTTTTTTACGAGTGTGCACACTCGACTAAATTTAATCTTAGCAGACAAAAAGGCGTCAAACACATTTACAGTGGCAGCAAAGCGAGAATGGTTTTACGTTTATACATATATACATATACGTAGAGATGTCATATGTTTATACAACGTGTGCGCGCTGCTTATATATAAACGTGTCTGTTGGGGCATTTGTTTACTTTGCTAAATGTGATCTCATTTTTTTTTAGGCTTCTTGGCTATTTATAATATACCCACCACCTTAGTGATGACAATATACTAAGTTTTTCATTTCATTTGTAGCACAGGGAAGGAGGCTTTATAAAGTATATATATTCTTGATCAGCAATATCCGTCCGTATGCCCCTCCCTGTATCTCTCTGTTATTGACATTCTCGCGCGTAATAATTTTTAGTATATTGAACCAAAATTTTGTTTTGAAATTGAGCAAAATTAGTTGAAAGCCACGCCCACAATCAACAAAAATCTATTTATTTGCCGCAAAAATGTACCCATGAAGTTGAAATTTAATAGACATATTCATAATTAAATCTTCCAAGAATATGCCAAAAATGGGCATGATCTGATAACAGACAAGCGCACAATTTACAAAAACCTTTTTATGCTAAATGCTTGTCGCATTGAAAGCTGATATATACTAAAAAAAAATCATAATTAGGTACATGCCACGCCCACTATTTGTGTATGGAAATGGAGGGCATTTAAGATTTGGTTTAAGCTAAAACTTGTGTTCTTACTTTTTTTTTCTTCGTTTAGTGTGGCTGTTGCTGTTGTTTTATTGCAGCAGTTTCTATAATACTATACTACGCTGTTCTTTTATTACAGTCAACACTTAAAGAAGTATTATAAGTTTCTTGAAAAGTGTGCGTCTATTAAGTAGTGAAGGTAGAAGAAAGTAAAAGTCTATTAAAGTGCTTTTAACACACATTGAAAGGTGGTGAATTTACATGGACAGACAGACGGACGAATATAGGTTTCAGATAATGATTCTATATGGATTCTCTAAAAAAAATTAGATGCGCACCCCATAGATGAGATTCAAATCTCAAAATAGACAAAGCAAATTATCTGAAAAATGTTCTTTAAATCAAATTAAATTTTATACATCTTCAATCCTTATACAAAATTTCAATAGAAGAAAAGCTATAACATTTATGAATGACATTCGTACAGGTATGAATGAAAAGTGAAACTCATTAAAGCGAATATTTATCCATTTTGAGATGACGAATCTGAACTAATGAAACCTCAACCATATACTTTACATATTGCTGTTATATGAATATTTTTATGCTTTTTCGTAATTACATTGAGTGACTTGGCTGCTTATTACTTAAAAAACACTATTTAGCATCGTAACCACTATTAGTAATGTAAAGTATTACGTGTTGTTGTCTTTGTCATATGCCCTGTAACATATTAAGAATAGTACTTACTACCACTTATATTCTCATGGTCACAGCGTTTGTAAGAACTATAATCATTTAGATCAGAAACTTAGATCAGAAAGACTATAATGAGTTTATATATCTTGGAGTAAGTTTAGCAACTACCAGGAAGAAGCTTCAGAGACAATAATAGAGTGTACGAAATCTTTATCAGGTTCTTGACCTCTCTATTATTAACGGCTTCAAGGTGTCGTTGTGTTCAATTGAAAAGCTTACTAAAACGGAAAAATTACGAAATCGAAGTGAAATTTACAAAAAGACGTACTAGTTTTCTATTTAAAATGGGCAAATTCCCCGCCCACAATTAACAAAAATATTTCACAGACACAAATTCGTACTATACATCTTTTCGATGTACTAAAAATGGGCATTATTAAATTAATGACACGCCCACTCGAAAGGTTTAGAATTTGATTTTTAAAATAAAATGCCAAATATCTGTGCCTATGCCATACTTATTAGTTAAAAGGTATTCTAGATTCGACCTAAGCCAAAAGTAGCGTTTTTTTTTAATTTCTTTATATATTAAGTAAGTTGTAAAACTAAAGTTTATGATTTATTTAAGTAAGCTTTATATTTTTATACCCAACATATATTTACTAAGTTTGTCATTGCATTTAAAAGACGAAAGAAAGAAAGAATAGATGGAGGCGTAACAGACCTTCATCTCCGTAGGACCCTGTGTCTGTTGTCAGTCAAAATCCACGCCCACAATTAACAAAAATCTATTTATCTGCTACTAAAAATTAAGCTTTTAAGTTGAAATTCGATATAATTTTTAATAATTATCTCATTTATCGATGGGCATGGTCGAATAACAGACACGCCACAACGTGTCTTGTGTCACAGCATGTCTACTCAGCATAATGGACTGAACATGCACTCTGATATGCACTACATGCACCATTAGGTGACGTAATTATGTAACCGTCACGCCCTTATTGTTTTTATGTAGATGTGGAGGGTATTTAAAGTTTGGTTTAAGGTAAATTTAAGTTTTTTACTTATTTTAGTTTCTGTGTTCTATGTGCTGGTCACTCCTTCTCCTCTCTCTCCCGCTCTGTCTATCAGTCATGTTACATTTGATCACGTTGTTTATACTTATATATGTATAAACGTTTATAATGGTAGACTGTGGCACACTTAATCATTTGTTTGGTTCTTTTGTCTCATCATCTCATCATCAAACGAAAAAATCTATTTCTGCAGAGCCACAAACTGCACATATTTCCGGGTGTGCGTGTGTGTGTGTGTGTGTTAAACGAGACACTTGTGAAAATTAGTGTTGATATAAATGCTTCATTAATCATTTTATATTTTACCGCATAATCCCATTAAGTAGATATGTTACTAACCTTTAACACAACTGAACATATCTAATATACCGCATACTTATATAGTATATATATGTAAAATATATGAAAGAAAAGTTGCTGAAATGTGTCTGAAAACAATTGCGCTGACTATTTATATTTACTATACTTTGGTGGCATTATAATGTTTCGTATGTTCATAAAGTGTCGCTTTATTTCCTTTTGTTTTATGGAAGAAGCAGTTTGGTTCTTACGAAGCCAATATGTCACGTTTATGTATCACATTTCGTGGAATTTTGTTTACATTGTACACTGAAATTATGTTGGCGTAGTATTAATTACCCCGCAGAGCGTGTGTATGCAGCATTGTATGCACTGTTGTTCTTACAACAAGAGCAACAAGTTTTGATGATGTTTTCTGTTTGTTTGTTTTTTTGTTGTTTTTTTTTTTGTCTTAATTATTTATTTATTCTTGTTGAGTGATTATGTCAACAAACGTGAAATGGCGCTGAGTTAAATGATTTCTTATAAAACCAGAACATAATCATAAGAAAAAGACGAATTTTATATATGTGCGCATGTTAGCTTAAGAAAAATCTTTTCCAGGCTATTATTGTGTACGGGGAATATGATGAAGAAATTTAAGGGCATCAAAGAATCAGTAACAGTGACCTGATCAAACTCAAAAAATTAGAATTTTCTGCTAAATATGTATCGATTGATAAAGTTAGTGTGATTAAGCCTTATGAAAAATAGAAATCTAGTAATAATCTAGTAAATTACCATCGATAAGCATCACAATTTCTCTATTGTGTATGTAAATTGTGTATGTAAAAAGGGTAGAAAGGCTCTCCACCCATGATGTACACGTCTAGGGAATCTAAAGTTGGTTTCCATATATAACAAACATTTGACCACAGGGAATATACGGCCATTTGTCAAATTTGGATTAAAAAAATTAAAATGATTCTCCACCTATCTCACATTACTTCCGTTTTGTATATCTAATCTAATGAAAAGCAAAATTCTAATTATGGCCAGTTTCGTAATTTCAAACATTACATGCAATCATCAATGGCTATGCCTGCGCATTTTAGACAAATGGGTTATCATAACTTAATATCTAAACACGACAACTGTTGTTTGTATACCAACACAACAACACAAATATGTGTTTGAGTATGAAGCGGTTGAAATTTTGTGTAATTTGCACAAATTTTCAACATGACATATCTGGCAAAGCGTGTACGTGTCAATTGCGCCACCAACAACTACATGTGCATAGCGAAACATTCATCGCACGACACAAATGGTTATTACAAAATTGGTAAACTTTATTTCACCCAGTGACATGCAATTCGAGGTGTAATACATAACCTCAGCGTAAGTAATTTAAATATATTGTTAATAATGCAATATTTTCTTAACGATTTTCTTTTATATTCATAACATAAAATACTAATCATACACTTTCCTTCTATGTGGTGGTGTAAAGCGCATAATGTTTTCATTATTAATATTATTATAAGGGTTTAGTTGAGTCCAAGGTATTAGCAAAACATCTTTATTATTATCTTTCGCGTGATGCTTGGTATTTGAGTTCTTCGCTTTTCTTTTAGAAGGCTGCTTATGATTTTTCCTCTGCTTATGCGTTTTCTTCAGTTGCTTGTTAGGTGAACTTTGCTCGGCTTTGATACCATACCACCAGATAAATTCACCCATAAACACCAAGAAACTAATGCCTAACCCCACACATAATAGTACAAAAGGTGCTCGCAAATGCTCTATAGTTAAAACAATTACTCGTTCTATAATGAGAGAAAGGAAAGAAAACTTGATTTGTGGCAACATGAGATGGAAGGTATCCTAAAATATCATTCCAATAAGTATTCGAGGGCGTAAGCATATACTTGCCACGCCCACCATTTATATGCAGATGTGAAGGGTACTTAAGATTTGGTCTAAGCCAAATTTAGTTTTTCTCATTGTCGATTTTATTATCTTCTACCCTTTTCCAACGCACCTGTAAATTGCGGTCTCATCTCAGCAATTCTATTTAAATAGCTATGATTATAAATGAAATCGTTGGTGATTTTTTCAAAAATGCCAAAATCACGCATTCGCCGTATTAAAAGGTTGATTTCGTAGCGCAATATAAAGCCAGGCTTCATAATCATTTGTATTGGGCTGGTGAACACATTTTTCGGGAACCCAATTATATGATCGGAGACGGGATGTTGTAAAATATACAAGCGACTACACAGTATAACTTTATTGCCCTTCTTCACCTGTTCCAAATTAGCAGTGTTGGGTACGAATTCCAAAGAATTGTTATACATATCATAAATCCATTGATCGTGTTCATTTTCAAACCAATCATGATTCTCCTCAAAGCCGCCTAAAGCAGAACCTCTAGCAGTGACAAATTTTCGTTATTTACTTACTTACCAAATGGTATGCCAGCTTCAACCACTTCCGTTAATTCATCAATTTGATGCATTAAGCCGGGATCCTTAAAAACGGAAATCAATTTCGATACAAAAATCGCCATGACATTTATAGCATACAAATTCAAAGCCATAAATAATATGCGAGTAGCATGACATATGGGGCGCTCATATACAGAGGTCATAATGAATACACCCAGATTATTAAGACCGATCAGAGATATTTGCTTAGAGTTTTTCGGTTCTGGCAATAGATTTACATACATATACCAGAAGAACCAAGTTATCATTAAAACAGCGAGAAAACATAACCACGTCACGTCTTCGAATATATTGTATAAGGCCATCCAAAAGGGACGGTCTTCAGCCAATTTAACAAACCAGGTGTAACTGTCCTCCATATAACAATCCGTTACCCAAAAATCCAAACTAATTTCATCGTCTGGATAAAAGCCTCCGATAACAAAATCACAAGTTCGGTTATTTAATTTGCCTAATAAACCACTATATGTACCGGACGCTTCCAATACGCCGCGACTTTCATAAGTGCAAATTGTATCGACCTTAAACACAAAACATTCACATTTCATTTACATAAAAATTTCCAATAAAGTTTCACTCACTGAAAACTTTAAACGTTCCTTTAGAAAATCCACCATTTTCATTTCAATGCCACTAGCACAATTATCTTCAACGAAGGGTGCCCACACTGAAGCGCACAAAGAGAACGAACAATTCTTTGCTGAAACGGCGTTAAAGAACTTATATACAAAAGTCTTCAAAATCATACTTTTTGGTGAAAATTGACCATTATCGCATTGACCAAAAACCTGTGTTTTCAATTTTCTACAATCCATTTCTTGATAATAACGCATGGCCACCAAATTATACGCAGTAGGTGAGATAGCATATAGTAGAGCTGCTTTGGTAACGAAAGCCTCGTTAAGTAATTCGTAAAATATTTGCATGGCCGTCTCCTCCGTTTGATTGCGTTCTTCAACATTATGAAAGAGAATCAGGAATTTAGCGCCCGGGTTCCACGAAACCGAACGCATTAAATAATTACGCAGCAATATACTTAAATTATACAAATCATCCAAAATGATAACATAATAATCCGCCAAGACCACACCTTTATCATTTATAATATCATCATCATACAGTGTAGCATCCGACATTATGCGCACTTGATAATTATTACGGCGAGGAGAATTTATATCATTTACACGCAGCAAGTAGCCGCGCTGTATAAAGGCGGCTGGCATAGATAAATTATGCACCTGAGTGGCCACAATATTTAAAGATCTTGTTAATTGTTCGCGTCTCTCAAAGTAAAGTTCAGCAAAATTGTACAAACACTTAGTACCCGCCGACCATGCCATCGGTCCACCGTCATTTATTCTACGAAAATAAACTTCCAGCAGATTTTGTGTGTAATTGGTTTGATTTTCCGCCCTTGTTACTCTTAAATACGAAACGTGTATTAAAATAAAAAAGAATTTCGATATTTCCATTTTACGCGCTAAACATTCTACACACTAAAACTTTTGAAAAACTTTTGAAAATTGTAGCAGTGTTGCAGAACTATTTATATAACAATTTATAGCATACTTTTCTATAGAACACATATTATTAGTTAAATATTAAAGCATACTTGTTGTTACAGCTTGTTATTATATTTCATTGCATGCTTCTCTGTTTACCTATAAAGATGTTGTTAAAAAAATGCTTTTTAAACCCTCCACCCCAACCTGAGAGGTATGTTAAGTTTTTAATACCATTAATAACCTCTAGTAGAAGGCGTTAAAGACCCTACAAAGTATTCCTGTTCAGCATCAAAAATTGAGTCGATCTACACTTGTATGTTTAGGTGACCGTGTTGGCATTCTCACGGTTATACATTTTGAAATATTGTTGTGAATTTTTCTACAGACTACTTCTACATACAAATTGCTATTTAAAGAGACAAAATCGGTTAAAATCCACGCCCACAATAGAAAAAAATATATTTATCTGCTAAAAAAAATTGAGCTATGAAGTTGGAATCTGGTGCACATATTTATAATTATCCCATTCACAAAAGTGCCAAAAATTGACACGCTTGGATAAAAGATAGGCCCACAACTTACAAAAAAACTATACTCGGCGTAATTCGACTGCCACGCTCCCTCTTTGTAAGTACCTTAGGAGGGTATTTAAGATTTCACTTAACTTTAATTTTGCTTTTGTATATGTTAATGTTTTTTATTTTTATTTTTTTATTTTTTTGTTGAACTGTCTCCGCATTGGCGTCTTTTTTATGCTTACATAACAAATGTCAAAAATTTATGACAAATGTTAGAAAAGTTTCATTCATAGTAAGTGAGTGTTTGAAGTTTCTTTTCTTTTATTGTATTTACTTGTCGTCTTCCCATTTTGTTCTCATTAAGGATCATGACTCTGACAATGATTGCAGCATATCTCATAAATACATATAATCAACAAGAAATATGAACATTTATAAATTATGTGTTTGTTTAATGATCATAACTAACCAGACATATAGCACCCACTCTTAACTCTATTATATGCAATATTTTATTGTTGACTATTGCTCTTTCTCTCCCTCGTCCTTTGTTGGAAGATGCTCTTTGTTCTAACTAAAAGCCCCAAAGATAAAAAGATGTCAACGTTGGTAATTTAATTTAACCTCAAACTCTAACATTTCCTTGCTTTGGCTCTTTGCTTTGCTTAGAGTAAAATTAAAAGGAAACGGAACTCTATAACTATAACTCGCCCTCCCCAACAGAAGAGTACTTGTATACCAACAAATTTATATTTTATTAAGTAAAGAGTGAGGGAAAGAGAGAGCGACATCTTTTGTGGAAAGTAAATAAGTTTGTGGTTGGTGTTGGTGTGAACGCAATAATCTTGAAAATATGTTTGCAGAGTTTTGTCGACATCCTCATAGCCAAAGGATACATTATATTATTAATATTACATTTTGAGGTTTGAATGCTAAGGACATCATAAGGTATTACATAATACCACCGCTCGCTGCATTGTTTATTTATAATTACAAAAACTTTACGTGTCACTTCATAATATTTCATTCTAACTAAATTATTTAAGATTGTCTCATTCAAATGATTAATAATGATTTTCACTCGAGATGGTATGGCTTTCTAATCAAATTCTAATAAGATTGAATTTTTTAATAAAATATTTAATAAATATGAGATTAAATGTAAATTATTTTATCAAGACTTCAACATTCACCCTCGAATACTATATGTTTACGTATTATACTGGCTTTGGTTAATTATTTTCTTATAGTATATATTTTGCATGTAATTAGGTTACATGTCATTGAGCATGTAGCATGTGATGGCTAATCTGTAAACTTTATGAGTTACATTGTATCGTACCGTCAAATGAATGACACTTTCAGAGTGCCAAGTGTTTGAACAGCAACAAGAAAAAAAACTTAATTTGGCTGAAACCAAATCTTAAATACCCTACATATCTACATACAATCAATGGGCGTAGCATATACATAATTCCGTCCACTAATAATGCATTACCTATCAGCCAATTTTTATGCTGAGTACAGTTTTTTGTAAATTGTGGGCATCATGGTTATCCCCGATGACGTCTATTTCAGACACATTGATATATGAGGTCATAATAAGTCTGTGTACCAATTGTTAACTTCATAGGTCAATAGCTTCCTTCTAATTGTTGTAAATGAAAAGACAAACTTAATATCCTCTCTTCTATGTGGAAGGTACAAAAACTAAACAAACTAATAAATTTGATGATAATATTTGTAAACAAGTAAATAAACTATCACGAACACATTTGCAAATTTATTTAATATAAGAACTCGTTAAAATTATTTATATTTAATTTTCGAATTAGCTGAAAGAAATATTAGATGGCAGTAACATGAAAAGATAGGCTAGCTTGTAATCAATGGTCGTATAAATCAGCAAATAAATAATTAGGGTCTTCATGACAGCATGCAAACAATAATATTAAGCAGACACGTAGCTAGCTGTTGAAATTTGGGGGGGGATACCATTTTTTTCAACTGCAAAGGACCAAAAGGCAAAATGGTAAATTTCTTATGCTAGTTCAAACTATTTAGACCACCATAAAAATCATTTTTAGAAAGGGTATTTAAAAAAATGGCTCATATCGGCAGAATATGATATACACACGTAAAATACTGTGTTCACGCAAATTTTGAAAAATTTTCAGCGATGTAAAAATTGTTTCTCTACGTTTTCCTCTATTTTACAATAGTTCAAACTTTGTGTTGTGGTGAAAATTATAATTTAGCGCATTATGACAGCTTCTGTGATGATTTTAAACCACCATAAAAAGCGTTCTTTGAAACCCCCACTTTTTTATAAAATATTACATATTTGTGACTTTTTTTAGTAGTTTTATAACCTGCATTATTAAGTTTATATGGATATTTGTAATATGACTGGCTTTAAATTATACGAATGAATTCAGAAACTCTTACTGTCTGTCAGTCTTTCCATATAAATTGTTACCCTTTTTGTCAGATATTTTAATGAATATAAATATGATATAAGAAAATGTTTTGATCCTATTGGAAATGAACCAGATTGGACCATTTCTACAACCCCTTCCCATACAAAGAATTATATTAGAAAGGAAGCATAATTTTATGCAATTAAGTGGTGTAGGATATTAAACGGTCGAATATAGTCGACTATAACATTTCCACTTGTTTTTCTTTACAGCTCTCCTTCAAACTCTAATATGTGTGGTTTTATAATTAAATGAAAAACATCATATAGAATTTTTTTTGCATATTATAATCTTTAACTTAACTGTGGGAGTATATTAAGTTTTTCAGAGATCCTATCAAATATATATGTTGTGGATTTGCATTAAAAACTGAGCCAATGTAGACATAAATGCCCGTCTGTTGTAGGCACTCTCACAATCGTAAATTTTAAGATATTAAGTTGAATTTTTCTACATGGATGGCTTTTGCAATCAAGTAAATTCGTTCAAAAGCTATGCCCAGTTGAAATATTTACAATTAGCCCCGCCATTGATATGCCAAAAGTGGGCATGGTCATTCAGTATTAAACTTGAGTGATACGTAAGCTGATACGTAATACATGTGCCACGCCTTCCTCTGTATGTAGATATGGAAAGTATTTAAGATTCAGCTCAACCCAAATATAATTTTTTTACTTGTTACTTGTTCTTGTTAACCTTTTTTATACGAATCGTCACAAGTTTTTATAATATTTCTGTTCTTCTTGCTGTTGTTGCCGTTGCTATTGCTGGTGCCTGTTTTTTTTTACCGTTGCTATTTATGCTTGAGTTATTTTAGACGTAGAAAAAAATCTTTTTTAAGCGAAATAAAAAAAATAAAAAGGAAATATTTTTCATGTTAATTATACTGGAAATTTCTCTACCAAGCTTGAGTTTAATAATTTCTACGGAATAGTTTCTCATTGAAAAGTTAATTAAATGAATAAATGAATGTCGGTTTTTCCGCTATATAATTGAAAGAAAGGGGCAGTGTACTGCAATAATGAATTTTCTTTGAAAAAAATCTTTAGCCTTGTTTTCAAAACATAAAAAAAAGGAAAAAAAGAAAAGCTTTTAATTTACATTTCTAATAAAATAATTTAAATTAATTAAAATATTTAAAAAGATTTCGTAAAAATTGTGATATTTTTCAATATTTTTCCATAAGATATACTTGAGAGATCTACTAGGCGTATGAGTGATACAATGCAAGTATATAATACAATTACAGTTTCAACTGTTGTTGTATGTTTGTTTTGGATATGTACCAAAGAAAAAGATGCCACCTATTGTATGTAAACAGGAAGAGAATTTCCCAAAAATTGTGTATTTTAATGGCGGGGGGAAATAATATTCATTTTACAAAGTTATGAACTCCGAAATGGAAGGGGTGCACAGCACAACAAACAAAATCCATTAAGTGGAAATGTTGGGACCATAAAAATTATTTTCGGCTCTTTTTTTTTTTAGTTTCTTTATGGCTTTGTTTTTACAATGGCCAGTAGCAGGCGACACTTTCAAGTAACGCCATTTAATACTACACTTGTACTCAGACAATGCATTACAAAATCTCCATATACATACATACCATACACATGTTTGCTTGTGTATTGTAATGAATATGTTTATAGTTAAAAGAAAAACCTTCAAACCACTCCAAATGGAAGAGGAAGAAAAATTCAACATCAGCAATAGTGACAACGACAGTAGCAACAATAACAATAATAAATAAAATGATGATGATGATGATGATGACAAGAAGAGCTATAACAACACAATGATAAACAAGTTTGAGGACGGAACAAATAAAAATGAAAAAAAAAGAAAGGAAAAAATTTTCTTTAGCTTACGCCAAATTTTAAATACCCTCTAAATCTACATACAAACAGTAGGCGTGGCGAGTATGTGATTATGCCACTTCATAGTGTATGGTTTACGTATCAGCTTGCAAGTCGAGTTTAACGCTAAATATGGTTTTTTGTAAATTGTGGGCGTGTCTATTATTCAATTCTGCCCATTTTCAGCACATTCTGAACAGATTTCAACTTCATAGCTCAAGAAAAAATAATCAACAATTCATAGCTTAAGTTTTGTGGCTGATAAATAGATTTTTATCGATTATGGGCGTGGCTCTTGACCGATTTTATCCAATTGAAATAACAATCTGCATGAAAAAGTGTATATGTACAAAATTTCAACTCAATATCTTAAAATAAACTTTGACTTCTTCTGCTGGATGTTGCAAATGGAATGAAAAACTTAGTTTATCTCTCATCTTATGCGTAGGGTAGAAAAGGAGTGACAATAACAGGAAAAAGAAGCATTACAAAAAAGTACGAATGCATCTCCCCATTAAAAGGAGTTTGTAAGTTAAAGAATGACTCATTTTTATTGTCTACGAGAGACGAGAGTCTTGGTTATAAATGGAAATGAAAGTTAAGTGAAGTATGCGTTGCATAGTTATGTTTTACAATAGATATTTAATAGTTTTCTTATGGCCCTTTTCTTACTGTCAACTAATGATAAACATGTTTTACAGTAAAAAACAAAACAAAATAAAAATGGAAGGCAGACTTAGTAACAGACCAACACTTGGTCTTTGTTGACAATGTTGTAATGTCTCTAAATCTTTAGTAATGTTTATTAGAAATATTGGTATAAAATAAATATGTTTTTTTTATAAAATAAATAATTTTGATATTAATAAATTTGCAAAAGTGTAATAAGGAAAATGCTAAGAGTTTTTTTATTCTATTTATTTCTTTTTTAGATTCGTTTTACATCTGAATGCAACCACTCCATTAAATATAAATTTCTCACAAATCGTGGCCCGTAAAATATATTTCAATCAAACCAGTAAGTATGGATAGCTTATATTTTTATACTCTCCACATAAGAAAAGGGTTATACTAACTCCAACTACGCGAAACAAGCTTCTGGGATCTTCGTGAGATCCCTGAATTAATGTATATTCTTAATCAGCATTACGATATAAAACGCGATCCACACCCACTATATGGGTATAAATGTGGAGGGTATCCAAGATTCGGCCTATGACAAATTGTGTCTTTTTTTTTAAAACATTACCAAACTTTTTTTTAAATATTCAGCAAATATTATGCATTCTGCGAATACGGATCAACGTTCCATTATATTACCATGTGCTCTGCGTGGTCAATATGATATTTTTGTACAAGCACGTCGTCGAGGTTCCATTAAGATTGAAGCTCATATGTGGCATTATGGTATTGATTATTGGCCTTTACTACTTAATCGCACTCAACGGGTTAGCATACGTACACAGAATCGTGTACGTAAGCGGCAAATGATTGTTAAATGGGAAAAAAGGTAAATATTTGTTATTTATACTATAGACAAAGACAGCAATAGAGAGAATGAGAGAGTGAGTTTGGCATTAATATGAATAATAATGAGATTGATTTTGGTGTTTTCATATTTATTTAACAGTAAATTTGACTTTCATGCTGTACATTATTGTTTGGTTGTAAGTACACAGCATGCTCATAATGATTTTTGTGAGGCTGTTGAAGAGTACGCCACTGCAGTATATCGTAAAACAACGCAGGCATCGTGTTTAAATGTAAACATGGTGGATTTGGTGTTTGCCCGTCACCCGGAGAAAGCCAGAAAATTAGGTAAAGTAAAAAAAAAACCTAACATTAATTCATTAAAAAAAATATTCATAATTATTAATCAAATTAATATATTTAGATCCCTACATAACCAATGTGATATGTACAGGCAGTCGTACTCAACAACTAATACGAGGCTTGGCCACCAATTATCTTTATTATCTTGACGTTTTCGGCGTACATACAAAAAAACAAAATCTTACTTTTCATTTAACCTCTCATACGATACATTTTAATCGCAGTCATCCGGCTGTACTGAAAAGTAATGCTTTAAATTTAGTTAAAATTACGGGTTTACATGGTGTACAGGTTTTTAGTTTTAAGGTAAGTGGCAACCCATTCTAGATATTTCATTGAATTTATTCATACATGTACTCGTATAGACACCAATTACCATAAATTTGTCACGTTTACGTTATTTAATTGTACCCTGTGGTGGTAGTGAAGTGGATGCCAAAATTTTAAAACAACGTTCAATCATCGGTAACGAGAGAAACATTTACAAGCCTACCTATATTGTTGTGCCAGACATAATGCCAAATGAACGTTATATGATACGTTTCAAACCGAACAATGATGATGAAATACTGAGAGCCAATAAAATTGGTGTAAGTTGAAAAGTTGAAAGAGAAAAAATTTCACAAAATTTCATAAAAATTTTTCATGATATTTTGGTTGTTATGATAGTTGGCTGTTACCACCGATAAAGTGTTTAGCAATTTGCCAGAGCTACCCGAAAATACGACAATATTCGAAGTGCGTACACAATGTCAGACAACTGAAATTGCTTGGTATAGCTCACCCGAAGTGAGAGCAATGCAGTAAGTTTTCTATGATATTTGTTGGGGTATTAATGCCTGAATGCTTTTAATATTTAACATATGATATCTTTCTCTCCCTCTCTCCCCCCCTGTCTGGTTCTATCTGTCTTACTGTCCCATTTCATCTTGGCTGCCAACGCTATATGCTACCTCATGTGTAAATCAATAAAATTATATATAATGACCGCTGGCTGTTTGTGGTGGCCTGACTATGTGGTTTGTGCGGTATTAATGATAATGATGATGCTGTTGCTGCAGATACTGCATAATTGTTTTCAATATTCCGCAACGTAATCGCAGTTCGCTTGATTACACCAATTATTGTATGGATTTTGGCAAACGTGTTACCGAACATCAACTATTTCATTCAAAAAAATGCCTTAGAAAAGATAGAAAGTATGTATGACCTAGAAAAGGGTTTTTCCAATAAGGACATAACATAAGTTTTGCACTACGTACGTTTAGTATTGAACGTACAGCCTGTCTGGCTGTGCAATTATTAAAACGGAAAATTGGTGTAAAATAGTTGTTATAGCTGGAATCACCGATTCAACATAATAAAAATGTTAACTCTGCCTGACGTTTTGACGTTAACAGATCACGAAAAACATTGAAGAATGCGTTCTTATTACAATGCACAATTGTTATGTCCCTATTGAAGAAGCCTTTATGCATAATAATTTCAAAAGCTTTAATCAAAAACATTCTATTCGTTTAATTAGTCCGCCCGTTTTGGAAACGATTACGCTATTCAACTTATTACCCGGACAAACTTATATAATTTATGTAACCATTAATCTTATGGATGGCAAGCCTTTACCGTATCAATCTTTAAAAATTAAAATGTTTCAGCATTGTCCTGACGATTGAAATTCTTTGAAAGAAATGGAAAGAAACAAATTCTATGAACTTTAATATTCCAAATATTATAATATATAATTATTATATATATAATTAAATGTATTGTACTTTATTTTACTAGATTAAATACTAATTAATAATAATCTTCTAAATGAAAACAGCTTTTCAAATCCAGTCATTAGTTAATTAAGAATAAATTTATATTAGAAATAATTAGTAAGAAAAGTAAATTTGGCTTGGATCAAATCTTAAATACCCTTCATATCTACTTACAAACAATAGGCGTGGCAGGTATATGATTACGCTCTCTAATTAAATTGCAAGTCGGCTTTTACGCTGAGAACGGTTTTTTTTTTTGGAAACTTTGGGCGTGTATTATCTAACCACGCCCATTTTTGTCACATCGATGAATGAGATAATTATAAATATGTGTACCAAATTCCAACTTTATAGCTCAATATTTGTGGCAGATAAATAGATTTTTGTCGATTGTGGACGTGGACAGACAGATGGACAGATGATTATATTCTGAAGCTGATCCAGAATATAAATACTTTGTAGGTTATCTGATGCCTCCTTCAGCTTGTTACAAACGGAAAAACAAATTAGTATAAAAATTTGTGTAAATATATAATTTTTAAAACCTTTTCGTAAGATCATCTTTATATAACTTGACTAAAATAAAAAGCTTCATGTAGCTTTAAGTTCCTATGATAATTAAAAAGCATTTATACTTTTAAACCCTTTTTAATAATTGATAAAAAAATAAGTTTTTATTTGTTATTAATTTGAAAGATTTTTATAATCAATTAAATGATTAATAAGAGGAAAAAATGGTTCTACTTGAGCTATTTAGAAATTCATAAAATTTTCGCTCAAACTTGTTTTACCCTAAGCCTCAGTTAAAGCTCTTTATAAACGATTCGAATTGGATACCTACTATAATTACTGATATTTATAAAATTTGTAATTAAAAATTAATAAAATTAAAAGATTATTTAAATATACTTTGCACCACTTGTGGTCCTCAATTAAACCGATCACAATCACTTCTGAATCGATTTAACCATGTCCGTCTGTAAGTCTGTCTTTTAATGTAACCCTAGAGAAACCAATTTAAAAATGGACTAGATTAGAACATCTCCTCTTCACTGATACAACTAAACTAACTACTAATTTGGGGAAACAAGTGTTGCAGGGTTTTAAATGATCGCTTATAACCGAATATAACATTTTCTGTTGTCAACTTTTAAATTTAAATTACACAAAATAAAAATTCAAAGTAGACTGTTATGTTTTTTGATCTCCAATACACCAAATTCTTGAAGCAATTTATGGCAAATATACAAATACTACCATAGTACTTAGCAACTCATTATGTATAATAATTTTATTAAGTATCTTTCTGTTGTATAATATTTAATTTAATTTAAATTATATTTAGCTAGAATTTATACAATTTCTAAATAATTATATATTATATGTGCGCTGGATGTATACTATAATAATAAAATAAAATAATACAAAATATATATTTTCGAACTATTGAAATCAATAATAATATAATTGAATAATGATGATTCCTAAAAAAAAATGTGTTTTTATTAAGAAAAACTATAAAATATGTAAGTATTAAATTATAAATATGCAACTGCGTAAAATGTTAACCTTGAGTGACGTTTTGACAGTCACAGATAATAAGAAATGTTTTAGGGAAAGTTGGTATTAAAGTACAAAATTGTCATGTCCCTTGACTCTGTAATGTTTTCGAGGTTTGCTTCTGTATATTGTATATGGATATGGTGGATATTATAACAAATATGGAATATTTTCGTGGTAATTGTAAATGACAAGTTGATATATTGCACAATAATGAAACAAGTAAGAAAACTAAATTTGGCTTAGACTAAATCTTAAATACCCTCTACATCTACAACAATGACCATGGCAAATATATACATAAATGTATAAATTTTGAACGCATCTGTTATCCCATCACGTCCATTTTTGACACATCGATGGAAGAGGTAACTATTAATATATGTACTAAATTTTAACTTAATAGCTAAATTGTTGTGGCAGATAGAGTTTTATAGATTGTGGGCGTGACTCTTAACCGATTTTTGCCTATTTTAAATAGCGATCTGAGTGCTTTTGCACTAAAAGTGTCTGTTCAAAAATTCAGCTTAGTATTTCAAAATTTACGACAGCCAGAATGCC
This sequence comes from Ornithomya fringillina, assembly GCA_963978525.1. Taxonomy (NCBI): domain Eukaryota; kingdom Metazoa; phylum Arthropoda; class Insecta; order Diptera; family Hippoboscidae; genus Ornithomya; species Ornithomya fringillina. The sequence goes on along the minus strand of OZ021694.1, from coordinate 18,581,023 downwards.
AAAAAAAAGGGACGCATGGACATACAGGACTCAGTTTTTGATATTAATCAAGAATATATATACTTTGTAGAGTCTCTACCACATCTCCTTCTCCACCTTGGTGTTGCAAACGGAATAACAAACTTAGTGTACCTTCATCTTATATGGGTTATATAAAAAATTTATTTTATAAAATATTTCAATTATAATTCTAAATATAAACGTACTCCCCACACATTCGTTATAATTACATATACATATATATAAATCTGTCATGCATAAGTAGTGCTTAAAATTTACAAATAATGGCTTTCTAATACATTTATAAATATTCTGTTGGAACGTAACCAAGCCCAATGCACACACACTACACACATAAACGAAATAATATATTTATAATAGATAAAAATATTTCATTTTATTCATTTCCAATTCATATGTGTATGTGAAGGTAAATAGCGAAAATTTACCAAACATTCACAAACACAATTTGGATAATAATTCTTCTTCTCTGTGTAACATGTACGACATGTATTTATGTATAAGTTTATATTAGTGCGTTTAAATGTGATAATGATAAATTGCATTTTCATAGTACGTATGTATTTATCCGTGTGAGGGGTAACACTGTACAAATTTACACAATAACAATAATAATAGCTTGCTAGAGTAGACAAATTCGTTTCACATTAATCAATGTAGGATTTTTTTTTTCTTTTTAGGGTTTAGGGAGGTTTTTTTCCAAACCACTAACTGCTACATCACCATTACTGTCACTGTTGGCTATTACCTTTTATATGGATCTATATTATAAAATAACTTGTCTGTGTGGAATGGACTGTTGACAAACAAACCTTAATTTTAACATCAAACATGTAGTATAGCATATGATGGCACAGTTTTTTTTTTTTTCCTTCTTTGTCAAAAAAGTTTAACCCGATTTAAGAACCCTAAAGGAACGAAAAGCCTTCTCAACATTTATAGATAGACCTTCGAGTGTAGGGTATCCCCTACACGTTTCAATTTGAAAATGGAATGTTGCACCAAAAAAGATTTTATATAAATTAAGAGCACGACTACGCCTTTTTTTCCCACATCAATGAATTCAACCTGAGAGCTTGATTTTATTTGACTAATTAATAAAGGTTGTCAAATGTGGGCGTGGCTTTTAAACCATTTTGCTTATTTACATTTTTTTAAAGTAAATTTCAGCAATATATACTGTTAAATAGCTTAAGATTCAGTTGCAGATCAGGAAAATATATAATTTGTGAAGGTTTTGATGCCTTTTTCTACAGGATAGCAAATTTAACCAAATCATAAAATAAAATATTTTAATTTGACCTTAAGCCTACTGTGCCCAAGAATGGTAAAAATACATTTTCTAACCGTGTCATCATACACCACCCTTCCATAATTATTTCATTTCAGTTTTATAACATGAGCGCTATGCATCTGGAGGAGGCACTGAATGCCACCATCCTAATTGTACGTACAAAGAAAGGTCATAAATTGAAATTGTAAATATTATTAATGAAATTTCATTTGAAATTTTTCTCTAACCATATATAGGCACTACGTAGATTTACTTTAACGTTGAAAATTATAAAATTGTAAAACCATCGTATTGGAATGAATTGATGATTTAAATTCATAACCAAATGGTTGATATGGCAACAGAAAAGTCTGTTGGAAACCGTTAATCAATACAAACACACACTCATATTTGTAATACCTAACAAAATAATCGCAATCCATTCCAACGATGGACGATGGTAAACATATATTACGTGTACACTTAGCATACTTAACATGCCATTCAATTCATCGTTAGTGTTAGTGTTGGTGTATGGATTGAAATTGTGAAATCACTGCACACTTATACATACATCAACTCATGCGAGTGTTTAATAATATTTCATGAAATTTTACAAAATCAAATCATTTAAAGTTTATTCAAGAAAATAAGTAAAATTCCATTTACATAAATATTTCTGATTTCTGTAGCGAATTTAATTGATTTTATTTCCATATACGTATTAATATATGTTTTTTGTTTTTCTTAATTTGTAATGAATGTTATTGTTGTTTGTATGGGGTTACACATGTAAATAAGAAGTAAAAACATGTAAGAAAACCAAATTTCGGATAAAAAGTCCGTCTATTTAAAATCATTTACTAATATGCTATTAGATGCACCCTGTATTATAACAAGTGTAAGGTTTAAAACTCGGATATAAATCAAGAAATATTTAAAGAATATTTTTCAGCTGTCGAAAAAATATTTCCACACTACACACAACGATTTCTGTATTATTCCATACAACTTTCATTAGTAATTAGCAATTTGTTTTTGGCAAAGTGTTGCAATGGCTTTAATGAAACGACCATAGTGGTAAAGAGCTGCTATCAGCATCATTAAAAATGTTTATCTTCAGTGGCGAACACGCTTGACAGGATGGCATTGGAGCAGTATATACATTTAATCATGTTAACCACATAGCCAGCCTGTCTGTTTATAAACAGCCAATGGCTTGACAATTTGTTGTACAAACAAACACAAAACTTTACCGATAAAATTACTCAAAAGGTTTTATTTTTTGTTTTTAATAAATTAATGTTAAAAGCTTTGCATAGTCAAATATCAACATTTGCTGCATAACCTATGAATTTTGTGAAAATAATAAAATTTGTTGTTGCCATGGACTAATTACATTAATTTTCATTGACTACCGACAATAATAATAATAATAAAAAACTAATCCAATCAAGTTGTTAAAAAGTTGCTAACTGCCATACACAGCATTCAAATAATCAACATTCATTCTTTTACATTGATTTTTAGTACGTTTTATTAGAAACACACAACATGTAGTGCGGTACAATCCTCCAATTCAATACATTTCAATGAGTGGAGGTTCGAATAACATGAATTTTTATTTTCATTACTAACCAATATCGAAAAATTTTGCTTTTTTTATATCCTCTACATAAGAGTGGGGGATATGCTAAGTCTGTTATTCCATTTGCAACATCCAGAGACGCTACAAAGTCAACCGAGACATGTATGTCCGTATGTCCATCTTTTAATAACCTTCTCACGGTCGTAAATTTTAAGATATTGAGCTGACATTTTGTATTGAGATACCTCTAGTTACAGTTTGCTATTTAAAATGGGGTTAAATTAGTCAAGAGCCAAAGCCACACCCACCATTAACAAAATTCTATTTATCTGCGTCAAAGATTAATCTATAAAGTTGAAATTTGGGACACATATTTATAATTACTTCATTCATCACTATTTTAAGCTGTTGATATTATTAGAGGGCCTGCCGCACCCACTATTTATATGTAGATGTGAAGCGTGCCCCCAACCAAATTTAGTTTTCCTACTTGTTTAGCTTTTTAATCGAATTAAGTGTCAATGAACATTTTTTTAATGTTTGAAATTTGAAAATAAAATTTTATTCATTTCAATTATTATAAATTTTTATAGACTTTCTTACTGTTTCTCTTTTATGTATATACACACAATATTCAGACAAATGTTGAGTTTATGATGGTAAAAGTTTTGTGGTGTAATTTTATTTAAAGTATTTGTGTGTGAAATCGTTTATCGTTATAAACCCGAAACTAAATCAAGCATTAAATATTACATTAGCCCACAATCACAAAATGAAGTCGTCTTAAGGACTATTACTGTCAGCAAATCAATACCACAAATAAACGTTTAGCAAAAACTTCCCTCTTATATACACATATACATATAAGTAAGAATGTGTGTTGTAAATGCGGTGTACAACCAATAAACTCTAATGAAAATCCTTGCGGTTGTTTGCGGTTTCTGTGATGCCCAGTATATATACTTTAAACTGTTAGTAAGCTATCAATGAATTATTTATTAAGTAAGAGAAACAGAGACGCAACATACAACACCGCAACAACAAAACTTCATTAACTGTTTTGTTTTGCTTTAGGCCCTAAATATATACTCGGCAGCGCTGCAACGCTGGAGTTGTAAAGGGGGATGTTTGTAACTCCAATCTCTCCTTTAATTATACCGATCTATACAGAATAAAATAAATCTGAAATTGATTTAACCATGTCAGTCTGTCCGTCTTGTGCTCAAGCTACAAGTACTGTAACGAACCATTTTTAGAACCCCTCCCTATATAAAATTCTATTATAAAAAAGAGTTTATAAGGCAAAATATCTTAAATCTAAATATTTCTTGACAAAATTTGGTGCAGAATTTTTAATTAGCTTAATAATTGACTGTACCAAATTTGGATTCGATCGCCTCATTTTTAGAACCCCTTTCCACATAATGATGTGTCACGCAGAAACTTATATGGCATTTTTTACAATTCAACTAAATACAATTCAACTAAACGAAAGCATAATTTGTGAGACTAAATGATGTAGGGTATTAAATGTCGGTCGGACTTGACGACCTATAACATTCTCCTTGCAGCGCTGCACATATGTTTGGGGCCCTTACACGTCCATTTGTATTTTTTCTATTCCTTGTAATAATATTAAGATTGTATGTGTATGTAGAGATTGTGGCTTCAGTTTTAGTGGGTATTGAATTAATGGCATTAATAATATTGTTATAGATTCTCTTTATCAGTCAGCAATCAAAACTATTCATCACACTCAATTGGATAAAACACTCAATGGATTTCAAATTGTAATTGAAATGAATTGAATGCATACTCGAACCTTGCATATGCACTTGTAGCCTGAATTAACCGCAGTTAGTTGTGAAACATGGAGGAGATCGATTAATTTACATATTTGTAAAGTAGTAGTAGAAAGTGCATAATATAGTAAAATAGATGGAAGGAGATTGGTTAGTATAAAATATCGAAAAAGACAGGGAAAAAATTAAATTTGTCTTAGACCAAATGTTAAATTAAATCTTGCAAAGACTACGATGCCTCCTTTTAAGCGTTGCAAACGTTTTGACAAAGAGACATGTACCCCCATATAAAAACATATGAAGATGGCTTTAAAAAGAGAAAAACTATTCTTTCTCTACCTTTTAAAAGCCAATCTCAGCTTAACATAGAGAGAGAGAGAGAAAGATCTCATTTTGAAACAACTGTTATTATAGTAAACAAATGTTATGTTATTGTGATCATTGGATGTGAAAAAAATTTATATTAGATGGATCAGTTAGAAAAACTCTGTGGTGTAAAGTGGATGTGCGCGTGACAAAGGGACGCACAAATTATCGTTGACAATATATTACATTTATTATGATTTAATAAAATTGCTCACGTATATTTATATATATATATATATAACTAAAGAGATAGCGGTAAAGTGAAAATTTAGTAATCAACTCTTGTATACTTTAAACGATTGTGTAAAGCAATAACTATAACAACAACAACAACAAATAATAGTATTTTTTTGTATTATACATACAAAGACTACATAATTTGTAGAAAAATAACAAACAAACTAACAAAATAAATGCAACAAATAAAACAACAATCTACATTAAGGAGACGTATGCAAATAAAACATAACCAGAGAAACAAGGTTTCAATTAAAGTCTTTTTTACACGGCTATCTATTAATAAAAAATAAAATAATAGTGATTTTAAAATTTAATTTTATTAAGCGGTATTTATTAATGTTTTTTTATTAGTGGTAATCTTCTTTGTAAATAAATAAAAAAAAAAAGCTTGTAAATAAGACACAAAACTAAAAAGCAATGAAATCATCAGCATTTCTGAATTGGTCAACATCAAAAAAGAACAAAATGCAATATTAAAGTCAAAGGTAATACTCACTCACACGCATACATATACATGCAAATGTTTATTTTTATTTTTATATTTTTTTTCAAGCTTTGCACTTGTTAAAAAATGACAAATATTTGAAAAGTTGCACTTGCGCACTTGGAATATAGTGAAATTTTTCACCAATAAATTGTAACAGTTAAGTTTATTTACTTATACATATATATATATAGGTATGTTTTGGTACCAATAACCTGTTATTTACAAATGAGAAACCGCAATTGATTCTCTCAATTAACAAAGAGAGAGTTTTGATAGTTCTCTGATAACTAATACATTAAAATTTAAACAATGAATTAATAACTTAAATAATTTCAGCATTGATATGGATAAACAGAAGAATGTTTTTGTTAGTCACTTATAAGAAGACTTGAAGCTCCAATTTTTGTGGCAGATTTATAAATTTTTGACAATAGGGGGCGTGGCTCTTGACCAATTTTCTCTATTATTATACTCTACAGCACAAGGTAGTAAACGAGAAAGGGTACACTCACCTTCAATTATACAGATCGGCTTAAAATCAAAATCTAAAACTACGTCCGTCGGTCTCTCCATCGCCCCTCCCTTTAATACAATCAATCTCAGGCTTACAATAAAATGTGAAACTAAATATTAGTGTAGTTTTAGCAAATCATTATGGAATTTTATGCATTTCTAAAGAGACCATAAAAAGCTGCCCATGAACAAATTACTTTATATGTTGAAATTTTGCTTAATATTTTTAACACGTACAAGTCGATAAATAATGCTAAATAAATGTTAATATAACAACAACATAATATAGAAAAAAACGACAATTATATAAAATAAGTGAAAATCAAGAAAGAATTTATTTGCATACAAAACAGTTAATGTAAAGAGTTTTTCAATAAGCACCTAACAATTTTGAATTTTAATACAAAAACATACGTGTACTTTTTTCATGAACAGTCAATGTCAAAAACGTTAGTCAAGACTAACATTTTTATCACGATGAAGTTCCCAAACAAAAAATATTTGCAAAGTATTAAAAATTACTACTCCAACACTCAGTCGGAAAGTTTATCTGTGAAGTTGAAATTTGGTTCATATTGATCATGTCCATTGATATGACAAAAATGAGCGGATTCTATTAACACGCCCACAATTTGCAAGAAACTCGTTTTTTTTTTTCAAATCAAGTCAACCTCATTTTTGATTTACCTTTACTAGATACTTTCCACCATCATCATAATGCATGATTTATAAGTATTTACTGAATAAACGTTCAACAAATTTTGTAATATCCTTCAACACATATACATATTATGTTATAATATTTTGAAGTATTGTGATAAAGTGTAACAACTCTTCATTAATTATGGATTTGGTCGAGTGAAATGAGTCTTTCACTTCTAGTGCTGAGGGCCCTCTCACATACACATGAGTATTACACCCATAAGTTTGCTGACAATTTATTACCAATAATTTTTTGGGGCTATCGGACTGACGGACTGACTGACTGACTGGCTTTAACCCAGCATTTGGTTTGAGTTTTAAGTAAAATCTAATATCAGCAAGCACACACACAAGCACATATATATGTACATATGTGTGTTTGGGGAGATGTGCTGATGCAAAACATATGTCATTGCTTAATAACGATGTTATGATAGGATTTAATGATGTCGAACTCCTCTCTACATACCTGGATAAATGTATACACTCTTATCTTATGCTAAAAATTGTGTAAGGACACCAACAGCGACACATCCTATATTGATGCTATTCCCCATGCTGCTGATGGCACATCAATAACATCAATTTTTCTGACTATTCTATAGAAACGCTACACATTCATACATATAATATGCTTTGGGTATATACTATGTATGTAGTGTACTAAGTTATCATCATCATCATCATCACACACATCAGTCATGATCAAAAAAAAAAATAAATTACTTTGACCATGTGCATATATACGTGGTATAATACGTTATGAAAGTGTGTGTGTATGTACGTGTTGGTAAAAAAAATACGTATTTACAGTAGATAGTATGCACATGTATGTGTTTTAAATTACTATAAGGGGAAAATTACAATTTTCCTTTATCAGTGTATATGCTTTACTGCCATCTCGATCTCTATACAAAAATTTCACACCAACCAATAGTTCACATGAGTTTATTTATACACAAATATATATATATAAGCTGTGGCAAATTTGATTTAAATATTCCCCATAGTAACGTGTCATGTTCCAGTGACTATATATTGTTTGTGGGTATGTGTGTGGGTATGGTGTGTAACGCCAATCTACATGGTTTGTTGCAGTTTGGTTGAGTAAATATGTATATGTTTTGTTTACATCGAAACTTATGTAAGCAGCAGGTTGCCTTACAACCATCACTACCCCCTCTAACCAAAAAAAAAAAAAAAAACAAAACAAAAATATTCACTGTAATGTCAAAGCATGACATAGCATAGCATAGCATGGCAGACCATAACTCCTGTCATACTCATACCCTTGCTCGTTAGTACTAAAGAGATGAGAACTGTTGTTGTGTTCGTTCTCTGCTTAATTCTTAGAAAAGACTGGATGGCTGTGCGGCTAGCTGACTGGTTGGTTGACTCGTTGTCTGGGTGATGTTTTCATACTTTGGCATTTAACCGGAAAATTGAATTTTCATCTTGTAGTTTACACCCTTCAACCACACACACTCACACCCATACCAGTTTACATATGAATAGATCGGTTTTGCTTTAACATGAAATCTCTGTTAGTTTCGTTTGCTAAAGATTTTAATCTATTGGTATTTGTTTGTCGTTATTGGTTTTTCATACAGAGAATGAGACGAAAACTTCCATATAAACAAATTTCATGAACGTAAAATAAGTGAAAATGTTATAGTCGTTTATAATCAACCACTTGATACATCTTAGCACATCAGTAAAGGCGAGGAATTGCTATATAAATCTCTGCGTGACATGTCATTATATGGAAAGGGGTTCTAAAAATGGTCCAATTAAGTCCAAACTTGACGCAGTTAATTACTAAGTTCATTAACTAGTTTATATTATTATATAGAGTTTTTTATATGGAGCGAAGTTCTAAAAATGCCCCGATTCGACTCATTTTCAATACGGTTGCTTTGAACACCAATAAGTATCCTTGTACCAAGTTAAATCGAAATATTTCAAAAAATACGACCTGTAGCTTACGTACAAATTTACATGGACAGCCTAGCGGACATATTTAAACCGATTTACATATTAATTATTTATGGTTCAGTATAATTGAAGGTGGCTGCGATATTTGTCATTTAGGAGTTACAAACATTTACACAAACTTAATATTCCCTTTGCCACATGTGGTGCCGGGTATAAACGTAATTAAAATTGAATAAAAATTTATTGTAACCTAAGGCAAGATGTTCAACAACAAACAAGGAAAATTTAATTATTACACCACCTGATATATAATCTAGGCAATGTTCTGCTATCTTTTTTCATTTTTATTCGAAGCTTTTTCTAAAAACACTTAATTGTGTCAATTAAAGAGTAGGTGTGAACAAATAAATACCGTCATTGGGATTCAATCGATTTAAATTAGTACATAATTTTAAATTATGAAACATTTGATATTTATGGTAAAACTAAGATTAGTAATAAATACATAATCAATGATTTTTTCATTTGAAAGTAAGATTAAAATATGATTTAAGAACGCTTACATTATTATTTCATAGAATAGTTAACACAGAAAATACTAATCAGTATAAACTAAAACAATAATCAGTGTTCAGAAATTAATCAGTTTTCCTCCAACTAATTATAATCAAAATAATCATCATTTAATTATTAATCAGTTCAAAGTTTATATAAAATTAGTGCTGTCGAAAAAAGACTAATTTTCGGTATATTTGTGCCTGTTGTTTTTGTATTTATATTTATATTTACTTTCAATGTAATTTTCATATAAATTCAAGGAATATTTTAATAAATTATTCTATAAACGATAAAATGTTTTTAAAACCATTGCTTCGATTAAAAGTTTTCATATTTTTATTATTGGCTATACGTAAATATCTAACTTCTACTCAGGTATACTTGAAATAACGATTTAAAAAAAAAAAAAAGAAAGAAAGAAGACAAAGACAAAACATTAAAGTGGTAAATTTATTGTGTTATATAAAACTTTTACCGTTAAAAACCACAAATTATATGTTATCACACAACAAAGATTTTGTTACCAAGACGGCATAAGAGTCGTGACAATAAAAGTAAAAGACAACTAAAAAATTGTAAAAGAGTACAATAAGATATAATACAAGTCAATGATATTCTATTTATAAAAATATATATGCACACATTTACATATACTTACATTAATATGAATTTATAACTATAACTGTTTGTTCTCTTTAAGTCGCCCACAGGGGTTGAATGTACTTACGATTTATTATACTTTCCACATTAGATGAAAGGTACACTAACTTTGTCATTTCATTTGGAACAAATTTCATCGAAATATCTTAAAAAATTCAACTTGTACCTGGTTTACAAATGCACATGGACAGACAGACGGACATATGAATTGAGTTTTATGTTTTTGCTGAAAGATTTCATCTTTGACCATATGTACTGAGAGCAAATTTGCACAAGGTGGATTTGGTTCAACTGGTAAAGCACCTGCTTATGAGAACTTGATGAGGACAAGTTCGAAACCGGTCCAGGTTCAATCCTCCCAATACATCACACCCTCAGTACATATGGTCAAAGCTGAAATCTTTCAGCAAAAACATAATACTCACACATTTACATGTACAAATATACACAAAACCCTTCAAACATAAGAATTATTATATCGATAAAGATTTTGTTTCTGAATCGGTCGGCATAGAAGTTGCACAAACTTAATACACGCTTTGCCAGAAGTGGTGCATAGTATAATAACAGACTATCATAATAATGCAACATTAAATTGCTTTAAATTTATGCATATGTGTGTTGACTCAAGCAGTGACCATAAACTGATAAAGATAACAAACGATAGCAACAGCATCTCAGTGTAGTTGGCAGAATACAATAATAATTCACATGATATGATAATGAGAGATGATGCTGGTAGTGATGCTGATAACTAGTGTATGAATCATATTATAATACACACATATGCGCCGATATAGGTATAATATATAAATGAAAGGTATAAATAAGATATAGGTGCAAATGTGACATTTGTTTATTTGTTTCGTAGGCAACCCAACACTAGAGCACACATGCAAGAACTTAAAATACTCGTCTATACTTATATAAAAGTGTTTACATATACTATAAATAGTATTAATAGAGATAAATACAACAACAACACACAACACAGACAAACAAAAACAAACAATAAAATCAACCGTGTGGGAAAAAGTTATATTAATGATTGAATGATATGCAAGCAGGCAGGCAAACAGACAGACGCACTAATCATACAATTGTTTTAAAGTATGTGAATATAAATAAATTTTACAAGTGAAATCGATCTGTTCACGTGAGCATCATTTCTCGTTTAAAAAAAAGCATAAAAATATACTTTAAACGTTTTCGTTACAGTCACCTGTACTTTTAGGTCGCGGGTATACTCTGTTACAGCGTTCATAACACTTAAAAGTCATCTTTGAAGCTACCTATATAAACATATATATTTGAATAGCATCAAATTCTAAATCGACTTAAGAACGTCTGTCTGTCCATCTGTGTAATGGGGTGTGGTACTTAATATATTAATTTTTTCCTTAAGCTGGATCTTAAATGGCCTCCACTTATATAACTAAACTGTGAGCGTGGCACGTAAATAATTGTTTCTCCTCTTTTTATTATCATTATACGTCAAATTTTACCTCAATTTACCTTTTACGTCAAGAATGGTTGTTATATAAATTGTAGGCTTGTACCTTTTATACTAGCACGCTCACCAATCATGTTAATTAAACATACCTTCGACTTTGTAGCTTTGGCAGTTTTGACTTATTTTGAATAGAAACCTTTACAATATATCAAATTGGACGAACATACAGACAGACATAGCTAGATCAACTCGCATTGACAACAACAATTTTGTTTATTTATAGTTAGATACAAATTTCGTATGCTTCCATCATTAAGATGTTTTTTTAATAGTTTCTGCTTTCATTACATGTCTGGCGATAATTAAAATGTTTTATACGTAAGCTGGTCTAATTCTAGTTCGTGTGCATTGTTTATTTAGTACATTTTATAGCTGATATATGTATAGCTAGCTGGTTATTTATTTTCAACTTGTATGTAAAAATTTTTAAATATTCATGATTTTTATTTTTTTTTTTTATTTCATTTTTGTGTAGAGAGTGTCATTAATGGCTGTATGAATATGTTGTGTTGCGTTGTGTTGTTATATTATTATTGTTGTTATTGTTGTCTACCAAAAGAAAGTGAAAGTGTTATGGGCTTAACTGTTTTTTCTTCTTATGTACACCTTCCAGTTTACACTACAATCTCTGCCTCTCGCTCTCTAAGTGTACATTACTATTTTTCTCTCTCTTTTTTGGTATTACATGTATATATAATTAATTCTTTTTATAATCACCTTTAAGGTCGATGGTATAACTAGTTTGTCAGAACTTTTGTAACACTCAGCAGTAAGCCTAAAAAATTCCACAGATAACATTTAGACTATTATGTAGCTGCCGCGCCCACTTTTTGTATGTCAGTGAGCAGTATATTTATGATTTGGTCCCAGTCAAATTCAATTGTTTTACTTGATTCAGACTAGACACAAACCCCTAAAAATTTTACCACCAAAAAAAGGGAAAATTGGGAAATGAGTGTATGAGCTTTTTAAAAAAGTTTCGTTCTTTTTTTGTTAAGAAAACAGAAAAACAAGTGTTCACTGCATTGCATTAAAACCACACCTACAATTTATAAGCCCTAAAATGAGGGCATCCAACAATTGACCTCAGCCAACTAAATGTAAATTTTTTACCTGTTCATACATACATTTAACTTTTAAAGAGTAAAAAACAAGTAACTGTTGTAAATGTAATGAGTTATAGGTAAATATAAAAACCAGTTACAGTGTAAAAGTTATAAAGTAGACGCTTAAAGTCTTTTCCGGCATAAAAGCTATGTATCAGGTTTTTGTCAAAAGTTGTTGTTATCATACATACATATAGATAATATGCGTAGGCATGTGGTTAATTCATAAGCTTTATATACATTCAATATTGGTTATTAGGTTAAACAAGTAAAGAAACTAAATTTGACTCAGGCCAAATCTTTAATACCCTACACATCTAATATAGTGGGCGTAGTATAGATGTGATTACGTCCTCTAATGGTATTTGTATTACGTAAAGGCTTAATAGTGAAGTTTTACGTGAAATATGATTTTTTTGTAAATTGTGGGCGTGTTTATTATTCGACTATATCCATTTTTGACACATCAATGAATAGCACAACTATATGCGTAGCAAATTTCAAGTGTATAGATAAATTTTTGTAGCAGATATATAGATTTTAGTTGATTGTGGGCGTGGCTCTTGACCGATTTTGCACTAAAAGTGTCTGAAGCTTAATATTTCCGCCCGTGGTTATGCCAATAACAGACAGACACACGGACGTACACGAACTTCTAGATCGACTCAGTTTTTGATGCTGATTAAGAATATATATATATAACGCCTCTTTTTGGGTGTTGCAAATAACAATAACAAACTTAGTATACTGCCATCTTATGTGGAGTGTATAAAAAGTTATTAAAGATCGACTTTAAAAATTTGTTTTTTAATTTTCATTCCAGAGAAACGTAAATTTCATTTATATTTTTTTTTTTTATATTTTTTATCATAATTTCTACATAAATTATCTCTGAAATTCGTTGAATTTTTTTGGTTTCATTTAGTATTAGTACACGCGTTTGTTTATTATATTTTTTATATGATTTTAAACTTAACAAAATCATGTAAATTTTCCAGTTGAATATGTTAATTAAATCAGGGGTATTGTAACATGAACAATAAAATCTATGACCTTTGACATCATTTACTTTGTAATAGCAGATCGTTCACTAGTTTTTGACATACATATTTTTATATCAAAATGAACGAACTGTTATATAATTAAAAAATTATAAATTTGGATAATTTCCAATAAAAAGATTACTTGAGCAAATGTCCGTACGTCTGTCAATTGAAATTTGGATATACCAGCATATATATATATCCAAACGTTATATTTTTTGTATTTTTAATTTATAAAAAAATAAAATATATATATATTTAGTCGTTATTCCGGATTAAATAAACTTTGTAAATCAAATATAATCATTTTCTCTGATAATATGTACACTTTAAAAACCGAAAATGTCTGTACGTGTGTTTGAATGCATACGTTCATAAATTTTAAAATATTTTATACAAAAATTTCTAGTTTCTGTACGTAGGTCTCTATTAAAGCTAAATGAAATCGGTTAAATGCCACGCCCACCATCAACAAATATCAAATTATCAATGAGAAAAATTCTATCTCTAAAAATATATAAATTTATAATTAGTATATCTATAGAGATGCCAAAAATGGGCGTGGTCGAATACCAGATACACCAACAATGTACAAAAAAAATTATTTAATGCAGAATTTAACCTAGTAGTTGCTATATAACAAAGAATAGAAGTAATACGGTCCCTGCCACGCCCACTATCATAAATAATTGTTTGGTCTTAGCTAAATATACCTTCTTTTAATTAATTGTTTACTTTAGTCTTTGAAAAAAAAAAACACTAGTTTTATGTAAATGAAATTAAATTTCATTCAACAGCAAACTAATTTATACGTCAATTATTTATTGATCTTGCATAATATCGTAAATATAAATTTTACGATATGTTGCAAATTGTGCATAATTTATATGATATGCATTTATGACACCTATTGTCCTTGACACCAAATATTCGCTATTAAATGTCTCTTAATAGACAGACTTAGAGAAGCATATAAAATGCATGACTGGACTGCCTTACTTTCGATACATTTTTGTTTAACATTATTAAGTCATTAATCTGTTTATATATACGAGTATATATATATATGTGAGAGAGATAATTACATGGTTATGTGAGTATAAAAAAATCGGTTTAAAAGGCTTAATGCATACGTACATACATACATACATACACGATGAAAATCTTTGCTACGTAAGTTTGAACAAGTCTTAATTAAACTTTTCGATTAGTATGGTATGCGGCAATATATTCTACACATATAAAAGTTATTAACAGTAAGTTTATAAATATTCATATTATTTTGTACACTTTTTCCATTATATTTTCCTACGATCAAAAGACATTCCTAGACCAAATTTTCATTAATAAATAAGAAACAGTTGCTATTTACACGTTGATTATATAAGAAATATATAAACGGACCGACAGACAAATTAACAGTAACATAGATTTTGTTTCTGAGCCGATCCGCTTAATTAAAAGTGTTCACCATTTAGCCGTTACATACATTCCCGCAAACTACAACTTTTTATTCACTTTGTGGCGTAGAGTATAAAAGCAATACAACGTTTCTGTTATCTGTGCCATAGACTGTATAAGAAGTGGTAGGGAAAAAATCAACAATAATAGGTCAAATAAGAGGAATATGTACCAGTACTATTTTGTAAGTAAGTTAAACAAATAATAGAATCAAAGTAAAAACAGAAAAATAAATAAAAGCTCTAGTTATAGATTAAATGCAGGAATAGTGCATCACAAACAAAGCGGATTGGATTATTGAAACTGTAAATATAACCTCTAGGAATACAATAAAATATAAAAAAGATCACGAGATCAAATAAAACCACGCCACCTTTAATAATTATCACGAGGTCGACCATAACATTTTCAACCGACGATAATATAGTTATAAGCCTAAAAAATTTTACCCTGCACCACTTGTATGTGTGCAAAGAGTACATTTTTGCTGAGGTATTTAACTTCTAAACGATAGATGCTACCCCGAATAGAATTAACCATGTCCGCCTATCTTTCCATTATAAATTTGTGCGCAGCACATATTTTTTTTTAGTTCCGCGCTCAAGTACAGTTTCTTAATAAAACTTCAAAAAGACGATTTTTAACTTAGCCCTGAATATATATAAATATATAAAAATATATATTTTTAGGACTCTATCTTCTGCACGATTGAAAATGTTACTGAACTCATTACAACCCTTTGGTCGTGTCTAGAAAAATAGATAACAAAACGTAAACTCAATTTAAAAAAGAAAATTAAGACATTATACGGAAAAAAAAATTGAAAAAAATTATAACTATTGTTGAAAAGATTTGTGGTCTTGTAGTTTTTAGTTGTAGTTACCTGGATAGTAGGTGATATAAAACCTCAGGTTTAACACGTCGGCCGAATCACTTTAACTGCATCCACTGCCAGTAAACAATACTCGAGATACAGTCGAGTTCCCGGTTACAAGGCAAGAGGCATTTTGGGCAATATTTTATATCAAAAAACTGAAACAAAAATCCGAAACGGTGTGTATTTAGTGATTAACTACAAAATTTCAATATTTTTATCAGTGTTTAGCGAAATATTAACTTCAATGCTCTTCATAATATAATAATTTAAAAAATAAAATATTCATATTATGCTGTTTAAAAAATAGAAAAAAAATTATAATAAATATGTATAAGTTAAAAATATATTTTAAAAAAAATAAAGTTCATAAAGTATTTTTTTAATATTTAATTAAAAGTGAAAGAATACAAACGTGTGATATGTATAATCGATCGTCATAAAAAATTTTAAAGAAGACGTAAAGAAACTACATTTGGCTTAGGCCAAATTTCAATTACATTCCTCATCTACATACAAACGGGACGTGAGAGTGGCAGGTACATGATTATGCTGTCTAATAATATAACAACTTGCAAGTCAAGTTATGCGCTGAGTCCATGTTTTTTTTTTAATGTGCGCGTGTCTGTTATTCAACCACACCCATTTTTGGCATATCTATGGATGGGATAATTATAAATATATGTACTAAATTTCAATTTCATAGCTTAACTTTTGTGGAGTACAAATAGATTTTATTCGATTGTGGGCGTGACTCTTGATGGATTTTGTCTTATTTAAATATCGATATGCATGCAGAAGAAGTTAGAAGCTAGAAGAAGTGTCTCTACAAAATTCCAGCTCAATATCTCAATATTTTCCGCGAGAAAGCTAGACACATAATGACACGGACGGACAAAAGGGCGTAAACGACTCTGCCGTTGATACTGATCAAAAGTATATATACGTTTTGGGGTGTAGCATAACTCCTTCTGGGCATTGTAACGTTTGCACACAAAAAATATACCCCCCTGAGGGTGGATATAATTTACCCTGAACAATTTTTAATAAGTTTTGTTAAAAAATCGTTAGTCGCAACAAAATTTAATTATTATTTCTAATCATTGATTTGTAAAAATGTTATTTTACTGCTTAGCCGTGCATAACTGATAGTCAGATAAACGGAAATGGTAATGAAATGCTTTCATTATTTACAGAGTAGTTTAAAAGTAATTAAGTATTAAACAATAATTTTGTATTATATAAATCCATAAAAAACACCAACAAACACAATTAAATGAAGATTCAATCTTGGACCAACAAGTACTTGTAACTGCAAATGAAATATATTAACTTTGCCTAAATGTGTATAATTACAATAAAAAGGGCTAGTCTATTAAGTACGTATACATAACTTCATCTACAACTATCAGCTGAAAAGTAGGCAATACTATAAGATGTAATAATTTTTCTCAATCAAATCTTATTTAAGATCTTCAACACATTTAATGAATCCTTTTTATACCCTGCACCACTTGTGGCAAAGGTTTGTGCGGATGTTTGGGTGCAGGATATAAAAATTGAAACCCCAATGAATGTTGAACAGAGATTTGAATTGCCAACTAAATAAACAAACTTTAATGATATAGGAAACTTTTCACCTGGCCACTCATCCACATCCGTACACATTATACATCTATACAACAATTAACCGCCGAAAATTCTCATTTCGAAGTCAAATAAAAGCCATTAAAAGCACCCACGAAACAACAACGAAAAAAAAAAAAATTAAATAAAATGAAAATTTATACAATGAAAGGAAATAGAAAAGAAAAGCATTTTATTCGTGCAACTACAACAATTCACAGAACGCTTGATTACTTGTGTCCATGTTGAGAGAGGGAAAGATTTTTTGCTGCTTCTCTAATTAAACTTTTGTAATTACGGTTGGTTGGTAATTTCGGTGTTTTCGCGTGGACTTTACCAGCAAATATTTAATGATCCTTGTATTTGTTTTCTCATGTATTCTCTTGCATCGGTTTTGTATTTATCTTTATTTATTATTCGTGGTATTTATTTTATTTTATTTTTTTCGTTTTTTTTTTCAGCAGTGTTGAGGTGTGTGGTGGGTAGAACACAAAAAAAAAAACAAAAAAAAATACTATAAAAATAAACATTTCATGACTTTGTGGTTATTTGAAACGTGGTCATAACGGCTGTTTTAATACAATTGCTTTGGAGAACATCATGACGCCACGCAAGACCATCACACTATGGATGGTCCTTATCGGTGTAATCAGTTGGTGTAGTTTTGAAGCTAAAGGTAAGCCAAGCATTTTGAACTTGAACGGAAAAGATTCGAATAGTGGAAGAAAACGAAACGCACTAAAACAAATTTAGATGACTTCATGGAAGATTTTTTATTTTATTTCGTTTTAGCTTTACCCACCGTTAACTTTTTCAGACAACCAGCTAAAATCAATTGGACTCAAGGAGACGATTATTGGGACATATACTCAGTACCGCGCAGTATAACACCAGTTGTCAATCTAACTAAAACCCCCGATCGCACAAATCCCAATATTGGCGTTGATAATGAAGATGAATTCTTGGAACATTTGAGACGAATTAAGAATCAAACTAAAGCCTGGCCGCGTATGCTGTGGCAAGAGAAACCCAATTCGAATGGTTTGGTGAATAAGGCGTTGAAGCTGTTCAATCTGAAGCAAGTCTCATATGAAATCGAAAACAGTGTATTGTCGAAAGTGTCCTGCACTGCCTGCAAGGCCGGCGCTGGTCTCTTGTTGCACTACATCCGTAGTGGTCGTTCCGAGCAGGAGATCATCAAGACCATCTTTCAATTTTGTGCCAATTTGAATATACAATCGCCGCGTGTGTGCGAGGGTGTTTCCACCTTATTCGGGAGTGAAGTGATTTATGTGTTGCAACGAACCACCTTGGGAGCTGATGAAATTTGTAGTTTTGTTATTGGCGATGGTTGCGGTGATGTGTACAATCCCTATCACGAATGGGACGTAATATTCCCACCAGTCCCCAAACCACCAGTTGTTGAACCTACCATACCCAAAGAAGGTGCTCCCTTCTTTAAGGTCTTACACATCTCCGACACCCACTATGATCCCCACTACGTGGAAGGCTCCAATGCTGAATGTAATGAACCACTGTGCTGTCGCTTAAGCAGTGGCCGTCCCGACAACCCAAACGCTGCCGCTGGAAAATGGGGTGATTATCGTAAATGTGACACACCCAAGCGCACCGTGGATAATATGTTAGCCCATATAGCCGATACCCACAGTGATATTGATTATATTTTATGGACTGGCGATTTGCCGCCCCACGACGTATGGAATCAAACTAAAGCAGAAAATTTGGAAATCCTTAAAGAGACCGTAAGACAGATGACAGAGAAATTCCCCGGTGTTCCCATCTTCCCCGCTTTGGGTAATCATGAAAGCGCCCCCGTCAACAGTTTCCCACCACCATTCGTGAATCAAGACGACAACTCCATTTCTTGGTTGTATGATGAATTAGACGTACAATGGCGCCGTTGGTTGCCAGCTAGTGTCTCTAATACAGTAAGACGTGGCGCTTTCTATTCGGTACTAGTGAGACCTGGTTTCCGTATTATTTCCTTGAACATGAACTATTGTAATAATAAAAACTGGTGGGTGGAGAATGGTTTCTATAATAAATAGTGATTTGATTTGTTTGGTTTTATGATATTCCCCGCAGGTGGTTGCTTTTGAATTCTACCGATCCTGCCACCGAATTGCAATGGTTCATCTATGAGCTGCAAAGTGCTGAATTTTCAAATGAAAAGGTTCACGTTATCGGTCATATACCGCCCGGCCATTCTGATTGTTTGAAGGTGTGGTCTAGAAACTTCTACAAAATCATTTCACGCTATGAAAATACTATTGTAGCTCAATTTTATGGTCACACTCACTTTGATGAATTCGAAATGTTCTACGACATTCACGATTTGAGTGAGTTTCAAAAAGATTTTGCATTTTTTTTTTTTTAATATTCATATTTATTTATTATATGTTGTCTAGCTCGCCCCAACAATATCGCTTACATTGGACCTTCTGTTTCACCCTATTATGACTTGAATCCCGGCTATCGCATCTACTATGTGGATGGTGATCATGCTCATACCACTCGTATGGTGGTAGATCATGAATCTTGGATAATGAATTTGAAAGAGGCCAACTTGTATGGTTACCCCATTTGGTATAAACTATACTCGGTACGTTCCGCTTATAATATGAAAGCTTTAAGACCCATCGATTGGCATAATTTCATTGAAGAAATGACCAACAATCCAGAATTGTTTGATTTGTACTACAAGTAAGTATGAGTCTTCCATACTAAGACAATCGATTCATTTTTGAAAGATGTCATAAAAAATTTATAGAAATTACTGGAAAAACTCTCATTTGAGACCAGTGTGCGATTCTGAATGTCGCAAACGTATTTTGTGCGATGCCAAGAGCGGTCGCTCACATGGCCGTCGCGATTTTTGCCAATCCGTAGACTTACAAATCGACGATGATTCGGGTAAATCATGGAAATCATGGTTTTACCGAGGCCTTAGTAATTCGTATGTATACTTTTTTACATTAGAATAAGTGTTTGTCTTGTAACTGATGTTGTTGGCTATTGCGGTGTTTTGTATTATTTGTTACATTTATTATGTGTTGTAAATAATTTGCTCTTATACTGCTTCAATTCTAAACATATTTTCATTTATATTTACATTTTTAACTATTTATATTTTTAGGATTGATGATCTTTTTAACATCGGTGTACACATTAAGTTATTTTAAAAATTCTTTTACATACTTATGCTTTCTTCATATAAATACCTCCACCCACTATATTCATACCATACATTTGTATATAAACATTTATGCTTAACTTCTTGTATAGATATATAAAAGATTTTTCAATAAGGACATAACATAACATAAGTTTCCGCGTTCAGTTCATGAGATCATTCGATTTTGTACAAATAAAAGCAAAGATTTTTTATGCAAAATTCACTATTAATATTGCGGCCACCAGTAAGTGTTAACCTTTACTGACATTTCGCCATAGACAGATTATAAAAAAGGTTCAAGGGTGCATTTGTATTAAAATACAAAATTGTTATGTGCCTATTGAAAATTTACTCAGTACTTAGTTAAGGAAATTTTTAATGACTTTTCTATACAGTTCTGAGTGTGCAAGTTTCGTATAATAAATATTATCATTATGAAGTTAATATTTAATATTAAGTATTGGTGTTGGTTTTGGTTTTGATAATTGGTGTTTGCTTGTTGTTGCTAAATTACAACTCTACTGACAATAAGATTTCTATACTAATAACTTAACAGTGGCGTAATCTCCATATTGGCGGAGGCTTTGGATAGTGGTGCTGATGTAAATGCCTTAGAAGGAGACGAACCCAGTAACAATACTGAATGGCAAGCACCAGATGTGATTGTCACTTATGTCTAAGCTAATATTTACATAACATAATAAAAAAAAATTTTAACAAATTTCCGGTTGTGGTAAAAATGTTTATATTGCTCTCACTCTCTTGAAAATAACTGAATAAAATATCAAGTGACACTTAACTTAAAAGTAAAATTAATATAAAGGTTTTATCGTTTTCCCATTGCACCATATTCTTTCTATTTTATACCCTTTCTCCCACCCCCCCGGCACCTTATTTTAGATACAGCATAATTACATCGATAGCTTACCTGCCCAAATATTTGTTGGGTTTTGGTTGAGACAACTGGTGCTAATGCCGCGTGAGACTAAATTGTCAACAAACAACATACAATGGTGTTACCGTTAATCCAGTCGTTTTGTTCAAAAATCTTGTTAATTAACATCAGGTCACTCAATTCTTTCATTAATTTATTATTTTGTTTTTAATTACAATAGTTATACTTTTGTTAGGTTATGTATAAAATAACTTGTGTGTGATAACTTTTTATTGTTTATTATATATTTTTAAACTTTTTTAGTATAATGTTGCACTATTGTCAGATAAGGCCTCATCACACCCACTACAATTTATTGTTTTCGGTAAATAGCTTCGCTCGCGTTTCTTTATTTGAATTAAAAATGTTTCTACTTTTATGGAAATATGCAGAAAAAATGGCGAAGCGCTCTTTTTTAACGAAAGCTTTAGCGTTTAGACTTAAATTTAATTGTGCAATAGCATTAAAGCATATTTAGGAGTAGAAAGAACAAAGTCATATCATTAGTTGTTATCGTTTTTATGTACATTCAAATGTAATTATATATTAGTTCATCGATCGAATTGTTAATCGTTAATCATTAATTAAATACCCAATTACACTCAGTTAGTATTTAACTTACACAAATGCTTTTAATTATATTTTCAAATAAATTTATTGTTTAAGGAGTAAATATGAAAGAAAACTGTATTTCATTTATGTGAGCGTTGCCACAGTTCACTGTCAAAACAGTGTTGCTACATACAAATTTTTACTCAGTCACATATTAATATATGTAAGTAGAAATACAATAAAACTAACAATTGAAACGGAATCAATTTTCAATAAATTATATAATTATGAATAATAACAATCTTTACCACTTTATGGTGTTAATTAATAAATTATTAGGGAAAACAACAAATTTTTTTTTATACGCCATAAGCAATAATTGTACCGTTCTCACCATATATAAGTGATAAAATATTACTTTGTCAAATCATTTTATTATTCGAAATTAATTCATTGCAATATGTGATGAAATAAAAAATAATTATTTTAATTACCATCAAAGATCAATAAATATGATTTGGTAAAAAAAAAAATCATCTGGCAATTATAATTACAACCAGCTGTTGCTATAGAAATAGTTTACAACAACAACTAAAAAGAATATTTAAGGTCGCACCATGTAAACATTAAGAAATTCTCGAAGCGAAAAAGAAAAAATGCGGAAATAATGGCATTTGAAAAAATGTTGTACAAATTGGAAGATCCCCATGGACCGGGAGATGTACATTTCATATGGCAAAAAGGTTCAACAGGGTCATCGCTTTTAGCTACAACTGGTCGCGATGCTACGGTAGCAATATTCAATAGGCAAGGTGAACTGGTGACCAGAGTTATGCTGGCGGGGTAATTTAATAAAATCGAAATTAAAAAAAAAAAATACAAATCCTTTAATAAAATAAACCTGAATGTTGCAGTATGTGTACGGGATTTGGTTGGGACAGTGAAGGCGATTTATTGGCTATTATTACGGACACAACACCAGCCATTACCATTTGGGAAGCTGATACTCAACAAAAAATATCTATAGAGTCTGGCTTAAGGGATGCATTGTCCTGTTTGATATGGTCTAAGCAAGAACAAATTTTGGCGGTGGGTACTACGCGGGGCAATTTGGCCATATATAATCATCGTAACGGCCGCCGAATACCCGTATTAGGAAAACATTCCAAACGTATAACGTGTGGCGCTTGGTCTGGACAAAATTTGTTAGCTTTGGGTTCAGATGACAAGAGTTTTTCACTTAGCAATCAGGAAGGCGATTCAATGAAGATGGTACAACTAAGAGATGTACCTAGTGATATGTATTTCGCTGAAATGGCCAATGATGATAATATTAGTGGCGATAATGCCATTAGTATGATTATTGGTAAACGTACTTTGTATTTATACTACTTGCCCGCCCCCGAGTCACCCACCGAATTAGGTTTTCAAAGTCGCTACGGAGCTTTGCTACAACACAAATGGTTCGGTCAAGGTTATATACTATTAGGATTCTCTAACGGTCACGTTGTCGCCATTTCTACACATCCCAAAGATGTCGGCCAGGAATTGTGGCAGGTGAAAAATCACAAAGAATTATTAACCGGGTTGTCATACTGTCCCACTCTAGAGATGGTGGCCTCTTGTGGAGATGATACGTAAGTTAACGGAATACGTTTAGCTGTTTGCATAGTAATTTTAATTTTTATTTCATATATAATTTAGCATTAAAATTCATTCTATTACAAATTTGCATGAAACGGAAAAAATTATAACCATACCCGATCATACGGGAGTACAATTAATTGATTGGTCTGGCGATGGTCAACTTTTGGCAGCAACTACTTCAAACGGTTCCATTTTTATTTATGTTACCAAACTACCCACCTTATATGCGGTGTCAGCACCTCGTCTTGCCATACTTAGCAGTTTAACGGAGGTGTCCATTTATATGTACTCTCCCGAAAAGGTATTTCTCATATAAAAATGACCAAAAAATTTAAATAAACTGTTTGTTTAATTCTGTTTAAAGCCCAAACCTTTGCCGTATCACTTGAGATTAGAAACTGAACCGCACGTTTTGGGTATAGGACCCTATCACTTAGCAGCTGCTGTAGGGAGTCATATATGGTTTTATGATATTGGTAAACACGTAGATGATGAGCCACAATTTTTAAGTGAAAGAAATTTCCCACATCCTATAACTGATGTGCAATTGAATGCGGACTACTGTGCTGCCTTATGTCCACCCCAATTAATACTGCAGGCCATTGTGACCGATAGTGAGAATGTCAAGGATAAACTAATGCAAACTTTTCCAAATGCTTTGCCTACATTAAATGATTCCGTAATAAATTGTTTTGCTTTGACTTCAGAATTTCTGATATTTGCAACAGATGTGTGTAAATGTGTTGGTAAATAATATAATATATATAATATAACGGAATATTTCAATAGATTGGCCATTTGGTGTATTTCTCCTTGGAGAAATGGGAAATATGTTGCACTTATCGTCACAATATGGGCATAAGCAAAATGTTTAGCGATAGCGAAGGCACCAAACTCATATTTATAGATGATCATGGTCAAGGCTATATATTTGTACCGGTAAGGTGGAGAGGGCTTGATGGATTTTTATTTAGCTCTTGTTAAATGTAATTCTTTTAAGGCTTTGGAGGAGATTGTTATTATAGCAGAATTTCCCAAAAAATCCGACATCTGTTTATGGGATTTGGCCCAAACGAATCTTTTCATCAGCTACGATGGTAAGGTGGCTGTTACATATTTATTTGTGCGTTTTTCTGTATTGGGGAAGCACACGTTAAAGGCGGGCGTAACCAAACTAAGTCCCGCCCATTTGCCTTTATTGTTGTGTAATGGTGAAATGGTTTTACATATCGACGGTGGACAATATAGTGTACAATCCCTGGCAACTCATATCATTCCACCCGGTGTGGGCCATCATGCTAATCTAAACAACCTCTTAACGCTAAGAAACTATAATGAAGCCTATAAAATATGTGAACAAGTCAATTTGAAAAGCAGTTGGTTGGAGTTCGCCAAACAAGCTTTATCCGATTTGGAGCCACAATTAGGTGAATTTATAAAAATTGTGATGAAAAGAATTTTTTAAAATCGACAAAAAATATAAATTATGTTTATAGCCTTGAAAGCCTATCGTAAAATTGGCGATGCTGCTGTGGTGAATGCTTTAGAGGATATACGTTATTTGGAGGATATACACATGTTGAGTGGCTTCTGTTGTTTGCTTTTGGAGAAATATGAAGAAGCCAAAGAGTACTTTCTGAAGGGTGCTTATACGAAAATTGCTTTAGATTTGTGTTGCGATCTACTGCAGTGGGAACAAGCTTTAATTTTGGCTCAAAAATATGAACCGGACGAAGTACCATTTATATCACGAGAATACGCTCAACAATTGGAATTCAAGTATATAAAGCAATAGTTTTCCTTAATCACTTGATCAAATGATTTAAAATTTCATTGCATTGCATTTCAAGTGGCAACTATGCTGATGCTTTATATCACTATGAAAAAGGTTACAAGGAGGATCTCATCGATACTGATTTGGAATTGCAACAATTACTTAATACTTCGCCGGAATATGAGGAACACGTACGATTATGTAAAATGGGTATAGCGAGAACATCCATACGGGCTGGAGACTTTCGTAGAGGGGTAATATCAATAACAACAAATGCAAAAACTCAATTTTCTTAATACCCTACATATCTACATAGAAACGGTGGGCGTGGCATGTATATGAAACCGCCTTCTAATAGTGTATATATTACGTATCAGCTGGCAAGTCGATTTTTACCCTAAGCAAGGTTTTTGTTAAATAGAGAGCGTTTCCGTCACTCGACCACACCCACTTTTAGCTTATCAATAAATGGGGTAATTATAAATATGTGTGCCAAATTTCAACTTCGTGGCTAAATTTTTATGGCACATATAAAGATTTTTGTCGATTGGGGGCGTGGCACTTGACCGATTTTGCCCATTTTAAATAGCGATCTGCGTCCAGAAACTAGGAGTACAAAATTTCAGCACAATATCGTAAAATTTAGCAGCGTAAGAATGCCACAAACAGACAGAAATGCAGACGTACAGACGCACATGCTTACATCAACTCTGACGCTTCTTCCTGGGCAAATGACAAACTTAGCATAACCTCTTATTATGTGAAGGGTATATAAAGAGCCAATAATACCGTTTTTTACAATTTTTACTTCAGATTCAATACGCTGTGGAATTAAACGATAAACAATTATTGTACGATTGTGCTGAACTTTTGGCTTTGGTGGGTCATTTAACAGAAGCGGCTGGTTTATATGAACGCGGTGAATTTTATGATGAAGCCTGCACTCTTTATATATCATTAAAAATATGGAATAAAGCGAATCAAATATTGCCCCATGTGAAGAGCTCCAAACTGCATGCAGCTTATGCTAAAGCTAAGGAATCGGATGGCCAGTACGAGGAAGCTATCAACAGTTACCGTATAGCTGGGGATCTTGACGCTTGTGTGCGCGTTCATTTAGAGTATTTATGTGATCCCCACTCAGCTGCCGAAATTGTCCTGGAGTCACGATCTGTCGAAAGTGCAAAATTATTGGCGAAATTCTACCAAAAGATTGGCGATGTTGATCAGGCGTTGAACTTTTTAGTGTTGTGCGGCTGTGTAGAAGAGTCCTTCGCTATAGCTCAACGTCACAACAAATTGAAATATCATGGGGAACTGTTGGAGCGTTATGAAAATGCCAAATCCAGTGATTACTTAGCTTTGGCTCAATATTTTGAGAACGAAAAGTACACTCTGTTGGCGGGCAAATATTATTTTCTGGCTCGAGAATTTACGAAAGCGTTAAGATTTCTATTGAAGGCCTCAGCCTTCAGTAACGAAGAATCGCACGCCTTGTCTCTGGCCATAGACTGTGTGGCCACCTCGAATAATGAACAGTTGGCCACACAACTCATTGACTTTCTGTTGGGCGAGGTGGATGGTGCTCCCAAAGATCCCCGTTATCTATTTAGATTGTATATGGCCCGAAAGCATTTTAAAGATGCTGCCAAAACGGCCATTATAATAGCCAATCAGGAACAGTTGACGGGGAATTATAAAATTGCTCACGATTTATTGTTTTCCATGTATCAGGAACTGAGACGTAATAATCTTGCCATAACAACCGAAATGCGTCACAACCTTATATTATTGCATCGCTACACACTGGTGCGCATACACATCAAATTGGGTAATCACTTATTGGCTGCCAAGTTATTGGTGCAAGTGGCCGAGAATGTATCACAATTTCCCGAACGTAAGTAGTTTGCAATTTGCATTGTAAGCAACATTTTGAAACAAACTCTATTGAAATAGATGTAATACCAATTTTAACATCTACGGTAATCGAATGCAATCGCTCCGGTTTGAAGAAGACAGCTTTTATGTATGCCTCCCGTTTGATGCGACCCGAATATCGAAATAATTTAGATGCAAGATATGCGAAAAAAATTGAATCCATTGTACGCAAAGCACCCAAGGGAATAAAACATATAAATGATGAACTCGATGATGAGGCCATGGAATGCCCTATATGTGATGTTAATCTGTCTAATATGGAGGTGACTTGTCATAGCTGTAAAACCACTCTACCTATTTGTATAGCTACAGGTCAGCATATTATAAAACAACATATGACGTCTTGTCCGTCCTGCGATTTTCCATGTTTTAGAGCGGAAATGGAAAAGTAAGTTTGGAAATACGTAACAGAAGTTATTTTTTAATATATGTTTTTTTTTCAGCATATTATCAGAGTTGAATGAGTGTCCAATGTGTTGCGAAAAAGTGGCTCCTGAACAGCTATTAGATGTGGAGGACATACGACCTTATATATTACCTTCATCATAATCAATTTCTTAACAATACATTTTAAGTATTTCATTAATTTATAAATATTCAAGTTGAAAGCTCTCTATCTACAGTTAGTAGCAGACATACCAAAAATTATTTGTAGTAAGTAGAACAATTTAGCTTTAAGCGTACAAAGCAATTTACACCAAATTCTAATTCATTTAAGTATAACGAGATACTCAATATTACTAATAATATAATCAAATTAATAAAATCATTTTTTCATATCTCTTGTATATAATTTATTCATGAATAATATGCTGATAAAAAAAATTATTAACGAAACACATTATTTCTCTATTTCCATATGACATTGAGGTAACAATTTCTGCAATTCTGTTTTTACATGATCCATATTTTTTACATAAATCATATCCTTGATTTTCAATAATTCCAAATTTGATAATTTCCCAATCACCATTAATCCCTCATCTGTAATATTATAACATCCCGACACTTGTAATACTTTTAATGTATTAGTCAAGATTACAATATCCTCTAAACCATCCTCCTCTAGATATTTGCAATTATGAAAAATGACCGTATCAATGTATTTGCAATTCTTGAAATGTTGCAAACCAATTTTCATAACTGACGAATTACTGGCATCGACGACTTTTATGTGAAATTTTGTATTTTCAGAGGGTAAACTATTGTAATCAGTTAGCAAATGATGAACGTCAACAGTGGTCCGTATACCACCACCATTTTTTAAAATCCATTCAGCACATAAACGATCCGGACCCACATTCTTTAAACGATCCTCATCAACTCTATTAAAGGCTATAGCTACATAGCCCCATAACTTACGTTCGCTACAACTTTTACTTAAATTATTGTAGACTTTGTATGTTTTTTCATAAATTTTACGAAATATAGTCATACCTGGGCTAAAACAAAGGAAAGTTTGTTTACATAAAATTGGAGCGGTTGTTTCTGAGGTTTTATAATATGTACCTTTTATATGTGAATTCACAATTGTGCGTTCTTTTTATTATTTTGTTAAACAAAGGAAAGTTTGTTTACATAAAATAAGAGCGGTGGTTTCTTCTTAGGTTTGATAATATGTACCTTTTATATGTGTATTCGCAATTGTGCGTTCTTTTTATTATATTGATAAATAAACTTAAGTTTATTTATATATATACTTTATCACTTAAGAAAAACCTTTCAGTTATATTAATTAATAATTTAATTTAAAAAAGTTCATGATATTTTTAAATAGCACTCTATTTGATTTAATGCAGACAACTTTTAGTGAATGACTTATGTTAAAAAGAACTTCAAGCAGCCATATGCAAAGGATATATATTGTTCTAAATAATGTGTGTTTAGCGGCTTTTTACAAATGATATGGGAACGTAGCATTTATGAAATTTTGTCTATATAAATTTATGTTTGAAGAAATTAATAAAAATGTTTGTGTGTTTCGAAATGAATATTGAAAAAATTCACTAAGAATAAAAATATTTTCATAAAAAATTTAAACAAAGACGTTACGCTACTTTGTACAGATTTTATAATTTTCTAAGCCTAATTTTACCTTTTGCTTGTTATTCAAAATTTAAATAAATTTTTTATAAGTTTCACACAACAAACCGAAATTAGCCGAAAGAAGTCGTTTTTATTCGGCTGTTTGGTTCATATACGAAAGGAATTTTATTAGTTTCACTTTAAATTTGTAAAAATTATGTTTTCTTTCAACAAACTACACTTTTTTCAATAAAGTATACTTTGCCTTTAATTGTTTAGTAATTTTTAAGGCATAATGCGAAAATAAAGCATTATTATTTGATTTCAATGATTTTAGAATAATTTTCACTCAATTGACGAGAAAAATAAGCGGAAACTATTGCTGCTTCTCTTTAACACTAAATAATCACAGAAAGTAATAGCGTAGTTCACAGCATTGTATTTTAACAATTTTAAAATTTCTCAATTTTTAATTAATTATAATTTTATGTAAGGAATATAACTTAAATATGTAATTATACTAAAATGCGTAATTATATGTTAAACAACTACAATTATAATAAATAGTTTTATATATTTCATTCCTTGGCTGCATGTAACCTTTTAACATTCCTATACTTTAGTATACTTAATACACCATATATTGATTTAATTCAAATTGCTTTTATTTATGTAATTTAAAGTTCAATACACTTGAATTTATTTTTCTGTATTTGTTTTTCTTCGAAAATCATTAACACACAGAACTTTATATACGTTTAATAATTTATTTTGACAATTTTTATACAAATTTCATATTAATTGAAATTAATTAATCTTCATACTTATAATAAACATTAAAAAATTTATTTTCAATAATAATTCAGAATTTAATGCAAAAATGTTGCAAAAAAAAAGCGAAAATATATAAAAAACTAAATATGGATTAAAGTAAATAAAATGTAAACAAATATTTAGTAAGTATATACCAAGGTGTAAAAAAATCGAAAAGTTGAGTCGAAAACAAGAGTAACAAAAGGATATTATTTAATTTTTATACTTGATAATTTTGTGCGATTATAATTTAAAGAAATAAAATTTTTTACCGGTTATTAAAATTCACTGGAGGCGGAAGAAGCGGAACTGGAAGATGCTGTGGATGTTGTTGAGTTGGCGGAACGTGACCGGTGTGTTGCGTCGGACGGTGGTATCACCGCCGATAAGTTTGGTGAAGGTGGTATTATACACACATTGTCTGCATTATTTCGCGTATTTGTATTTGTTGGTGTAATTGATCTCTCAAAAGTTGCTCCAATTTCCGAAATCGGTATTGCTGCGTTATTTAACTCTTCAGTAGCATTTACTTGTTCTTTAAATGATTGCGACATGGGAGGAACTACCAACAAATTTACTGACAATAGTAAAGGATGTGCCAGTTTAGTCTCCAATACCATTAAAGTGACTTCTTCATTCTTTTCCAAACATAAAGACATCACATCCGATTTTTGTGTGTGAATCGGTTGCCTTTGAGAATTGATAGATGTTACGGAAACCCTAAATTATATAAAACTCACATTAACTTAAATTTCACATTTTTCATACGTGTAAGAGTTGTGTCTATTAACCTTATTAAAAAACGTCTCTTGGTTTGTAAACTTAATAATCGCTCATGTTCGTTACGATGATGACGCCGTATACTTAGCACAATACCATCAACAATTAGTATAAGATCTAAACCAAAATGAAAGCCTGTCCAACGCCACTTAGAGTAGCCTGGCTCCAAGAGTATGCGACCACAACGCATGGCATTTTTGTAAAAAGTTTCTGCATCTACATTTTGAGGACTGAAATAGAGTACATGAAATAAAAATATAAAACAAGTCAGAATCGATAAACTTTTATGAAGCTTACCCTTCTTCAGGCAAATGATCCACTTTTAATATATTATTCCAATGGCACAGCAAATGTTTGTGTATCCACTCCCTTGGTATGATATTATCACTTAGTATAATTTTTAAATCCATGTGATGATTGGTCAGGTATTGTGTACGCAAAGCTTGAAATGGTTTCAAAAATTGCTGGCCGTCATTCCTATACAGAAAGCAACAATGGTGTATGTCGTTACTTTGGGTAAAATAACTGTTAATAACATCGGTTGTCGATGTTCCAGCACCATTAGTCTCCATATCGGCATTCACATTTTCAGACAGCTGTTGTGGTTGTAATTCATATGTTGTTTGGGGATCATAATTGGGATGTAACCGTAAATAAATCCACGTACGTAATAATGTGTATAATGAGAATTCCGTTTGCATAACGTACAGATCGGGACTAGATATTAAATCAGTCATTAATTCAATACTAAGTTGTCTCAACAAATTGGGAAATTTGTTATAAATGCACAATAGATTTACTTCCAACCACACAAAGGTTTGTTTTTTCACATTCTGACAGCCATACTGACAAGCCGCCTCATAATATTGTATGGCAGTTTCAGGATTTATGGTTTCAATCATCACCTCAATACACTTGTCGATAATGCCTTCTAAATGGAATAGAGTGGCAGTAGCTAGCACAGATACTACAGCTTTGGGATCAATTTCTATTTCATCCGAATACATAGAACCAAACACAGCATCCAAAGCTATGTGATAATGAAAAAAGAGATGGAGTTGTAACGATTTTCTATTTGTTTAATAAGTTTGTTTAATAAGTAGTACCTTCCAAGGTGATGCGTTCATCTAATATTTTGATGTGTACAAAATCCTCGCATGACTCTCGCCAAGAACCATTAAACATACTATAGAAATAGGGGCTTTGTGATAAATAGACTTTGTGTAAATTCCATATTTTGCCCAAAGCTAAGATGGTGATATCGGAATTCTTTTGCTCTTTAAATAGAGCTTGATATATATACTGAGTAGTGGTTAGAAGTTTTTTCCTTTTGACACAAAAAAAAAACATTTAGATATTTGTATAAATCAAAAAGGACAAATCTTACCTTTTGGGAGATTGAGATTCATTACAATTTGGATCAGTGCTTGTTTCACTTACATCGGAACGTTTGCGTTTTCGCCGGCCCCTTAATATATTTACAACACTACCGCCATAACTTTGTAAAGGTTGTGTCAATTTAACAACCATTTGTCCCATGTTTGAATCTGTTTAATAAAAATTAACTGATAGCAGGTTTAATATTTTTATTATAAAAAATCTACTTGAGGATATATCACATATGATTTTCACGCTGCAATGGGAGAATATTTGGAACGCTAAATGCAGAATGTAAATTTTAAACAAAAACACAGAATCAGGTGTGATAAATATGATTTTTTTTTATATGTAAATACAGTACTTTTCTGTTAAATGCATTCTTTTTAAACAATTAAAGCAAAAATATATGAAGAAAGTTTTTGTATTTATTGAAATACAACCCTGTTCTTAACATATATGATGTGAAAATGAAATAACATGAGCAGATCTTCGTTATTTTCATACCGTTATTGGCGAAATATTTTATAATGCTCTCTTTAGTAATATTTTGACACAATATAACAATATATAATTATGTTATAAATTAGTTGATAATTTTTTTAAAGTACGTTCTTGCTCTGAAACCGCACTAATAATATATTAACGAATATACCTTTAATTACACCATAATATTACATGCGGTTTTACTTTTGAATGTAATACTCTCCCATTCAATAGGCTAAAACATGATGTCATGAGATCACAAATAGTATACTATATATATAAAGCACTTGTAAGTTGCCGAAAAAGGTATATACAATATGCTAATATAAATGCATATGTATATAATTGGAAGAGGGAGAGATAATTTTATTACACACTTTAATCTCTAACTTGAACTTTTCCGCCCACGACTTTGTTTAATTATGTAAACAAAATTAGGTCATGATACATAACATAAAGAAAACTCTATTGGCTTAAATTTTATAACGAAAACGTAGTTTCTTTTACATTAACTAATGACGGGAAAAATTACCTTTAACATAGAACGTGGATAAAGGTATATGAATTAAGAAAGGAATAATAGAGTAAAAGTGTGGTAATTCAATTACTTCACTCTGTCTCTATGACGTCATATTATAACCAAAGTACACAAAAAGTATACACATTTGTATAAATAATTTATAACAAAAATTTATAACTCAGTGAGTTTAGATCTATGACGACTATTGTATGTCACAAATCTTACAAAACTGAGTCAATCATTTATTGTTTTATTCTCACAGCTCTTTAATAGTGGTTTTGATAACAAGACTAATTTGTATCAAACTATGATTAGAACAAAGAAATCTTGTACAATGAGCTGTTTGTTTTTTTTTTTTTTATAACACTGCACACCTCGGGTATTGAACTCGAAATATTTTTCCACTATAACTAAGTACAAGCCAATCTAAGTCTAAGCTAAACAAATGATCACGAGTTATCTAGTCATGGGTAAAATACTAACAAAACGTTAAACATAGACAAAATGAAAACAAATGGGCGGTTATTGGATTTTTAAAGAAACATATAAATAACATTGGCTTTTTTATATTAAGTCAATCTTCATTAAATATATAAGATATTATATTGAACAGATAAAAATCATGCATGCATCTCTATTTATTGCTTTTTAGAAGACTGTTAGAAGCGGTATATAAAATGTTGACATTGTCTCAAGGTTGTTAATTTCTTTTGTCAGAATAATGCACGTTACTTGTGTGAAAATAGAAAGAGAAATAAAGTGAAAATGTAGAAAAGCAAAAGAAAAGATGAATAATAATTTTAATTGACTATTGACTATTTCAAAGCTATTTATACTTGCAAAAGGGAAAGGAAGTAACTGACATGGCATTAATATCAAAAGAAAAACATAATGTTGGCATATCGGAACATGAATGGTCACCAGAGGAGGAAATTCAATTGTTTTATGCTCTAACAGACTTAAAGCCGGTTGGTGTAAATCGTCACTTTTATATGGCGTGTATAACTGAACGTTTGTCGCGTGCACTTAATCGGGACATTACCGCCGAACATGTTTGGACTCATTTAAAATCCTTATATAATTTGGATAAATTAAATTTGCAAGAGCCGTTACCCTTTCCCAATGAAGAAAAGGAATTCTCGTTGCCTGAAGTGGAATTTTCAGCTTTGTTATCGAAAAAACGTGCACTCCGTGAAGAAATACGTCAGAATTCATGTGATGGACCGCCCTCAATTATAGCTGTAGTAACAGATAACACAAGTAGAGGTAATTATAAAAAAAATTATTCACACATGTTCCATTTTTAACATTTTCAATTACTACGTGATTGTTTTTAGAAAAAAGTCAATCCTACCCATTTAATAAATTCTCAAATAAGGAGTTGGATAGAAAAATGTCAGTGAAATTGACGGATGTGCCAAAGAGAACACCCAAACGTACACGTGGTTCCATGTCTTTGGAATCCAGCAGTCCATCGACAACCCCACCACCCATACAAAATAACAAGAGGCGTCGTATATAAATGAATTATATATGTTACTAAAATAATTAATATTCTTTAGGTTATATCATTAATACGCATAGCGTACTACATTGCATTGACATACTCCTTTTTACTTTGTTATGCGTAAAAATCAACAACAAAAACGTTACATTCTGATGATCGAATCTTTATTTTGGGATTTTTGGGAATTTGCCAGAACTACAGCTAAATTCATTTAAAGATTAGAATTCAAAGTTTTTGTTTTTGTGTAATGTTCCACCAAAACAAGTGTGTTTAAGTAGGATAAATGTGTTGTAACCATTCTAGTGTAGAGTATTTAAAATGGAATGCAAATTATTTTTTTTTGAATAAATGCAAACTTTAATTTGTAATGTATAAAGTTGTGTGTATATATAGAAACAATAGAAATGTTTAGCATGTATTGGTGTTTTTCATTTATTATTAGATATACTCGGCTCCTTATTCTACCTTAAGCAATTCCACATCAAACGTGAGTGTAGCATTTGGTGGTATTACACCGGGATGACCACGTGAACCATAAGCATAATCGGGAGAACAAATTAATTTGGCTCGTTGCCCTACTGACAATTGGGCAACACCCTCATCCCAACCTTTTATAACTTCACCTTTACCAATAATAAATTTAAAGGGCTTGTTGCGATCTCTAGATGAATCAAATTTGGTGCCGTCATTTAAAGTGCCCGTATAATGCACAAAAACAGCTTGTCCATTCTTAGGAAAAGTACTGCCTAAATTTTACCATGAAAAGAAAACGAGTCAAATGGCATGTTCTTGAATTTTCTTCATACTCACCATCGCCGGGACTAATTGGTATAACTTGCACACCCATATTTATTAAAATGTATATATATTTTTACGGTTTTTGTTTAATAGAAATTCAAGTCTTTTCCTTTTTAAGATTAACTATTAAATATTCCCGATTCTAAGCACACGTCGGAAAACTTTTCTAGAATTACGATTGTATTATAGAAACATGGTATAGAATTATACTATACCCTGCGTAAAGATAGCAACGCAAGTAAACAACATTGTTTATATTGCGAGTTTAGTAAGTATACATGTAATTGTACTCCCACGACTGATATTTTAAAAAAATTATTATTATGGTGTTATTAATTATTAAACAAAAAACTATGAATTTTTGGGTGACATAAAAAATTTATATATCCACAACAATTTTACCTGTAAAAATATTACTGATTGCCTACTTAACCCTCTAAAATATTGTTTGATAAGTGTTCATGTTAATATCGTACACAATTTAGAGTAATTGTTACTTGATAGCCCTGATGCTATTGAGAACGGCTACAGCAAAACTAGTTTAATTAGTTCTTATCGTTCAACTGATTTGTACTTTCACGAAATACACATGTTTTCTTTATACAAAACGCATACAATGAAAACAGCTGATCCACGATTAAAAATTAATACATTCTTTAGGAGGGGTATTTAGTGTGGGCTGAAAAATAGAATTTATCAGAATTATAAAAATTTATTTAATAATTTAATGAATATATATTGATCTGACATATATAAAAGCAAAACGTTTTTATTAGAAGCTTTGATTAAAATAACGGTACTTCGTTAGAAAGTGACGCGTCGTCTTTAGTTAAGTACAGAATGGCTACAGCGTAACTGTAAATTGTTCTTCATTGAAATTGAAAAATTTCAGTGGGATTAGAAGCGAACGAGGTAAGTTTAAAAGTTTTTATTAATTGAATAATTTATTAAACTTATAATCGTATATTGTTGTATAGTCGAGCAATAGTAATAAAAACAACAACGACCACAATAATATCACAATGAATGGTCAGGCGGCATGTAGTGGAGACAAGGATTTGGTATCAAATTCGAAGAAGGGGAGACATACGCGCGAGAGACCGACAACATCATTGGGACAATTGTCTAACGCATTGTCGCAACAAATGTTTTATCGCAATAGACCCATTTCACCGACCACTACCACTACCACTAATGACAGTACTATCAACAATAAGAAAATGAAGATAACGAAATCTTCAAATCTGATACAACATGACCAACTAATTTGTTCTATGTGTTTGGTCCATGTCAAAAGTAATCTTTTAGATATGCGGCAAAACGATCAATTAAAGGATAATCTTGTGAAATATTGGTCTTTAAAGGTATAGAATATAATTTTCAAGAATATCATGCGGCAAAGCGAAACGAAGAGAGTAAGGATTGTTCTCTTAAATATAAATATATACAAGTATATGTACAAGTATTTGTTTGTGGCATATATCTACTAATTAGTGATAAACCCCCGCACTCTCTTCGATCCGTTTATTTTAACATTTGTTTATATATGTGTCTCATTATTAATATATTTGTAGAAAAAAAGCGCCCAAGCTTGGTTGCGTGCTGTATGTAATCAATGCATATTCAAGATTAATGCTCGACATCAGTATAATGTTCTGGAAGCTGAACGTCTGAACAGATTAACGAAATCTGTCAATACAGCGCAAACGGTTAATGAACAAAATATGGTGTCAAAACTTCGGACGGAAATTGTTATAAATCCACCACCAACACCCGATACAACACCTACAAATTCACCAGGAGAACTGTCTACCGTATTACCACACAGTCTATCTCCTCTTATGAACAATAACAACAACAATAACAATAATAATAATAATAATATAAATTGCCATCAACATGCGCTATTAAAAGACTTAGAAAATCAAGTATTATCTCCCATACAGGATGCAAGTCTCAAATCAAAACAGCAACAACAACAACAGCAGGAAAATTCCATGTTGGAAGCATACGATGAACGTAGTGTGCCTCCGCTGGCCACAGAGTCTGGTGGTGATAAATACAAGGGAAATTTGGAGTGCGCTCGATGTGGCAAAGTGTATCAGCGGAAACATTTCTATGAAAAGCACGTTCGTTCATGTAAATCACGAATACAATCGCTATATGAGGTGCGTACTATTAAACGCAATCAGGCTGACACCGAATTGACAAAAGAACCGATATTACGTAAAAGGGCGAAATCGGTATTCATACCACTAAAGGATACAGTGTCGTCAACGTCAAGCAAAAATAGAAATGAAATGAGTAAAAAATCATCTCTGCCAAAACCGTCTCGTACGCGTAAACGAACACACTCTTGTGCCACAATGCCAGATGATGCAATATCGTTGAAATCATTTAAAAATAAAACTACACCAAAAAATCTTCCTCCTCTTTATCAATGCAATTCATGTTCCATGATAACGGATACTATTAATAAGATGAACAAACACAAGCGAGTTCATATGATTCTGTACAGTTGCGAAAAGTGTAGCCATCAGTGCGCGAATCTGAATGAGTTTGAATTTCATTGCATCATTTGCAGGGCAGCTAAAGGAGTCACATATGAAAAAGGAATAGAAACTGAAACAGAAGTGTCATCACAGCGTATGACACGATCTCAAACAAAAGCTCTTTCTAAGCCCCACACAAGATCTCTTTCCATGTCCTGCACCAGACCTTCTTCGCCAATCTCCGTCATTTCCAAGGCAGCCACAACAAAAGTTATGAGGCTGAGGACAGAAAAAATACACAAAATGCAAAAAATGCAAAAAATGTTTACAAACGACACACGAACAACGCGTAGCATGAAGCAGAAATGCGCTGGCGAAAACAACAATACCTTGAGTGTTGACGCGTCGCCGCAATCTATTAAAAATAATAAACATTCTAACACAGCTGCACCGCCGTCAGGCGAATTGAAAAAGCAAAAAGTAATACCATCGATTGTAGAGGATGATGCTGATGTTGTTGCTATTGTAAAGGATAATAATAATGCAATAAAATCTCGGGACGTGGACAGTTTTTGTGATAATAGTGGAAACGATGCTGAAAGTGATGATGATGGAAACTCGTTAGCGGACACATTATACGAGAGTCGTCAAACTTTTGTGGGTCAATGGGTAGAGCAAATTAGTCTACATGACGTCATCGAAGATGATGAGAATAGTTTGTTTAATTCCATTGATGAGTATGAGGGGCATTTGCAATTCCATACGGAGAAAGAATATGGTGAGAAATGGGAATAATAAAAAGAAAAAATATGTTTAGATGTAGGACGGTACTGTTGAATCCAAGAGTATTAAATGGTTGCATCTGAACGATCACGACATAATCACTTGTTTGTCTTTTTATTTCGACAGATCTCTATTTATTGGATCGTTTAAGAGCAGAAGTACGTCGTGGCGTCATCACCTGCTATGAGCCGTTCTGCAATTACACTACAAACTCCCTACTAAGCATAATGTTACACGATTATCAATCGCATTTTAAATTGTTACGATTTCCTTGTAACAAATGCGGCGATTACTTCACCAGCAAGTAAGTATTTAATGCTGAAAGAAAGCCTTCTGTGAATCATTTCATCAAATGCTTTTCTTTATATATTCCAGAGTTTTCCTTGATTATCATTTAGATCGACAAAATAAAGGCTTCTTTTGGTGTTATAAATGTGGTAAAGATTTCAATTATCAAAATCAGTTGGATCGCCATTTCATACAGCACAACAAATATATCAATTATCGTTGTAATTATTGTAAATTTGAATTTCTCACCAAACACGAACTATTGGAGCACAGTGAACGATTACAGCACGATCCGAATGGTGAGAGATTATTGTTATGTCGTAATCTTACACCAACTATATCCAATCCCATACAAACTGAACGGCCGCAACGTCACATAAAAGGCCGTGCCGTACATATATTGGATAATGGAAATGGAAAAACACACATACCAGGTATTCGACAGTCATATCAGCCTACATGGCAACGAAGACCGAAAATTGGTAAAATTGATTTTACTAATCAATATAACCCCAACTGTTGGGGTTGCATATAAAGTAGATTTTCACAAAAAAAAAAAAAAACATTTCTTTAAAAAAAGAAATTTTTATTAGTATTTTTTTTTTTTTGTACATTCTTCATGTTTCAACACTCTTTCCTAAGCATGCCTTTAAGTGATTTGATTTTAGAAATCAATGTGGCGTAAAAATTTGACCGTTAACGAAATTTGATAAATTTAATATATTGAGACTTTCTACTCTAAACAAACAATTACACCAGCTAAATAATTAAGTTAAACGAGATTTGAGATTATAGCTGGTAATCCGTTGGTACGTTAGTCCAAAATTGTAAGTTATCAATTTAAAAATAAAAATTATAACAAAGTTTGATACTAAGGGAGGCCTTGACAGTGAACAGAGACTGAACCAGTTATGTTTCCAAAATAATTTTTAAGTTTTTTTCTTCTTTTTTAACTTTGCTTTGTGTTGAGAGTGAATTTTCATATACCTTGAACTGTAAAAAATACATACTCGTACATACATATACAAAATAATATTGTTTAAATTCGTCGATTAATTAAAGTAATGTTTTTGTTTGTATGTTTGCTTTTGTTCCAATCAGAAGCAGGCACATTTTGATTTTAATTGTCCGAGCTTCTTAACAACCATTGTTTATGTATTTTTATCTAAAAAAAATTTCCAACATTAAATGTAAAAAACGAAAAAATTTTAATTAATATTGTAATAATATTGCGTTACAAAATTAGTTCAATATTCAAAGTTTTTCTTTAATGGGAAAATTAATTCAAAATTTTTATAAATATAGTGAGAAATGAAATAAAAAAAAAACACTAAATATGAAAGTTACGGAAGTTGCCACAATGCGGTAAGTAACAGTACTTTATATGTAATATTGTATGAATTTCAGCAGCGAAACTTTGCGAATATAGACACTTTCTCTATACAGAGTATAAAACTTTTTATATAAGATGGGCGTACACTAAGTTTGTTATTCTAATTGCAACACCCAGAAGAAGGTGTCGGAGACTTTAGAAAGTATCAGCACCAACAACCGAGTCGATCTAGACTTGTATCCCCGTACATTGGATACGTTGTATTATGAATTTTTCCAAAATATAACCCAGTTCATGTCCCTCAAATGTCGTTAAATCAAATCCATTATGACAGATACTCCAAACCTACTTTTCTACAATCTCTTGGATATGAGTATCAAATAAGATGGTTTAAGATATACAATCCAATATGGCGGATATCACATAAAAGTCTTTAAGAAAATAAGATGAATTGAGTTTTTTAAAAAGTAGATTCGGACACAGCAAAAAAAAAATAGATAAAAATTTAATCCTGATAAAGAATGTATCTGCAACTTGTGAATATATACCGTTGACCTTATGGTGATGCCTAGTAATTTGTGTTCACGTTCAAATTAAACTTTAAATTGATTTTTTTTATTGATTGATACAAAAAAAATTACATCTAATATAAATTGAGCATATATGTAAATAAGATTCATTTAAATGTTTTTCAAAAATACCAAAAAAAAAAACAAGTGGCAAAAGTTATAGTCGATCAAGCTCGACCATTTAAGGCATTGTACCAAATTTCATCAAAATATCTTAAAAAATGCGATCTGTAGCTTGCTTACAAATTTAAATGGACACACGGACAGACATGATTAAATCAATTGAGATTTTTCTTTTTGAAAGTGGGTGTGGCATTTGCCATTTAGAAGTTACAAACATATGGTGCAGGGCACAAATGGCCGTCTATTCAAATTTGCAATCACAACAAATACATTACAGTTAAAATTAAATCTACTGACAAATGCAAAATTACAAAAAAACAAAAGTATACAATACAAGTAAATAATAAGAATACATAAGTTATAAAATTTTGATTTTCGTTTTTATTTTACACACATAGAGAATAATTTATAATTTTAGGTATCCTGAGCGGAAATTTATTTAGTAAAGTTTCCAAAAATTATTATTATACAGATTATGCAAAAATTATTGTTAGGTTAGGTGGGGAAAACGTCAAGAACTAAGAAAATGCTAATTGGTATATGTTCATACGCATTTTAACTTCAATCCAAACGCTCAAGGATACAGAAAATACAGAGAATACAGAGTTCACTTTCTGGAATCGAAAGTTTATTTCAGGTAATCGAACTATTTTAATTAACTTGCTCCATTAAGTGTTTGTCATTGTTTATATTACAGCATGATATTTTATATCAATCATTTTAATTTTTGGAACATATATTAAACTATTTATTTTAAAACAAAATTACAACTAAATAACTAGAAATTTATTTTAATAAGTTTTTTTACACAATTTCAAATTTTTATATATATTTATACAGATTATATAAAATAATAAGGCATTCAAAAGAGAGAAAGCATCTTATATAGTTAAATAATAAGGACATTGTTCCTATTGCAAAACCCCCAGCGTCTGTAATATAATAAAAAATATTAAGGTAAGACAATTTATGAATGACTTCATCTTATATTAATTGAATTAATTTATACTATTATTGTAATATAATGAAAACTAAGTAGTACTCTTACTATTCCTACTATTATTAGTTATAGTTGATGTCATTTTTCAAACTTTCAAAGTTGCATAATCAAATCTAATCCTTATTTATTCTTTTAAGAACAAGGAAAAAACACCAAATTCGGCTTAGGCCAAATCTTGAATACCCTCCACATTTATAGTCAAACGATGGGCGTGACAGGTACCTGATAACTATGTATCAACTTGCAAGTCCAGTTTTACGCTAAGTATGTAATTTTTGTAAATCGTGGGTTCATTGGTTATACACACGATTACGCCCATTTTTAACACATCAAAGAATGGGGTAATTATAAATATGTGCAGAAAAATAAATTTTCTTAGTTTATGGGCGTGGCTTTTGATCTATTTTACCCAATTTAAATAGAAATCTTCGTGCAAAAATTGGAAATGCTTGAACAAAATTTCAATTTAAGATATCAAACACATACACACGGACATATATTTGTAGATTGCTCCAGACTTATACGTCAAATATTAATTTGTGAAAAATTATTCTGAAAGTAAAAATATATTTTCGAATAACTGTCTTAAAACCATGAATACAATTTAATGAGTACTCATTTTAAGTTATGCCTAAATTCATACAACGAAAATATGTGTCTACTGGTTTTTAAAGAAAAAATACTTCAAGCGTTGACTTGAAACTTAGGCAAGACCTGTACCTTACGGTTAAAGAAATATAAATAATGAGGTGTTTTGGAATCTTATATTGGAGAAGGTCTTAAGGCTTCGTTGTCTTTCAAAACTAGTAAGTACAACACATAAGAACTCTGTACCGTAGGACCGTAGTTTACCTTTTACAGAAATCGAACCTTCAGTCTTCCGCGAGACATATTAAAAGTAGAAGAGGTTCTTAAGCTGTTTTTCTAAAATTATTAATTGAAATATAATAATATTTTAATAAAGATGAACGCGGATCTATTACGCCCCGTATCAATTAACATAAAAAATGGTTCTTGTTTAGTTTCAGTCTTACGTTAAAATTAAAAAAAAAATTAATTACTAATTAAGTCCATAAATTTGTACAATATGTTTCGTAGGCCTTCTTTAAGAGGTAGTTTCGGTTTACATTCTTATTAGAAATGCTCATCATAAGAAATAATTTTGTTAAAAATCTACGATAATTAATATTGTATCGATTCCATTTTTTATCTATTTTCTAGTTGTTATTAGTATTCTATTCTAATTATTAAAAGGAAATGTCAAATTGAAAACTTATAAGTGAATTGAAGCCTCTTGAGCTCAAGTTTTCGAGACTGTCGTTGCCATACAATCTTTTCAGTCTTTTCTTCAGGAATTTATACGAGTTGAGGCTCTATTATCCATATTGTTGCCCAAATATTTCTTACTACAATATATATATATATATATATAAATACATAAAGAATTTATTCTAAT
Source organism: Ornithomya fringillina (assembly GCA_963978525.1). Taxonomy (NCBI): domain Eukaryota; kingdom Metazoa; phylum Arthropoda; class Insecta; order Diptera; family Hippoboscidae; genus Ornithomya; species Ornithomya fringillina. The sequence goes on along the minus strand of OZ021694.1, from coordinate 18,536,864 downwards.
TTATTCTAATATTCTTCTACGTTTGACTACTAAATATTTTAGGCACTCAGTGACAGTTTATATGTACATATAAGGTGATTTGTATTTTACATCAAACATCAATTACAATTTACCAAAGAGTAGAATAGAGACAAACATAGGGAGAGAGAGAGAGAGAGAGAGACGGAGATAATATTCTACATTTAATTTAAAGACTAACTGTCCCTTCAATGTCAAAAAATTCAAATTCAAACAAATATAAATTAAAAGTCAATTAAATAACATATCATAAAAAAGAATAGAGAGCAAAAATATAACAGAAGAACATGTTTTTGTTGGCTATTGCACTAAAAATTCCCATTTGTTATGAACTGTACTGAAATTAGCTGCGTCGGTAAATTGATTAGTGTTGGTCGCACTAATCAATGCTCTCTTCGAGCAGGAGGTTTGAGTGTAAATGGTGAAGGACGCTGTTCTTTATCGTCTGCAGAAGATTCACTTGATCTACGTCCCACCGATAAGTCTTCAACCTGATTGTTGCGATCCTCAACAGCACCAGGTCTCTCCATGTTAAAGTCTGTTGGGCGTTCATAATTTTCATTGCGCTCTCTTTCATGACGTGCTCTCATTATTTGCTCTACTGCTCTTATATTCGCATATCTCGCTAAATTAATATTTACTGCATTGGGTGAAGGACCGCCAGTACCATTCGAACCGATTAAACCTTCAGTGCCGGTTATGCGATTGGCCGCTGCATGCGCTACTGCAGCCAAGGCCATAGCGTGTAATGCTTCACTATTGCCATGAGTTTCTAAGGCTTGAGCGAACAATGTGGGATCCAAAAGGGCTGCAGCCGCTGGATGTGGCATTGTTTGTGGCAAATATTGTTGTTGCTGTTGTTCATTAGAACGAACTTGTTCATTTTCCGCATTATTTTCATCTCTAGTTACCACATCCCTTAGAGTCAATGTGGCCGAAGGTTGACCGAAATTCTCTCTGGCCACCTCGCGTAAGGAAGGTTGTCCAAAACCTTGCGCATAAGGAAATGCAGCTGAACCTTCTACCCCACTGGGACTACGTCTCACGTGACGGTTCGTATTTCGTATTGTAGCAACTCCCAGCTTTTTAACTTTGTCATACAATGTACGCGAAGGAACTCCGTATTTTTTGGCAGCCTGCAGAGCACTCATTTCACCCGATTTTACACAGGCTATGGCACAACTAACATCCTCTCTCGTATATTGTTTATAGCGTCTCCATTCTTTGCCTGGCTGTTGCATATGACCATTAAATTGTCCATTGCAGATGCTAACTCTAGACCCTCCATTATTGTTGTTGTCCTCTTCAAACGAACGATCCGTAGAGGGGGAATGAGAATGTTCATCGTGATTAGTCTAAAACAGTACTTAATTAGTTAATTTAATAACTTACTAAGCAATTGGACAAACCCCCCCCTCCCACTTTATGAAGTTTTAATACTTACCCTATCACTAGTATATTCGGTACAATTTATGGTGGGACTGCTGTGAGGACCTATCCCTTCCGGAGAACTCTGATCGAAATTTGTAGCAGTTGAAGGGCTATTATCTGAAACGGCCGGTACGTTGGAAGCACTGGGCAATGCCAAGGGCATAGACGAGGAGGGATGATCACTTGTACCCGGATTGGATGTATGAGCTAACATACTATGTAATATGGGTGTATCTTGGATTAGCATGCTAGTAACGGATGATAGTTTTTTGCGTTTTAACGGATTCATATCGGGAACAGATTCATATACTGAGCTTAACATGGCTGCGGCCATTGCTGACGGTGACAAAGGCCATTTATTTGTGGAAGGCTCACGTTGTGTTGAGGAGGAACTCGGACTGGGTGATATTTCATTAGGTATCAACTGTGAATCGGGTAGTGGTGTGGGATTACTGTTGGACGGATTATGATTTTTGGGGGAATTTGTTAAGAAGCTAGGATAAACGGTTTTATAACTTGTACGGGGCGGTGAACTGCTACTTGAGGGCACATTGGGAGGTGAAATGTTGGAGGTTGAGATGACGGAAGATGAATTCGGGCCATTCGTTCCATTACTCTTATCTATCTCTTTATACCACTTATCAAAGCAGGCTGCCGTAGTGGAGGGATAAACGGGCAATGGGACGCTATTACTCTTACAATCCACTTTAGCGGGTTTTTCTTCCATTGGCTCTCTTTGTTCCACATATTTCTCTCCCAAACCTTTTACATCAAATAGACCTTTAACACCCAGCTCCTTAGCAACATCCATTACTTTTTGTATCTGTTGGTGCGTTACACTAACCTCTCCCGTATACATGTAATCGAGTAAGGCTAGCATTTCCAAAGGTTCCACGCCCGGTAATATTAGATAACAATGACCTTCAGGCACATCTTGTAAGATATTGTGAAAATAAGGTGAACTAGCAGCGAGTACAACACGATGAGCCTCGAATCGTATCTGCCCTTCACATACAATCGTACAATCCACGAAGCTATGAGCTCTTAGAAGATTACTCATGATTTGCACTAAATTACTCTGATGCGTATTCCAGCGGAGGCATAAATGTTGCTTTTCCATGTAGGAGTCCCCACCCATTAGGGGTGGCGGCGGTAAGGGTGGTGGTGGTGGCGGCGGTGGCAGTGGCAGTGACGTATCCATGGCTGGTGGTAAATCGCCAGCCATAATTCTTTAAAATATCCAATAAATCTCCTTCACTGATTCAAAAAATTATTATTTTGCTAAATAGTTTGCCGCACAACAGTTTTTAATTTTCTGCAATTAAAAAATAATTTTTCGAATTGTATTTAAACTGATTCCATTCACTGACTCTATTATTGAATGATAAATTTTTCTTTCTCTTGAAAAAAAATTGTTCCTAATAATCAAAATGTTTGCAAATATTTTCAATGTTATGTATGCTGCTTTTAGAAATTTTTCATTTGAAACAAGTGCGAAAAACTCTTTAGACAGAATTTTTAAATTGAACAAATGAACAGAAAAGGTTTGAATGATGTAGAATGAGAAAGCACTATACATAGGAAAGCGATTGAAGGAGTTATGTGGGAACAAGATTAAAGCTAACACCCTGGGCGCTATCAAAACTTTCGAAATTACCTTTAAAATGGGGATGCAGCTGTATTCATTCTTCTGTGTGAAATGTTCATTATAAAATTAACTGCTGCCAACTCTCTATTACATATACGCATATCCTTGTAATGATCATTTCCAATATTTATATATATATATATACTTATCTATATAAGTACATATAAATGCTTGTTTATAACATTACAAATGTCTTGAGACCATATGTTAAATGAATTCCTTTTTTTCTACCATCTTGGACATATGCGTGAGTCAAATGGCAAAATATATAAATTTTCTGAGATAACCTCTTGAAAATGTAGCGTGAGTGAGAAAATGTGACGCTTAGCACTGACAAAATATGTGAAAAAGTAAACCGAAGTATTATAAAAATGCAAAATTTACAAAAGAAATTAAACAGAATTCAGCATCTTAAGATTTCTTTTTTTTTTTTTTTTTGTAATCTGAACTGTGTTAACGTAAGAAGAGGTTGTTTCAAGAGGTACTCGTATATATATGATGAACATAAGAGGACAATATTTTTTTTCTAAACCTTTAGGAACCTCTTTAGGAATATTTTTCAAAGCAAGTGGAACTGTCTTATGATTCTAACGGTTTTTTATATTTTCCATATGAAATTGTAGGTATAATATGTTTATTATTCTATAGGCGACATGCAAAGCAAGGTGTTAGGTATATATATTCTTGATTAGCATCAAAATTTAAACCGATCTACTCGTGTCCGTTCGTGAATACATGGTGGATATGCTCATTATCGGATATTTTGATATTTTAAGCTGAAACTTTGATTTCTAAACGTTTGTTTGGTATTTAATTGGTTTAAAGCCACGCCCACAATCGATAAAAATGTATCTATCAGCCGCAAAAGTGCAACTATGACAATAAAAATTTGATATACACTTATATATGTACGAAAAAAAGGCTGAAATGAATAACAGGCACGCCCACAATTTACAAAAACTGTTTTGTGCTCTTAAATTTTTATACTTTAAGCTGAAACTTTGACTTCAATACGTTTGCTTGTTAATGAATTGGATAAAATCGATTTAGAGTCACGCCCACAATTGATTAAAATATATTTATCAGCCACAAAAATTAAGCTATGACATTGAAATTTGTTTTATAGTTATGGATATAACATATAATTCTTCTTGTACTACTTCTAAAGTAGTAGCTATACCTTCTTGTCGTATGTTTGTCTGTCTAATTACCTTTCTAGATATCTTCGCTAGTTCTACTTTTTTAAACATGTTTCGTTAAAATTTGGTATGCGATCATGTCTGTTTTCCCTGCGATTAATATTTAATCAACTCTTATTTAATTTGATAAAAAAATTTATGGTAAACGGTGACGAGAATTACATTTCATTTCATATCATATCGTATGTGAGAAAAGGTTTGAAAATCATTGTAATACGCAAAATATCACCTTACGCTACTTTCTTTGATGCAATAACAACAACAACAATAAATGCCATTTAGTGTAAAATTGTTCCCAGAACAATTGAACGATAATTTCCACTTAATAGAAAAGTAGAGGCATTCAATCTACGGTAGAACCTTGTACTACAATGATAAGCACCAAAAATAGATATTTTTATCAAAAGCTAAAATATGAATATAGTTTTGTACAAATATGGACCCAGATTATAGTGTAAAAAATATATTATTACTTAATAGTTTGAAGTTTTGTGTTTTGCTCATCATCCGATGTCATCCGATACAATGATTTCCAAAATATTTTTGTACAATTACATTAAATCCTCTGCACTGCTTACTATAGAAATTTCCTTAATGGGAGAGTTTACTTTATTATTTTTTTATATGAAATTTTATGCTGGTATGCGTTACTGCGTATATTTATTGAAAATTTGTAGGGTGTGGAACCATTATAAATGCGTACATTATATACATTCTAAATGTTTTTATATCCTCCACGTTGAGTGATGAGGGTATACTAAGTTTGTCATTCCATTTGCAATACTCAGAAGGTATATATGTCCGTGTGTCCGTTTATTATTCGCACTCTCACAGTCGTAATTTTTAAGATATCAAGGTGAAATTTTGTACTGCATGCAGATTTCTATTTAACTTGAGCAAAATTGATCAAGAGCCACACCCATAATCGACAAAAATGTACTAATCTTTCACAAAAATTGAGGTGTGAAGTTGACATTTGTGGCACATATTTATAATTATCAGATCCTTTGAGGTGCTAAAAAGGGGCGTGTTTGGATAATAGAGGCGCCCACAATTTACACATCCTTATTCTCCCTAAATCTCGACTTGTATGTTAATTTATAATATAAAACGCAATCATGTACATAATACGCCTACTATCGAGGAGATGGTGGAGGGTATTTCACGTTTGATTTAAGCCACATTTAATTATTTTACTTGTTGCATAATAAAACGTGCATGCATTGTGTTTATTCTGCAAAGTACAATAATAATAAGAAAATATTTTTTGACAAGGATGCTACCATAAGTTGTAAAAGATAAAATGTATGAGAAAAAATTGCGCAATTTTTCTTATTTCACCCGCTATTATATACGTAAAATAAAAAAAAAATAAAAACAAAAGAAAGAAAAGTAAACAACAAAAATGAAATGCAATAAAATTTATATGAAAGTGAAAAACAACAATAATAATAACAACAACAAAATACCACTATGACGACGCCAAAACAATAATTCACTTTGAAAAAGAGAAAAAAAAAACAAAAAAAAACAAAATAAAAAATAAAAATAAAAGAAAAAAAAAAACAAAAAAAGGATCCTATCTCGAGTTTTTGAAATTGTTGAAGAGAAGAGACAGGTTGTGCAACCGAATGATTTGTAGAGAGATCCGAGCCGGCAACAAATATTAAATTGTTTTTTATGACCATGATCACATTAGATAAGCTATGAAGAGAAAGACGACACATTTACACCGGCACCTACAGATGCATGTATGTGTTGGGTAAGCGTGCGTATAGTTAAGGTAACAATAACTATAATAAAATGTTTGTTTCATGTGTAAGAAGTCAGTTTTCAAATACGATTAACTTCTGTGTATGCATGTGTGTGAGTATGTCTGTAAAGGTGAGTCTGTATGCGTACATCTTTTGAAAGAATTAGCAACAAGGCAAAAGTATTTATAATAATCCCTACCTGATGACATATTTATACATATTTAGAATATATTTATGATGCATTGTAAACATGTTCACCTGTAACCCTTTATTGATAGTATAGAAAACATTTATACATGTCATCTAAATAGACCTGATTTATGTTATTAAGGTGAAAATGTATTCAAAGCTTCTGCTTTCTGCAGAAACCACCATTTAAATTAGCCAAGATCGGTTGAGAGCAAAAATTAAACTCTAAAGTCAAAATAGGGTACATGTATTAATATATAACCCAAAGTTTTCTTAAAAATAGACGCGATCAGAGAAATACATGCCTACAGTATTAAAAAAACTATATTTGGCCCAACTTTCAACTTGTATGTTAAAATATGATATATATATACACTATTAGAGGGCGTAAATATACAGGTATACGCCATGCCCACTATTCCATGCCACTACTATTATTAAACGATCAAAAACTTAACTACTATTCCCATGTTATGTTGCCCTACATCTTAACAAAATAAGTTATAATAAGCAAAAGAGTGAGAGAGAGATAGTTGTAAATGATATGATAACAGAGTAAATCTATGTTATTACCAGAGGTCTCTGTTATTACTAAAGCTCATTTTTGTAAGAGAAATGCAAACTCTTTCTAGAAAAGCTTTCTTGTAACACATATTCAAATGTAGTGACATACTTTTTATGCCCACAAGTATAATTTCTATATATTGTTGAGTAAAAGCATGTGATGGGGTGAGTGTAATAATGTGGTGGCTGTTATTAATGTGTTTTTTTTTTTGTTTTGTATAATAGAGTAGAAAAGAAAATATTGAAATGTTTGCATTCAACTTGTGCACACACAATCACACCAATCAACAATAAAAAAAAAATATATGTAATGGCGAAATTAGTATCTATCAAAATGGTGCTCTCTCATATTAATGTGATCAAGGTGTTGTTGTAATAAAAAACAATTTAATTTCATTAATTAAGAAGCATGTGTTTTTCGACTTTGTTTTTTTCTTCTACCTATTGACCCATATTGTTGTTGTTGTTATTTATTTTTTCTTTTTAAAGCATCTTGTTGGTGGTTTTTTAAACACTTCACTACATCATTGTAAGAAGTAGAGAAAATTGTTATTCTGTTTGTAACACCCACAAGGGGTCTTGAGGACAAATTTTGTATAAAAATTTATAGTTTTTACGCGAATTCGTTTATGTGTCACGCCCACAATCAAGACAACTCTCTTACAGTCACAAAATGAGCTCCAAAATTTTGAAATTTGATATACCCCTGCAACGGTGTGCCAAAAATGTGCCTGCTTAGATAACAAATACGCCTACAATTTGCAAAAAACTGTACTCTACTTACAAGCTGATACATTATACATACACTATTACAATCAAGTAGCTGCCACGTCCACTGCTTTTATGCAGGTATGGAGAGTATTTAAGATTTAGCCTAATTTTAGATTTTTTACTTGTTTAGTTTATAAGTATATGTAGCTTTATTATTAGCCACACCTACAATGAGGAAAAATCTCTTACAAAAAAGTATAAAAAGAAAGCAGTAAAAATTAAAAGTTATATATTTACCGGTAGTCCGGGGGCAGAATTTAATAACAGACACGCCCACAGGCTACAGAAACTTTATTCGATCTTCTAATAGTAGGTGTATACTAATGTACTTACCACGCCCACATTTTATGTATTGATGCGGAACATAACTTAGTTTTGGTTTAAGCAATGTGTAGGGTTTTTACTTGTTTTTGTTGTTATTTATTTATTATATTTTCGTTTTTGAACTCACCCTAGCTTGTTCTAGATTTTTTTTGAATTTGTATTTTTTTTAAATTTATTTTTTATTAATTAATTAGTTTTTTAGAAATAAATGTATTTTTTACAGTTTTCTTCTTCTTCCTCTACTTTGTTGTTATCTGAAATTATTTTAATTAATGCTAATATTTAATTATCGGGAGCGATAGTTTACTATACACAAAACATGTGCTTTTGTTTACTCTCCTGCTTGAACTCATTTATTTATTTTCATATAAAAAATAGTGTTTCAAAAAAATTGCACTAAATTATTATTTATTTGTTTATGCACTGAATTATTTTTTATTTATAATTTGAAAAAAATAATAATTTTTTTTTGTCTTTTCCAAAAACACTTCCAAAAAGCACTTTATTTTTATTTGTTTTTTTTTTTCAATATTTTTAGTCTGAAAGAGTCTGTTTTTTTCAAGTGTATTTATGCTATTTTTTATTGGTGGTTCTTTTTTTTTTTATTAAATAAAACTGCGACAAAAACGTGTTGTTGCAGATTCGACAGCTCCGAGTTGAATAAATGTTGTTTGCCAGTGCATGCAGAAAGTCATTTAAAAATATTTTCCCTTTGAAACCATATGAAGGCAAAAAAAAAAAATAAACGGAAAAAATTACACTCCTTATTAGAGTGTGTGTTGTGAAAAGAAAACTGTACACGCACAAACTCACCAACAGGGCAGAGTCGTAGCGTAGAGCTGTTGGATGAAGCACACATAGGGAGAGAAAAACTTCACACACAAGTGTTTTTGCTTTATTTTGCTTTGCTAAACAGGGGAAGATTTCGTTTGGAATAGACGTCTGTTCACATATTCATATATATAGGACGTACTTGCATGAAGCACTATATTGCACGCATGCCCTTGGGCTTGCATATTTAGGAAACGCTATGTTGGAGAGCTCTTATGCTTTTATGTCACACTATCTCTCTTAAAATCATATATTCCGTGAAAACTGTTATATTGTTAAACCTTTACGCAGATATAACAGTTTATTGAAGGCCTTGTGTTGCGTTCTCTTTCTTTCTTTAAAGGCTAAGGAAACTGCATATTTATACACAACAAGTATGTAGAGTATGTGTGGGGTATGTTTAGTATATTATAAATTATATTGCGTTTGCATTCTAACCAGTTGCTTGTTAAGTGAACGAACGGCAAGCGCACCGCTAAAGTGGGAGCGAATATGCTTCAGTTGATTTGCTTATGAATGCAATTTTAGTTACAACAAAAACCAGTTCCCTCCTAACTGTGTGTGTGTCGTATGTGCATTGTGCTTGTGCCTTATATATTGCCTGCTGGGTTTTACAATAAATAGGTATAGAAAGAGAGAAAACATGTCAAGCTATTTATGTTATATGACATAGGGTTCATCAAAAGAAATGTTTAGTTTTTTGCTTTCGCGTTTGCATTTGTGTATATCGTTAATATTTGAATTCGGCGGAGCCATCCGCTGAAAATGCGTGCATGCATTTTTAATTCTCTCCAATTTGTAATGAAATGTAAAAATTTTTCGATAATATTTTTGTACAGTCACGTACTTGTCTTTATACACATACATACATACGTTCCGGTTTACTTTTGTGTCTTCAGTTCACGACCTTTCATAAAAAATCCAAATATTTTCATATAAAGTGGTGAAACATTTCTTTTTTATATATATTTTTATATCCTCCACATAAGATGGGCGGTATACTAAGTTTGTCATTGCATTTTCAATACCCAAAAGGAGGCGGTTGAGACCCCACAAGGTTGTTGGGACTTTCACGAGCGTAAATTATGAGATATTAAGCCGAAATGTTGTACAGACACTTGTAGCCTCTGCACGCTATTTAAATTGGGTAAAATTGCTAAAAAGCCACGCCCATAATTGACAAAAATATATTTGTCTGCTAAAAAAATTAAGCCATGAAGCTAAAATTTGGTAAATAATTACTCCATCCATCTATGTGCAAAAAATGAGCATGGTCACCTAACAGGCACGCCCACAATCGACAAAGCTTTATATATCTGTCACAAAAATTGACCTATGAAAGTTTGTTTGGGTATACATATTTATAATTGGTCCATCCACTGATAAGTCAAGTATTAGCGCGATCGGATAACAGAGACATCTAATATTAACAAACAACCGCACTCAGCATAAAACTGGACTTGCATGCTGATACGTAATACACATACTACTAGAGGTGGTCACGCACATGCCACGCCCATTGTTTGAAAGTACATATGGGGGATATTTCAGATTTCATTTTACTCTTTTTACTCGTTAGTTCTATTTTAATGATTGTTAGAGATTTTCCCAAATGTAAGCGTATATATCAAACGATTTCGTTACAACGAGAAAACGAGAAAACTATCTACATAAACCAAGTACAATCTAATCCATATTTCAGCCTAATATCTTAATTTTTGCCATCCAGAGAATTTCAATAGGAGAAGGACACACGGACAGTTATGAAATATTGCATTTATGATGCTTCACTACCTGCTTTGTAACAACAGGCATTTTCGCAAACACACATATAGTCTCTAATCCTGTGGTTTGTTTTTAATCTCATAATAATCATCTTTTATTTCAATATTGCCAATAAAAACAATAGTTGCTGATGGTGGCAACAATCATTAGAGATCTTAACATTCGTACAGTTATTTGTACAGATATTGTCTGGCATGCGAATTGTTTATTTATTTTGTGGAAAATTATGATGATTAAGAAATGGCTTTAGATGAGTATTTTAAGTAACATTTTCTTTGTTCACAGTAAGTGTAGAGAAGTCATAAAGTCAATCGTATGTTGAATACATACAAGCGGATATTTGCAAATTGATAGAGCATCCAAACTTTGTCATTTATTGAGAGATTTGTTAAAAGAAAGAAAAGAAAATACTCAATTTTTAAAATTTTGTAAAATCTTAACCAAATAGTAAAAAATCGTTGTTTAATTAGTTTTAAATGTAAAACAATTAAGCGGAAAATGATTTCTGAATTTTGCTACCTGTACTTTACCACCAAATCTTTTCCTTTATATGCTCAGCTGTAAAGGATGCAAACTCAGCGTGAGCGATAATTCTGTGTATTCAAGAATGGTTTTACTATTTCGGAAAATATAGCAAAGGGTTATATAGGGCAGCAGAATTTTGCACTCGCCGAACAATCGCGCGAAAAAACCTCATTTTGCATGCCTTATAAAATAAATTGTAGCTCATAAATCTTTTTCGTATACGAAATGGGAGAGTGTACTGAGTTTGTTGTAACATTTGTAAATGCCACGCCCACAAACGCCAAAAATCTATCTGTTTATTACAAAAATTAAAATCAAAATATTACAATTTATTACACATATTTGTTATTAGCCCATCGATCAATTTCCACAACTACAATCTACAAAAATCTATCTGTGATCCATAAAAATTGAGCCATGATTTTGAAATGTAATACCATAATTATATAATTATAAAACAAGTAAGAAAACTACATTAGGTTTAGACCAAATCTTAAATACTCTCCACATCTCCATAGAAATGGTGGGCGTGGCAGATACAGATTACACCCTCTAATAGTGCATACGTTTCAGTTAGCAAGTCCAATTTTTCGTGAGGTACGTTTTTTTGTAAATTGTTGGCGGGTCTGTTTACCAATCACGCCCACTTTTGGCAGATCGATGAATAGGATAACTATAGACGTGCTTACCGAATTTCAAGTTCATAAGTCAATTTTTTGTGGCAAATAAATAGATTTTTTTCAATTGTGGGCGTATTATGTTATGTCTCAGGTATAGGGTATAATTATAAGCCAAGTCCATCCATATTTTTACTATGACACAAAAAACTTGATCTGAAATTTTGGTAACCTATAAGAATTATTAAATAATTTTGAAAAAAAAAAACCAACAACAGCAGGTAAAGGAAATACTGTGTTGGAATAAGGATTTCCCTTCTCCATGTAAAAATTGATTTGTGTAAATATTTCAGTTTATCTATACTTTACTTTTATACGTAATGTGCACGTTTAATTTGTTTTGCATTTCTATTTGTATTGTGAATGCATTTACGCTGTGTGGGTTCCTGCAGAAATGCATGTAAATTAAATAAAAAATTTTGTAAACATTCGTTTACTTTCTTTCAGCTTGTTATTATAACCTGCTGGCTATTAAATCCTTTAGCTAAGAACATTTTTCCAACCTCTATCCCTTTTTCTCTCTCTTGGTCAAATTCGGAGGTTTCTTAAGGTTTTGTTAGTTTAGGTAATTTGTGATTGTATAAAGAAATTTTTATGACACCTTGATTACATAGGTGGGTACTACGTATGTATGTAGACACACAGACCGAAATTTTTTTTTAGAAAATCACTTCTTAAGGAAACATTTGCAGGATGTTTGAGTTTCTGGCAAAAATTTCTACACAAAAATATTTTCATCACATACACTTAAGTTTTATAAACAATCGGATACGCTGCATACTCATGAAGAGAGTACGGTGATGGATAAAGAAAATAGATAACATTCATGCAGCAATTTAACTCAGGCGGGCTCAATTTTGGCACGCTTGCAAAGGCGTTAGGCAGAAGGCAACCGTTCAGTCATTTTTAGTTAGTTCATTAGTTAATAAAGAACATTTCTTCCAAGTTCAAATTTTAGAACTTGTCTGTTATTTGACCATGCCCATTTATGTCTATATCGCCTCAGTTTTCGATTCTGGTTCTTTGACGCCTCCTTCTGGGTGTCTTATGTGAAGGGTATAAAAACATTATTTGTCTTAATATGTTGTTTAGAAATGTTCAGTTATAATTTAAATAACTCATTAAAAAAATCCCCTAATACACTTCATAAGGATATTATTATTTTTGAAAGAATTTTTTTAAGAATTTATGCCTACTTGAAAGGTCATGTTAAACGCGGCTAACCTTTGACAATTACCCCTCAAAAAATATATTTTATTTTATATATTTCTAAAGAACTTGTGCCGGTAGTGACGTCTTAATAAATAATGATCACGCTCTAATTATTAAAAGAATTGCTTAAAAGGACGCACGGGCATGATTGCAAATAAAGAAACTTGTATAATTTTTTGATGATTCCTTTGTTTTATTTGTTTTTTAATTTCATTTATTGTTGAGAGATTTTTACCTTTTTTTTATAACACATTTAATCATACCCATCATAAGTTTAAAGTTAAAACGCAAAAAAAAAAAACTGGAGTTGTTTTGGTTTAGTCCGCTTGCTATTTCTTTACCACAACGTAAAAAGCACGCTACTAAAAGATAAAAAAAAAAACACTCTCAATAAAAAGTTCTCTGCTGGGTTGTAAAGCAGCGGCGTAAGGCACAGTAAGCAGCGTAAAAAATTGCCATGATCGCAAAACCAAAAACAAAACCACCAAAAAAAGATTTTTTTTCGCTTCCTTACAAAGAATAGAAAAGAATGTAATAAATAAATAAAAAAAACGAAATTTAGTTTAAGCCGAATCTTAAATACCCTCCATAACTTAATATGATACTTAGGGGCGTGACAGTTACCTTATTAGGTAGCATTCTAATAATGTATTAAGTATCGGTTGGGTGTTACTCGAGTATTGTGGGCGCGCCTAATTTTAGCACATCGATGAAGGGCATAATTGTAAATACGTCTACCAAATACAAACTTTCATTTGTGGCACATAATTATATTGTTGGTGGATTATGGGCGAGGCTCTTAACCGATTTTGCTCAATTTAAACAGCTATTTTTCTATAGTAAAAAGCAGCTCAATATGTCAAAATTTGTACATGGTCCGTCCATGTGCAAATTTTGACATATTGTCATACATACATGTCTAAATCGACATAATTTTTGATGCTGATCAACAAAATTTATACAAAATTTATACTTCAAGGTTTCCTTCTGGATGTTTCGAATGGAATAGCAAACTTAGTATACACTAAGGTTGAAGCTTTTATTTTTCATTCAAGTGGGATGTTTGTGTTTGTAATGTAATGTTTAGATGTGTGTTACACATTCTTAACTAAGAGTATACACACACATCTTTTACTTATAGGCGTGCGTAAACTTATAAATTTTAGTTATATGGTTAAAAAGAACTTTACACACATTACAACTGATGTTTACATATTACAGATATAATTTTGTGTTTGGATGTACATATATAGATAAACATATATATGTTGCCCCGTTGTATATATATATATATATTTTTTTTTTTTTTGATTTTGTAGAATTGTAATAAGTATGCGAAGCTTAGGACAATGACCTTTTATGTTGGTGAGCAACGCCAAGTGTAAAAATCGGTCAGAAACAATAACAACAACAACTACAGAGCATTACAAAAGACCTTTAAAAATGTACATAGATTTTGTTTGTTGGCTTGAGCCCTGAGGCCTCATTCGTTGTTTTTGCAAAATGTCTTCTTTTTCCTGTTTATACGCTTTATTTTATTCCTTTACAAATTGGAAGTGCGTAATAGATATATTAATTCACTTGCAACTTCTATAAAAAACCTTCAGCATTAATATCTGAGTTGATCTACTCATCACCGTCAGTACCTCCACATTTAAGACATAAATTTTGAAGTGATTTTTGCTAAAAACAATCTTAGTTTTAGTTTGAGTAGTTTATAAAATAGTAGCCACGCCCAAAATTAACAAAACAATGTAGCTACAAATATATATATTAAAAATTCAAACTGTGTTACATTTAGATTCAAGTGCTTAACAAATATAACAGCCACACCCACTATTGCGGGCATGTTTTTATGCAACAATTCCAAAATTTTACTGAATTTTTTGAATACTTGATTTTTGGGTAACAGCCACGCCTAAAATTAATGAAAACTTTCTTCTATTCATAAAATTAAGTAAAAAAAAAATATTCATTTTGAACTTTATTCAGATGAAAGTGTTTAAAAATAATACAAGACACTCCCACAATATATTAAAAAAACTTCGTCTGCTACAGAATTGGATTTTTTGACATAAAATGTAACTTTTAACTTAAAAAAATGTTGAAAAGAGGCGCAAGGTAAAGGGCAGACTATCTCTTTTGATATGAGATTCATTACAGTTTATATCTATATGTAGAGGATATCTAAAGTTTTATCTAAGCTAAGTTCTTTTACCAGTTACCTGTTTGTTTTAGCATTGTAAATTATTTACATATTTTACACAAATGTATAATATGTATGTATGTATGTCAATTTACAACATTTTCTTTATATTCTTACAAAAAGCAGTTTGATTTTTGGTCATCTAAGAATATTGTAATTATTGGATATTTTCTAAAAAAAAAATGTTTTCTTTAGATTTTTAATTAATTATGAAACTTGTGCACCACGTGGTTTATTTTGTATATATTAAATAAATTGAATGAAAATAAGAATAATTATTTAAATTTTCTATTGCCTACCTTGGCCTTGAACAATGTTATACATTGAAATTGAAATTGAAATTTAGAGCATGTAGTGCTTTTTTGAATACCCTTACCTTACTATTTACTTACAGTAAAAAGAACTAAATTTGATCTACATATGGTTTAGGCCAAATCTTAAATATTCTCCATATCTACAATGGTATGTACTTACATACAACAAATGATTTATATCAAATTTTTTCGTTATGTAAATATATAATGTAATAAAGAATTTAAGAGCTTTACACAAACAATAAACAATCGTCATATTTTATGTCCCTCAACTTGAACTTGAAACATTAACCAAAACATTAGAAAAAAAAAATACAACAATTTTCTATAGAACACATCCGCTTATAGGTACGGCTAGAATAAAACTGCATATGAACGTACAGACCAACAACTTTATTAAATAATGTAAATCTTTATAATATTCTCATCTTCATGCAACAGTTATGTAAATTTTTAATAAAAATTCTCTTTTTATATAAATTACTAACCTACCGTTACCTACGAAACGATATAAATGGATTTGTGAGAACCGATTGTGTGCGCGATTGTTAACTTTTACAATTAATGCAAAGTTTTGATTTGTTCAATAGTTTCGCGAAATGATACGAAAATCAGACGATTTCTATGTTAACACCAATCAGGTGAATATTTAGCAGTAAACAAAAACCCGAAGTTAAAAGTTAAGAGACAGTATTTTGCACAAATACACACTTAATTTAATGCTGCTGCTGCTGCTACTGCTGCTACAGGCTCTCTTTAGGGTCTTTATGCCATGCTCATTCGATTTCCCTATTTCCCCTATGCTTTTGCAAAAACAAAAAGCTCATGCTTCATATGTATATATATGTGCTGTATACATGTGTGCGTGTGCGTAGGCAAACAGCATGTGGTTTCTGGTGTAGTATCTACTAGTTTGCCAGAATGTCATTTTAGTTTCTGCCAACAAATAAGTATAGTACGCATTTGTACATATACACAAGTTTTCATATGTATTTATATCAACGAATATGTTTATATACAATAACAAGATAATCACAGTGTCTTTATTGGCGCCATTTTTACGCAATACTCAGACATCTCATATTTGCGTGTTTCATTCCATTTGTGCTTAGGGCGTTAAAGAATATTTCTACAAAACATTTATATAAAAATGATCAAGTTTGCCAAGTTTTATAATATTCTTTATTATATATATCTTACTTTGATTCGTTTGTTTACTTATTTGATCTTTCGGGCCTATACTCTGAGAGATTATATTTCCAATAAAATTTTAGTTAATATTTGGATTATTTTAAAAGTATATAATTCGAAAAGAATTGAAGTTTATATACTTGCATATTTATAAGATGAAGGCTAAAGAAAAAAACTAACTAAGAAAAAAAATACCATTCTTTGATGCTTTTGATGCCTTTTGATGCCTTAGTTCGATTTCTATTTGTAATGGATATACAGACAAAAAATTACCACTTGTCTGTACGTCCAAAATTAGTATTTGTCTGTACTGTCATTAAAAAAATATCTTTTGTTTGTACGTCCAAACATCCATTACTATTTGTCCATACATCCAAGTATGATTAAAAAAAAAACTATTTGTCTGTACGTCCAATTTGTTTTGTCCGTATATTTGAAATTCACTATTGGTTCATATGTCCAAGGGTGATTAAAAATCATTATTTATCTGAATAAATTCCAATTTAAAATTGAAAAAGCCTTTATTGGTATTTAAAAAAAAATTATTTTAAAAAATCTTACTATGGATGGAAAAATATAATTAAAAACTGAATGATCGGGTTTGCTCGACCATAACATTTTCACTTATTTCATAACAATAAAAGATTAAAAGCACTCATATAACTACATACACAAAAACTCTATTGATATTGATATTGTGTTAGGGATACATTGATATCACTTATGAACCTGTCCCTAAAATATTAAACACAACAATAAATTCATATTCATATAATAGAATATCAAATCTAGAAAAGAAGAAAATGATGCAAGGTGAATGTAAAACCCCAAAGGAAAATGTAAAAGTCATGGGAAAAAATGTTTCATTTCGGAGCAATCGAAAGCAACAGTTGCTTACTCTCATAAATTTTTCCCATATTCCCCCTCATCTCTATCAATCTATTGCATTAACCACTCACGCAATTTAAACATTTAATCAGCTGTTTGATTTCTATGCCACTCTTTGAAAAAAAAAAAAAAATTAAAGAAAGAAAAACACAGAAAGGTAGAAAATATTGAAAAGTAAAAAGAAAGAGTCATTAAGGTCCCCCTTCTTCTCTCAACGTGTCATGTAAGCGTAAGGTGTACGCACTGGTGTATATTTATTAGTTTTGTTTCTTTTCGCTTTTCTCGCAATTGCTGCATTATTGTTTATTGCATACACTGCCTTATCATACATTTTCACCGCTGATTTTTTTCATTTCTATTGTAACTACGCCATCGCGTCTCGATTCTATAGAATTATTTTTACTTTATACATCGTGTGACTTTTTGGTTTTTTGATAATGAAAAACAAAAAAAAACAAAAAAGAAAAGCCAGTAACAATAAAAATAATGTAACGTTTTGTTTCTGCTTTCACGATTATGAGTTTCCCACATATCCTTTTTGCTATTCCTTTTCTTCTTTTGCTTATAAAAATCTTGTTCTAGTCGTTGTTGTATGTTTAGCTACGCAAACTCGAGGGCAATTTGATCGCATATGCGTGTCACACGCATGCCTGGCATAACCAAATAGTTGAATTTACTGTGCCGCGCACGTTTGCCAACATCTCCAGCTCCACTCTTCAACGCACTACACGCAAGTGTATGTGTATGAGTGTCCTTTTTTCTTTTTCTTCAAATTTTAGTAAAATTTGTTGTTTTTTTATTGTATTTTTTTTTTTCATTTTTTTATTTGTCCATTGTAAACTATACGTGTTCTCGCTTATATGCTCGCAAAGGTGTTGCAAGTTGTTTTTGTTGAATAAGAAAAAAAAAATCCATTTCACTGATTTAAGATTTTGATTAGAAGTTTTCCTTTTTTACTTTTTTAGGGGTTGATTTGCTGATGACTGTAGCAGGTTGTTATTTTTATACAATTTGGCATGAGAAAGAAAATACTTAAAGAAAACAGAGAAAACACAACAAGTGACAATTTCTATATGATGATACATAATAGAATAGAATTGGTAAATAAAATTCTCCGGAGGCTTAAGGTGACTAATATTGAAAATGATATTTAAGCAAATAATCTTATTAAAATATCGGATTACCTGCGGGGTAATCTGGGAAGGTAAGGGATTGCCATATAGTGAAAGCCATGACTCTTATAGCTCACTTAACTATTTTATACGTATTTTCATTTAATGTGCGGTAATTCTCGGTTGGTTTATACGTTTATAAAGTCATCTGTTAAAATTTACCTCAAAGGTAGAATTTTACATTACGTAACTTTTCTTAAAATGTGGGCGTGTTTCAATTTATTAATAGGGCATTAATGGAAATAATAGCAAAATACTATATTGCTTATATAATACCAAATATAAACTCTATATTTAAATATTTTGTATTACAATGTACTTGTCCGTATGTCCATCAATGAAAAATTTACGTTAAGATCTCAAAGATGAGGCCAATAAAAAATATAACGTCACTTGTCTCCATTTTGTATCATATATCTAATGCTAAGGTCAAAGTTCACTCATTACAGCCTTTGCCTTGACGGGTTATTTGCAACACCTCCAATTATAAAAAATTTGTTTTTTTTCTAAGGGATGTGTAAAGATCATATCTGGATGGAATAATATGATGGATTTGAAAGAGATTATTCATATATGTATTGATTATAGTTCAAATAATTTAAATTGAATTTATTTTGAATATTTCTACAACATTATTATTGTTCTGTGTCTTGTTTTGACATAAGACTATTTCTCGCCTCTTCAAATGATACCTTTTCATATATGTACAGTAGACATAACACTTACTAACAATGTGGTTTTTAAATAAAAGATCAATTGTGTTGTTTTTTTTCAATTAAAAAAAAAAAAAAAGAAAAATTTTTGCTTACTGTTCTAAGTACTATAAAGTAGCACTTATTGTTTATTTGATTCATTTGTACATAATAATAAATAATACATATTGTTCACAAAAAAAAAAAGGGAAAAATCCTTTAAACAAGACCATTGTACACCTAGTATAAACATAGGCTGCGAATGAGTGTCCATTTGTTTTTTGCTTTTGGTGACAATTGGATTTACGGTTCTGCACAATGGGATATTAATTACTTTACATCATTTGAATGCATGTCTAAGGTAACTTGTATATTGTATGTATGTAATAATAATAAAATTTCTCATTATTTATGGATGGTAATGAAACCTCTTACGTTTCTTACGTGTTAGGATTAATGTGTTATACATAAAAGATTTAAAGACCATCAGTCTTTTATAAGTCTCATCAATTTATTGTAAAATTGGCGAATCTTTATAAAAAACAAAAAGCAAAAAACAAGTAAGAACATACCCAAATTCATTAGACTATTTCTCAGGAACTGCTTATCCAACTAGGGTCTCAGTGGTCTCAAATGAAAGCTATTTACTGTCACGCCTACTTGTATATTTTCGTCCACTTTATATAAATTTATAAATATTATGTACTGGACGTAACCTGAGGGGGCCTAAATAAAACTAGAACTTATACCCTTTTATGTGACACCACTTTGAAATAAATCGCTCCAGCCGTTCTCGAGTTAAAGGATTTTTAAGAAATCGTAGTCACAAAACTTTCTTTCTTACAAAGCTGGCCTAGATCTTATATGAAGGCTCTAAAAACTTTTTCTCAATATTATGCAAATTTAAATACTTTCTCACGATGCCAAGACAGCAAAAAAAAAATATTCTCCCATCATAAAATCTTGATAAAACTACAACATGTGGGTCATCAATATGCTAAAAATTCTTGTCACAAAAAAATATTCGAACTGCAACGCTACGATTATCATTAATTTATTTTTCTTCTTTGGAAAACTGACTTGTTCTATAGACCATACTATAGGGATGATGTGTGTGTGTGAAAAGGAATTCCCAAAGTGTCCTACATTGGCAAAAGGAAATGTTTTTTTTTCTATATATGCATAAATTCTTTCATGTGCTAAATATAAACTTATTTACATAAATTTTCTTTAAGCAAAAACAATTAAAGGGTTAAAAAAAAACAAATGAGAAATCACGTAATACACACAAACGCACTTAAACAAGCTTGTAGTAATTTGCATAAACAGAAAACATCAGTAGAGAGAACGAACCAAGGATAATAGAAGAAAATTTACATATTCTCAGCGAAAATATCGAAAGAGTGTGAAAGTAAATTGAGGAAGAAAGGATGTGAAAATATCTAAATGGCTAAGCAAGCATAAGCACACACCTAAACAAACATTGCTATGCATTGCATATGATCACTTTTGCGAATATTAATGATATACACACACATCCATGCACACACACGCTTGTATAATATGTTTCACTTGGTTCATGTCATTACAAGATGATACTTAAAACTGTGAGAATCACAATCTCTACAGGGGTTAATTTACTTAATCACCTCAACACATAACACAACACAACACAACAACTCACCTGAAATTATAAACAATACATGGCGCTATGGTATCCATAGGGGAGCGGTGTCCTAAAATTGAAGAACTGTCTTTAATAACGGTCACCCTGCTGTGGGTTATAATGTGTTAAAGGATGTAAATGTTTGCATGTGCGCGCGCGTGTGTGTGCCTATCTAAAGCAAGGGTTAATGTTTCTAAACATTTGCATAAGTTTGCGCTTCGATTAAAATGATCTAAAAATTGAAATTTGCATACTCTACGGTTGGTTGGTTGACAGATCTCTCTCTATATCTCTCTCTTTCTCTCTCTTTATACTATATTCCATTCAAGTATGTAAATTAAAATAATTTCCTTCAACGATCAAGTTTTCTTATTTTATAAACTTTTCCTTTACAGATGTTCTCACGCTTTTAACACATTAGCATTTTTTTTTTTTTAACAGTTAACATAGAGTTGGCAGTTTCTCTTTTGTGAAAATATTTAAATTAGTTTTAATCGATTTTATTAGAAATTCTATTGATTTGTGGATTTGTTTGTGGTGGCTCCGAAGGGTATAGGTAGGGAAAATATTCTCTAAAAGAATTTTTGAATAAACACCAAGGAGATCGATTTACTTAAGTATATGTTGATAGTACAACACCATGGGAATCGAATCATTTTAAGAGTAATCAAATACACAACTTGTGGCAAAGGGTACATTAAGTTTGTATAGACCACCTTCAGTTATAACGATCGCAATCACGTCAGAATCAAAATCTGAACTAATTTAACTAGGTCCGCCTCTCCGGATAATTATATTTGAGGCTATAATGCCAAGTTTGAGTGAAATCGGTTGATTTTTCTTCAACAATTCAAACAATTATTAACAAAGCAAACTCCACTTGGGTTTTTATAGCTAGTTCGTTATATTTTATTATTCTTAAATAAACGTTACGTTTGCAAGCTTCCATTCGTCTGTAATATAATGTATGTCAGTCACAAACACACTTTCTTTATTCTCATTCCCAATTACTTACAATTCCTTACAAAAATTTACCTACTTAAGCTTATCCCATATTAATCAAAATGATTTTTTTTTTCATTTTCCCCCTTCAGCATTCAGGATTCAGAAAGAAATAGAATTGTGAAAAAAAAAAATTATGCAAAATTTGAAAAAACAAGTTTAACCTTATTCCTTAATAGAAATGAATAGAAGGAATATATTGTATGTACCGAAGAATAACCGTTATCAAAATCAATGTATTGTATGGTATAAAATGTCTTTTGCTAAAGCACACACTTCCGCACACAATACATACATATATATAGGAGGTGAAGTGAAATCATGTCAAAGCTAAAAGAAAATTTCTTTTTGGGAAAACTGACAGCAACCAAAAACAACAAATAGCACAAACTTACCCCAAGAAGCCACAAAAATCGAACACATGTAGCATGTGCTACAAGTATGTATAAGCTTCTCCCTACTTTCTACTTTCTACACAAACATACTCTTATATGTATGCACATACATGAATGCTTGCATGAGTAAACATATTAACATTTTAGCTACTTTTCATATTTTCCATTTTTTTTTTTGGCATTTCCACCCCGATTGCTACATAGTTTGCTTTTCCTTTATCTGTATGTACATGTAAGCTTATATAAGTAATTTGCATTTTTTGCTTTGTATGACAAAATTACTTACTGTGTGTGCTTCCATAGGTTATATTGGTATGTATGTAAAACGTCTCTACTTGTATAAGTGGGCTCTGCGTATGGTGGCTGATATGTAAACAAGGGTGGAATTTTGCTGGCTTATATTCAACCCCTGTGCAGTTTTTGTGCAGATTTTTTCCGCATCAATTCAATATATTTACAAGATACAGGGGTAGAGGGAAAAATCGGATTTTCTCAGAAACAATACTAAATAGAAAAAAGCCACCCATTCTACAAATGTAAGCTATAAATGCCAACAGCTATAGGAAACTGCGTATCAGTATTTGTTACAGGCAGCAGCAACTTATTTGTGCAAAATGTTATACGTACATACCTACCGTATGGGTATTTATGCTTTCTTTAAAAAAAACTCTCCCAACAAAGTAATGGTAAGGAAAGGAAATACATACAGACAGACGGATGGATGGATTTCCTTCTTATTAAAACAGTACGTTGAAAAGCAGCAAGGACAGACAGACAGATAGACACGCAGGCAACTATATATATATAGAATATTTAGCCAATTGGCGATTTTTGCATGTATTCACGTTCGATAACTGCATATGTGTAAAAAGTATCGATTACCTGAAATGCATTGCATTTTAAAGCACGAGGGTTGGCCTTGTATTATATGCGGCTTTATATTTATTAGGGTTGTTTTAGGAGGAGTTTTTAACAAAAACCGTTAGCCAGAGTGATTTATTGTTGAATTGAATAAATAAATGGTCAAAGTTTTTACACTTAAAATGGCGAAAATAGAATAGAATTTAGAAACTAAGAGTTTTGAAAATAAATTAATATTTCTACAAGTGAAAATATTAGCAGTTACTTGCGTTACTTACAACAATCCATGCGATACAATTTATGCTATAATTTATTTAGTTTTACCATTTTCCAGGATCACTTTCAGCAAAGGTTTCGCTTGAGCTTCATCGGACCACCGATGCAGCTTCTGTGGTGATTTTAGTCTAGACTTTTAGCAAAAAGCAGCACCCGGTACACACAAATTACTTTTTTATGATCAAAATTCACAATTCTCAATAATTTTCAATGAAACTTGACACAATTATTCTACTTGCTATAATATTCAATTGAGACAAGTTTCAGTTCAATCGGACTTTGTTTACTGTTTTGTCATTTTTCGATTTTGGTCAAATTTTTTGCAAACATTTGGAAATTCCTGTAACTTTTTGGCGATCTTTAATTAATAGGCGTGGCTCTAACAAGAAGTTTCTGAAAACTTCTTAACTAACACTAATTGCCACGCCCATACTTTGTGCATTGTTTAAAAGCTGAATTAATTTACAAGTTTTCACAAAAAGTTTGAAAGAAACGGTTCCGCCATTTCTAAGTTATAAAACTCAGTTCTTGATGCTGATGCAGATTCTTTACTTTGTAGAGGTTTTAACACATATTTCCCAGTTGCAAATGGAATAACAAACTTAGTGTACCCCCCGTCTTATGTGGAGGATGTGAAAATTATCTAATTTCTTAAACAATTTACCAACTGTTACTCCATCTGTCATTGGTTTTGCTATTCTTGAAATTAAGGCGTGTTTAAATATATAATTATATATATATATACATACAAACACATTTTCAAAAATGCACATCATGCGAATGCATTAGAATACGCGCACTTATTACAACAGAATGGAAAATTATTTTCACCCTCTTACTTAGTGTTAGTTTAGCTGCGTGTTTTCGTTTTATTCTATTTTTAGTTTTTTCCGTTTTCATATTATAACATACAAACATATGTATGTACTAGCGAACGTATGTTGTGTATGCACATTTTATTTATTATTTTAGAAAATGTTTATAAAATGCAGAATTCATTTGTTATCGATATGGTGACGATGTTGACGACGCTGGCGAGGGCATTGCCTTTGCTCTAATTTACTTGAGGGTTTCCTTCGAATTTCTATTTATATTGATAGTTTCTAAAACGTTACATATATATATAAATACATATTTATGTAGTCAAACATAAAAGGTTACATTAAGTAAAATAATGTTTTTGGGAATAAAATTTAAGCACACTTGAACTCGAATCATTATTTTCAGTGTATTTACCAAAATTACCTAAATTTAGTGGCACAATTAATTAATTAATTAAGGGGTTAATTCGAAAATTTCTTAATTTTCATTTAAATCGAACAAAAAACTCCAACCCAGAAATTCGAAATTCCGCTTAGATTTCACAGTCAAACCTGCTAAAAGAAATTCATAATTTCTTGAAAATATCTTCAACGCGAAGTAAGATTGCAGTAACGCAGCTTTCTCCTGAATGTTAGATTTAATAAAAAACAAGTAAGGAAACTAAAATTGGTTTAGGCCAAATCTTAAATACCCTCCATAGCTGCTATAGTTTGCGTGGCAGGTATATGATTACGCCCTCTATTAGAATATGTATTACGTAACAGTTTGCAAGTCGAATTTTACGTAGAGTATCGTTTTTTGTAAATTATGAGCTCATCTGTTATTTGAGCATGCGCACAAACACACGGACATACATGTCTAGATTGACGTAGTTTTTGATGCTGATCAAGAATATATATACTTTGTAGATTTTCTAACACCTCCTACCGGGTGTTGTAAACGAAATGACAAACTTAGCATACTTCCCATCTCATGTGGAGGATATTAAAAAAACTAAATTGTGATCGTTTTTCTCCCAACATAATATTTATGTGAAATTTACCAAGAAATTGTAAAAAAGAATCATGTATTAACAATAACTGCGTTCATGTGAAAACTTAAACGCTTATGCATTAAGGTTATGCAAAGCAAGAGTGGTACAACACATACACATGTTACAACATATTGAAAGCGTTATACTGTTATACAGTTGAAGAAGGGGAAATAATTAGACAGCCATTGACACTTTTTACTCGCTCGCTCTCCCTCTCTCTCTCTCTCTTTATTTGCTTTTCACATTTATCATCCTACACGCAAGCAGTTCTGTGCATTTTTTTCTAATTTGAAGTTGTTTTTTTTTATACAAAATGATCGTTTTGTTTATGACCTCTATTTATGCATATGCACACATACTTAGATAAATTCATTTTGCTTCTTCAGACAGGGACAAAAACGTATTTTTGATCATCACCAAAATTACAATTGCTTAAGCTATATATGTCCGTGCGTCTGTCCTGTTTTTAGCAGTGCAAAAGCAAATCGAGATGACGATGTGATATGTTATACAAACTTACAGTCTCTATACATACATATATATTTATTCAAATTTGTCGGTATCGTTCAAATACCACGCCCACAATTGACACAGATTTTCCTACAAACCTAAAAAAAGGTACAAAATTAAATTTGATAGGTAGCTCGTTTTATGAAGTGTCAAATAAGTGGGCGTGGTTATATAACAGACACGCCCACAATCGATTAAAATCTAAAATCCATTACAGTCTCTAAAAAAAACTATAAATTTATTAATAGTTTAAAAAAAAAAAAGGGCGAGTAGGATTACAGTCACGCCTTTAGTTTATAAAAATCTCTTACAGTTACCAAAAAAGTATAGAGAATAAGTTTTATGAGAAGTTCATTTAATGAAGTAACAAAAAAGAGGGCGGGATTGTATAATAAACACGCCCATATTGGAGTATCTTTGGTTTTTTTTCGCCTTTATTTTACTCTGATCTTTACTTGTACAGGTTTTCGTGCGGTGTCTTTTTTTGTACGCAGTAATCTTTCATAAACACTTATATAAAATATAAATGCATGTATTCATGACATTACTTATGCATATGTATATGTTTGAGTATTTGTATAAATATGTTTGTTACTGCAAATGGGTGCACAACAGTGATAACACTGTAAAGATGTGTATGAGTGTGTGTTTGTGTGTATAAGGAAGGGCAACTTTATATTTAGCGTTTTGTAACCGCAATTCATGCATACATGTACATTTGACGTTGTCTTTATGTTTTGATACCCTACTCTTTAAGGAAAATATACTAAGTTTGTCAGTAGAGTTGCAACACCCAGAAGAAAGAGTACATATTTGTTTTTGTTGGAAGTGGCTTAAGTTCCTTTTCCAAAAACACATTAATCTGATGATATATTTTCTCATTTTAAAGATCAGCCCTCAGGAGATGCCCTATAAATATATGGCACCGTCCCCCTCATACCCCTGAGGTGTAGAAATAACTCCTCAGGAAAAAAAAAAACATCCCGTCACCCTAAGCATGGGTTCGACTGTTATAGGTATTGAAGCCGTGACCGTCCGTATTAGGGCTACGCGCCTACCGCGGGCATAATAAGTTTAAGGGAAGATACTTTCAATTCTACTTAAAGCCATTATTTCATAATTAGCTTTCTTCTCTATATCATAAATACTTTCGAAAAATTTCCAGATTAGTTAATGAATCGCCATTTTTAAATTTCATATAAAAACTATACTGTGGCATTGTAACAACTGCAGCAACAACACCAACTCTATACGCAACAACTAGCAACTATGGTGCATGTGTGCAATGCATAAAAATAAAGGAAAAGAAAAAGATTTTTGGGGAAGAGTCATTGAACTTTATATTGTTCACATATCACACTTACCATATATATGTGTACCATGTATATTTGTAGTGTATATGTGGGATATTTCATGATAGTTGTTAAACTTGTTCTACTTTCTACGACATTGTATTGTATTTACCGAAAATATTTGAAGCCTATGTGTATATGTGAGTGTGAGTGTGTGTAATTTTATGTATCTTGTGCAATGCATTGTATGCACAAGTTTCTGCTCTTCTCAATTGGCTTTCTATATCTGCCCATCATTATGAAAGTGGACTATGTCGTTCGGTTTCTGTTTCCAGATATTTAGGAGTTTGCATTGGAATAAATTAAAATATAAATTTTACATTGTTTAACATTTCAATTTAGGATTTTATTAATCTCTACATATATTATATTTTTGTGAAACTCTTGTGAAAATGTTGTTTTTACGGAAGTATATATATCTCAAATGGAAGAAGTAAAATCATACCCAAATTTATTAGACTATTCCTCAGGGATTGATCATTCAAATAGGGTCTCAGTGGTCTCATACGAAAGCTGTTTAACTGGAGCATATCAGCTTGCAATTTTTCAAGTTTTACGATAGGGATTTTTATATATCTTGGGCGGGTCTATTATCTGATCGCGCTCATTTTTGGCACTTCGATGAAAGCATCATTTATAAATATCTTCTTCTGGGCTTATATTGAAGCTTAGACTTTCATTTGCTGTTAATGTAAAGCCCTTATATCAATTACATTTCTAAAAATAATTTCCCTGCCTTGTGTTTAATTCAATAAAATATTACCATAACGATATGTTTTATACTGTATTTTATTCAATCTCTTTGCTAACACTACATATGAACAGTGCAGTGTGCGAATATTTGTATTAAGGGAAAACTTTTTTGGAAAATCTGCGGGTTAAAGGTTTTCTCTCATCAATAACAATCAATAGACATAATTTGTGTTCCCTCTTAATCGACACCATTTCACCACCACTGTTAGACTGAATGAATCGATCATACTGGTAGTCGTAGGTATCTAATTATTATTTGTTAAAATTATAACATTTTTGACACAGCGTGTGATACTAAAGATTTTATTTGATAGAAGAAGCAATTTTTTGTTGTTGTTATTGTTTTTTTTTTAAAGCAATAATAAATATTCATAACAAGTGTTATAAATATAACATAACTACATAGTTAATATACTTTTTAGTTGTTCTACGTTGACTCTCTTCATTTTAAAAAACTAAAATACTTGCTTTCTAACTTGTTTAAGAGCCGCACCAATAAAATGTGCTTTCTTTAGAGAAGTTACAAAATTGAATTAATCAACTATTGAGTTGGTACTAGGGCTTAGAGAGGCGGACGTTTGGTGCAATCATAGTTAGTAATGTATTACAATAAGTCGCATTTTATGTCCGGTCGTCCGATTTCTCTTAAACTCTATCATTATATAGAAAAAACCCACAGTTCTTGATATTATCCAATGAAACTTGACATATTAATTTCATGTATTATAAGGTTTAAATGTGCTGAGTTTGAATAAATTCGATTGATATTTGATAGCAATTTTTTTGGCAAAAATTGGTAAATTTCTTAAAAAAATTTCATACAAAAGCTGTGATGCCATATGATAGTTGACGATCATATGTATGTGTGTACTTGATATTCTTATTGTAACAGCTTCTCTAATGGATTGAATCTATCTAATGTGTCATATATAAGAAAGCTTTTCTACATAAATGTGTAGAAATGTGTCCCATTTCGACTCAATTATTTTGTATTCATAGAAATTTTCACAGTTTCATTCATCATTCTTCGTCGACTCCAATTTTTAGAATCTTATTATTTGAAAAAAGATTCTACTGTCGACCAACTCCTTCTCTTAATATATCCATCGAAGCTCTAGACCAACAAAAAAAAAACCTGTTCCATATCTTTTCAATTAACAAGAAACAAAAAGGAACATTTTTACGAATAGTTAGCTGGCTAAGAGAAAACAAAAATCTCTAACAGGTAATAGATGAAAGAAATCATTGACCTCTTGCATTAAGAAACGTATTCATGCAGAAACAAAAATAGGAGAAAAAAAACGAAATGTTAACATGTTAGTGCATTTAATTGAGGATTATGTGATGATCATCAAACCATAAGAAAGAATAGAAAAGAAAAACAAAAGAGGTGGCAAACAAAATTGGCTCCAATTCGAAAATTTGTTTTAACCTTTTGCCTTTTCTTTTTCCGTGTCTTTTGTGAAAACAATAGGAAAAGACATAAAAGAAATGGGAAAAAAAAAACTTGTGAATTAGTAGCAATTTCTTATAACAATAATATTGTATAATTTTTTAACTGATTCAAAAATATTTTTTTGATTATTTATTATAATTTAATTATAAAAAATTAATATTAATTTATTTTCTACAAAAATTATAAAGATATTTAAAAAATAATTAATAAATATAAAGAATTTATATAAAATATAATTTGAAAAACAAGTAGGAAAACTAAATCTGGCTTAGGGGCTAAACCTTAAATAGACTCGACGTAGTTTCAGATGCTTTATAGGTTTTATAACGCCTTCTTCTGGGTGTTGCAAACGGAATAGTAAACTTAGTATACCCCCATCTCATGTGTAGGGTATAATTAAAATTTGAAGAAGAAGAAAAATTGACAAATATTCATATACATAATGTAGACTGTATAATTTTCCTTGCAAGAGACTCAAAATCATTTATTTTCATTTTGCAAAATGATGGCTCACAATGATTGCGTGTTTTTTTCTTTTGAGTGTACAAATTTTTAATTTTTTTTATTTTTGAAAAAGTTTGACTGATGATGTTCAAAATATTGTGTATTGTAGTTAGTTTTTTCTCAATATTGTGGCGTCTCACATTGTTGTTATTGTTGAATGCAACCTGTAGAATTTTTATTATTAAGTATCTAATAATGGTAGAGTTCTGTTTGACATCATTAGATTTTCGTAAATTGATAACAAATTTGATAAAGGTTTGACATCTGATAACTATGCCCATATAATAAAACTATTTATACACCATATGAAAGAAGAGAAAATATAGTAAAAGTATTCTTTAAGGGCGTCTCAATCTAATAACTTTTTATAAAAAGGCAAGAAGCCAAATAGAATTTCTAGACCTAAGAACTCTTAGCAGGTTCCCCAGATTCCCTAAACATTGTATATTTGAACTAACAAGCTTTGTATTTATTATAAAACTGGATATCTAACGTCCTTGGCTATTTTATATTTTCTTTTGTTCAATTCATTTCATGAAATTGTCCTTAATTTGAAAAGTTGATTGACCTTTCATTTCAAGTAATCGAATCCCCTTACATTTAGTTATATTTCGATTAATTAAAGAAATTGTTTAATCGCGAATGCGATTGTTTGCCGTTTGATAGATGCAAACCAACGATTAACTCATATAACCCGCATACTTTTAATAGATGAATAAAGAGAGAATTATTTTCCCCAATTAAGAATTTATTGTGAAGGTCGTAATAGTTATTAAAATGGATAAAAATATTGCACAATTATTACAATATATAAACTATGCCAACACAAAACAAAAACCAAAAGTTATCGAACATAAAAAGGGAGAAAGTTTATTAGAAATAGATTGATATTGAAAGAAAATGATTTATCTTCTCTCCAAAAAAAAAAAAAGGCAACATCAGTCCGCTAGAACTACATCACGGACCAGAGGCAAATAAAAAGATTCATCAAATCTTGCAGCCGCCCAGTTTTTTAATAAAGAAAATTTTGTGACTACGATTTCTTTAAAATGCTATAACTCGAGAGCGCTTACAGCGATTTATCTCAAAGTGGTGTCATATGAAAGGGTAGAGATTCTAGTTTTATCTTTTCGCCCCTTCAGCTTACGCTTATTAACGGTATATATTAAAAATTGAATAACTAAAAATACTCAGCAGATTTAGGTAAAATTGGCGTCACATAAAAGAACTGGAAAAGTACTTAATAAATAAATATTAAGTAATGCCACGCCCACAAGTGATTATTACGAATAAAATGCTCTTACTTTAGAAATATTGAACCGATTTGGCTAAAATTGGTCTCATAAGGAAGAGGATGTAGTTTTAAAAATATACTAAAAAATGCCACGCCCCTTAATGATTATGAAAATATAAATTGCTCTAATTTTGGAATTGTTGAACTGATTTAACAAAATTAGATGTCAAATGAAAAGGTTATAGATCTAGTTTGAAAAATGTGTTAATGTCACGCCCACAATTAATAGTTATCAAATCTAAATAAAATGCTCCAAACTCGGAAAGACTTAACCGATTTAGTTGAAGTTAACTTCATGTGAAAAGGCTGAAATTCTACAACATTTTCAGTTTAAAGTGATCAAGTGAAAATTTAAAATGAAAAAATTCAAAATTAACATAAAAAATAATAAATAATATGTACACATATAAAACTTTTATATATTTTTTAAGACATTATTTTTGAAAATACTGGGGCTTACCTTGATCAACTTAGTGTACCCTCATCATTTATGTGGAGGGTACAACTGCATCAGGTGTTAAATGAATAGTTTAAATTTAATATATTTCCAATAGTAAGGTTTTATATAATTAGCACCTGCCAGTTGATTCATTGTGTCCATTAATGATCTGACATTCTTTAGCTAAACAACTGCCCATAATTAAGATATTGTCTAAACATATTGCCTTATGCCTACATATCATATGTGTGGGAATATATTTAAATATCCTTAATTAGTTAATGCGCCAGTTAGTTTGATGATAGTCGAGTAAATACATTGTGTTAATGCCTGTTCACGTAGTTCTTATATATGTTATATATTATATAATTATATGTTAAGAATACTATTTAATTTTTAAACCTTTTTATATAATTTTCCAATACATCATAATAAACGATGGAAATTATAAAAATTTTACAAAATTTTCTAATGTTGTGATCTGATGAGCAAATCTTTAGTAAACTACTCCTGACGTAGTATTATTACTGTTGTAGGATCTTTCTTTATGTTATTACATGCAAGTGCTCGTTTTGTTTACATATCATTTACAATCTATGCCACTTGCATTATATTAAGTAATAATTGTAATTCAAAATTTTTATCATTCATACATGTCGGGACTGCAATCGTAAGCAGAGGTTAATTCATAAGATTGCATTTCAAAGTAGTTGAGTTAAGATTAGGTAGACCTTCGATGGAAGTGCTTGCCCGAGAGACTGTAAAACATTATTCCGATGATGCCTCAAGACCGGTTTATATTTAGGCTGAATAAATGTCGTTTTGGGATAAACCAAAGACATGCATTTTATGCATACATATACGATTTCAGGCCACTTGCAAAATGTCTTTTGCGGTTTTCAAAGCCATGCCCTCATGTAATTCATCATCATTCCCATTCATCTGAAACAATTCTTTGAAGAAATCTTAAAGAAAAAGATAACAAAGGAAAATCAATTGTATGATGTGATTTTTTTTTAGCTGTTTTAATTAATATTCGCGTCCCAGTTGTATATGGGGAAGGAGGAAATACAATAAAAATGCAAATTATTATTATATTGAAATAAAAAGAAAAGGGTTCTTCATTTTATTTGTAAAGGAACATCAGGTAAGCTCCCGCTACAATTCATTTTCAACAAATTTTAAAATAATTCAAAAATTTTAAAATAATTTAAACCTATCGATCTCAAGCTCAAACTTGCCTATTTTTCTATAATTCGAGTAGAAAAATTTTTAAGCTATTAAAATAAATGGAACAATCTTTGATTAGTTTCATACATATAAAATATAAATAAAAAATAAAAATAAAAAACAAAAATAAAATATTCCATAACATTTCTTACAGTGTACAGTTAAACACATAGCATATGTGTATGCGTGTATTTTTCATAAAAAAAAAAGAAAACTACATTAGAAAATTTCTAACATTTGATAAGATTCACATTGCAACAATCAAGCCCCACCACATGTTTATATATGTACAAACAACTGTACTTTGAATTTTTTGTTTTTGTTTTTGTGTTTTTACAATTTTATGCAACGGTCATCCTCATCGTCGCCAGCAGGTAGAAAGTATTGTGTTGACTGCATGTTTATACTTGAAAAAAAAAAACAAAAAAGAAAAAAAAGAAGAGATACGTGTACATACAATACATATGAAAGTATAGTTTTTTAACGCATTTCCACAATTTATCGTCAGCAGAAATTTTCAATTTGTTTTATATATATTTTAAGTGCTTAGTTTTGTAAGGGGTTGTTTTTATTTTTTTTTACTTTCTTCATTTTTTTTACAAAAAAATTTGATCAGTCTTATATGTAGAGAGTCACAATTCAATAACTGCCTGTTTAAATACCAAAAATCCGTTTTAAATTATTTTTAGAATATTAATTAAGTTCTTTTTTCTTTCTAATTCGCATTTATACACTTTACTACTTAATAAATGAATTTTTGCTCTTATATAAATTTTCTTTAACACTTCTGCAAAGCACTTTTTTAATTTGCTTGAACAAAACGCTGGTAATACCACTTAACACGAATTAAAACCAGTGCTGGCAATATTTATCCAATCAATACATATTGCAATTAAAATTTATTGCCTAGTTTTGGGTGTTGTAAAAATTTTACAATAATTCTTCCTCCACCATAGTGATGATGGTATATTAAGTTCGTTGGTCCGTTTAGAATGTGATTTCAGAAACCCTACACAGATCAGAATCAGACTAGAATCTCTACCCTTTTATGTGATACCACTTTGAGATAAATCGCTGTAGGCGCTCTCGAGTTATAGCATTTAAAAGAAATCGTAGTCACAAAATTTTCTTTCTTACAGAGCTGGGCGCCTGCTTTTTTGGCTGATTTTTCGGTTTTTCATATTCTTGTTCAATTTTAACGTTTAACAGCAGTGAACAATATCTTATATTAAAGCTGGTTGCTGTTTTACAACTTGAAAATTTTCCTTCAACATGAAAAAAATCAAACATAATACCAGGCGCCCAGCTTTGTAAGAAAGAAAATTTTGTCACAACGTTTTCTTTAAAACGCTATAACTCAAGAACGACTGGAGAGATTTACCTCAAAGTGGCGTCATTTGAAAGGGTATAAGTTCTAGTTTTATGTTATATAAATTTACGCCCTCTTAAGTTACGCCCAGTACATAATATTTATAAATTTAAATAAACTAGATGAAAATATACAAGTAGGCGCGACGATTGTCGAATGTGGGCGTGGCAATTGACTTATTTTAACCATTTTAAATAACGATCTGCGTGCAAAAAGTAAAATTTCAGCTCAATATTTTAAAATTTAAGATCAGATATACGGACACCCGGACATACATGCCTAGATCGATTTTGTGCCGTCGCTGTAGTTTCCTTCTGGTTATTGCAAATAGAATGATTATGTGGAGGGTATAATGAATTGTGTTGAATTGAACGACATTAGTTTGTTTTTCTTAAAATATAATTAATTTTATTTTCATACATATATAATAAAAAATTCATATTAAATTTAATTCTAAAGATCTTCTTTTACCACATTACTAACGCGGAATGATTCTAAAATATTAATTTTAATAGATAACTCCGACTTTTTACTGTCCGATATTTTACCAGCCTTTAAACGATTTAAACGTTTCGTTTCCTCTTCCACAAATCCGTAACCATTACTTTGTATCTTTTCCATATAGATTTTATAAATATTGGCATTTTTCTTATCTTTTTCTTTACTCAAAGCTTCCATTAATTTTCCAGCTTGAGTAAGGCGTTTAGTTTGTTCATCACCATTTAAATTGGCATAATTTTTGGCCAAATCGTTAAACTCCTCTAAGCAGCCCTCACAGCCAATATACAAATCGGTATTGGAGGTGACAAAACTTTTCAGATTATCCAAGGTTACATCGAGATAATCAGGTAATTGTATATAATCTTCGACACCGTGACGGAATAATAATATTGCCGGATAATTATCACTTTTAATATGAAAGCGTTCACTCAATTTTTTATTCTCATAATTGCCATAATCTTTAATGCCGACAGTGGCAATTAGAAGATCATCTGTAACGGCATGAGCTGCTTCCGAAAATGCTGTATACACTTCGTGCTTTTCACCGTACGGATAAGCAACATCGAACTTGACAAGAGCATAGGAAAAGCGCTTAACCGTTTTGTCGAAACTAATATCATCCAAATCGACACAACCGGGGCACATGCAAGCTTTGCTGTTCACATATAATAATGCCAACAAAGCAATAACAAAAAATGTGTTCCGTAAATTATGCATGTTTGCTTTCGTATTATGTGCACTTTGTTTTACGTTTTATGACCGACCACTCACAACACGTACGTTTTATCTCTTACAGCCGGTAAATTAATACTGAGCTTTCGTTGAAAACTTTGCAATAATTTAAAGTTTGAGTTTGTTCTCTGCAATGGATAAGCCAACTAACTCTCTTGTGAAAGAACAAACACTCAAGATTTTCTTTTTTGTTTAAGTAATGAATAATTTATTAAAATTTTTGGTAACGATCCACCATTCTCTTGGTGAAAACGGAATATCTAAGCTCGATAATAAGTATTTAGTAGCATTATATCAGAGGCACCTACGTACATTAATACAAATGTTTTTAAAGGTCTCTGATTATATACAAAAAAAAGTATCTTTTTTATAAAGAGAATGATTTTTTTAAATAACTCTCTCTGTATCTCTATATTCAGTGCATAAGTGTTGACAATAAGTGGTGTCAGTGTAAGCAATTGAAAAAATCGCCAGTTAGTCACCTAATACTAAAAAAACTAAATAACTTACGTATAGAGGGCCAAATTAAATCAAGGCAGCTACATAACGCGTTTTTTAATAAAAACATTACAATTAAGACATTACAAGTCAGTCAAGGTTATCATTTTTATCATGCAATGTTTCAAAATGAGCGTTTACTCCAATTTTCAGTCGTAATAGTCGAACTACTGCTCCGATTTTGGTCAAATTTTTTGCAAAGATTGGGAAATTTCTCCTTCTTTTCGGATATCCTTAGTTAATGGGTGTGGCACCACCCATTTTATTAGGAAATGACTTTTTAAATCATATTTCTCGTTTATCTACTAAATGGGTGGTGCCGCGCCCACATAATATACTTCGTTGGAAAGCTGAATTAATTTACGAATTTCCATAAAAAATTTGAGCTAAATCCGTCCAGCCGTTTCCAAGTTATAAGACATTAAAAATTATGGTAAATCGCCCGTTGCTTACTGAGCAGTTCTGAGCGCCTGGTATTTTTCTCACATTTTCATGTTTGGTTTGTGATTTTTAAAATTACGACACACACACACACAAGAATGAATGTGAATTTGTTTGGCTTATAACTAGAAAACTACTGCTCCGATTTTGGTGAAATTTTTTGCAAACATTGGGAAATTTCTCCATCATTTCGGGAATCCTTAGTTATTGGGCGTGGCACCGCCCATTTTTTTAGAAATATACTTTTTTACTTATACAAGTTATAAGACTTTAAAAAATATTCTAATGAAGATTGACTTACTGATCAATCCTGGACACCTGGTGTTTTTCATATATTTTGATGATTTGTGTGATGAATGAAGTGTTGTTTAAACTGTTTTCCATTTAAAATACCAAAATGTGCGTTAAATCCTGTAGAAGCCACATATTGAAACGTTATGTTTTACAAACGACCTAAAATTGCCAACAATTGCTATGTATGTGTATATGACCATAAAAATTAAATGAAAATCATAAAACTAAAGCCCATTGTAACGAATGCAAGTGTTTTAGAAAATTGCGGTTTTTGTTTTCGCCGCCCAAAAACCAATTTTCCAATATCGTGCGTTTTAACAACCAAATAACAAGTGGTTTCTTCAACTGTTATTGTTATTGCCTATTACTCTATCTAATGGGATATGTGCAGTTATGATTCAGATTCAATACGAATTACTTCGTATCATAATCATTCTAGTGACAAGTGAAGAAAGAACAAGTGAAAAAAAAAACTAAAAGTAGCTTGGGCCGAATCTTAAATACCCTACAAATCTACATACAAGCGGTGGGAGTAGCACATGATTACATCCTCCATTACATACGCATCACGTATCAAATTACAAGTTGAATTATATGGTGAGGACGACATTTTGTCGATGGTGGGCGTGTCTTATATGCGACTGTACCCACTTTTGGTACATTATTGGAAGATGTGGTTATAGATATGTGCATAATATAAACTTAATAGCTCAATTTAAGTGGCAGGTATATTGACTTTTCCCGATTGTGGGCGTGGAACTTGATCAATTTATATTATAAATATATATGTACACTAAATTTTAACTTTAAAGGTGGTAAATAAATAGATTTTATAGAATTTACAAATTGTGGGCGTGGATTTTTAACTCCATTAGCCCAGTTTATATAGGTAGCTGCGTGCAGAAACTAATCACCTCAATATGTAAAAATTTACCACTACTAGACAGACAGACAAATTAACGTATGAACAGACATGTCCGAATCCTCTTAGTTTTCAATGCTGCTCAAGAATATATATATAAAGTATTTATAGGATCTCTGAGGTCTCCATTTTTAAGTATATCCACCCATTTTATATGGAGAATAAAGAGAAAAGTCAGTTTATTCGAGTACATTTATTCTCTACACCACTTGTGGTAGATAGTAAGTCTATGCGAATGGTTGTAACATCTTAATGGCTAAAGGGATCCCCCACGTTTTTCTTATACCAATCAATTCAGAATAATCCATTCAAGTAAATTTGTATTTAAATATGTTTCATATTACATACAAACCATAATTACCTCAACACATACCAAACAAAGGCCACATTTCCATCAATTGTCTGCAAATACATGAAATTCTATGCATTTTAAAATACATGAGCAATCAAGTTAAAAAATCGCACAAAATTACTTAATGGAACATTGTGGTGCTGACTACCACCCACCACCACCCACACTATTTTGTATATTTGCATGACCATGTCCATCGCAAAATACACTTCACCTGTCGCGTCACTGTCTCAAGCCCAGTAATTGTAATTAGATTTGCGCTTAGATAGCAAATACGCCTCATGTCTATCCGTCCTCAACACAGACCCCTTCCCCCTCCACCGCATTAATACTGTTAGTGTAATAATGTTATTGTTGTTGATTTTGTTTTTGTTTTTAGTTTTTTGCGCAACTACATGTCCGGACATAATTGCACGTCGAGCTATAGAATAATTTTTCATGACCTTTGCCATTACAGCAAAACATGCTTTAAAGGGTACGGTTACTAAACTCTCACTCTATGCCAGAATATGAAATATTGCTAATGTTTGTATATATGAGGAGAAGGAGATTTTTTATTGCGGTTTATTATTATGGCTGCCCCTTTAACAAAATTTTACCCGCTTATGTTTATTCTATATTCTTCTAATGTTCTTTTAAGTACTTTTTGATAATGCTTTATTTGTCCGCATATATTGTACAAACAATTGGGCGAACAAGTAAAAGAGCAATAAGTTGGTTTTTAGTTATATTTTGAATACCATTTAATTGTGTTTGTTAAGGTGGGCGTGGTATTTTTTGTAAATTTTGGGCATGGCTCTTAACCAATTTTGTCGAAAATGAAAAATGTCTGTACAAAATTTCAGCCCAACGTTTAATAATTTACGGTCGTAAAATCATACATAAATTCATTAGACTATTTCTCATGAACTGCTCATCCAAATATGGTCTCATTGATCTCAATCGAAAGCTTTTAACTAGAGCATTATATGATATAAACTTTTGCAACCTACTGTCACGCCTACTTGTATATTTTCATCTCGTTTATTTAAATTTATAAATATTATATACTGGGCATAACCTAAGAGAGCGTAAATGTAATATAAAATAAAACTAGAACTTATACCCTTTCATATGACATCACTTTGAGGTGAATCGCTCCAGTCGTTCTTGAGTTATAGCGTTTTAAAGAAATCATAGACACAAAATTTTCTTTCTTACAAAGCTGGGCGCCTGGTATTGTGTTTGAATTTTTACATGTTGATGGAAAATTTTCAAATTGTAAAATAGCAACCAGCTTTGATATAAGATATTGTTCACTGCTGCTAAACGTTTTATTTGACGAATATGTTAACTTTATTGAAAATTAAAATGGCTGGTGGTACACATATAATAAAATGTTACGCTACACAAAATCTTTATTCAGATGACATTTATGTAACAGCTCAAAATTTTTACGATTATTAGGAATAACAGCCACTTTTTTATATCATAAGTATAAAGAAAATATTTTTTATGTATATATGTTTAGCATTTAAGTAAAGTTTATATTATTGCGTAATGATTAAACTTTATTAACTCAAGATTGAGAGCACTTAACAAACATTTGAATTTTTTTTTTATATACCTAATGTTGTAAATTTTTAAAACGTAACACACACACACACGGTATAATTAGTTGGTGATAAATAAACTAAACATGTAGTCTTCTTAAAAAGTAATGTGAAATGAAATAAAATATATATATATTTATATACGTCTTCATTTAATACGAATTCAATCTAACACGAATGAAATTTTTTATTTTTCTTCTTCTTCATACAATTTCAAAATCATACCTGTAATACCCTTTGCACGAATTTCTTTTTGAACCGTTTAAGTATAGGATAGAGGATTATCTATACGTTTTGGGTATCAAATAAAGAGCTCAGTAACAAAGTTGCTCTAAATCCTTTATCATTTACACGGTAACAATTTAGATTTGTTCTTCCTCAAGAAAAAAATGAATTGACAGTTATGACAGCTCTGTTTTAATTTTTATTTCCTTTTTAAAAATAGCGTCAAACCTCGCAACATTTGGGTAACGAACGCATCGGGCTTAAACACTCAACCAATCTAAGTTTAAGATGGCAACACTCAATGGTTGAAGTTACAGTGCCATCTGGTAGGTGATAGGGTTATTGTCATATGCCTTTTTGAATCTTGTGTAAGTAGATAACGCTATTCATGCACATATTAAACTTCTTATCAACGGTAACTCATCAAAGTAGGAGATACAGTTTTTTTCCCTAAATGTTTGACCAAACTCCATAACTTATGTGTGGGTATCATATATAAACTTTTATAAATATTCTCTTTTTGTATATAAAATATAACAAATCTCTGAGCTACGTCATGAATGTGCAAAATTTCTATAAGGTACATGAATTTCCTAACAATGGCAGTGGGAGTAATAATCGTCATCACATATATATGAGAAGAAATCATTATTTGGCTGTAGATGATATGAATTTTCCTTTGAAAAATTATTATTACATGAATATAGATAAAAAAGTTTCAGAACAAAAACATTTTTAAAAAATTTCAAAATATCGTTTTTATACCCTCCACAAAAGATGGGGGCGGATGTACTAAGTTTGTCATTCCATTTGCAACACCCTGATCAGTATCAAAAACTGAGTCAATCTAGATCGCTATTTAAAATACATAATTTACAAAAAACCCCATTTAATATAAAGCTCGACTTGCCAGTTGAGATGTAATATATATTTGTGTATCATTAGGGTACATAATCATACACTCGCCACTCCCACCGTTTGTATATAGATGTGGAGGGTATTTAAGATTTGGACTAAGCCAAATTTAGTTTTCTTACTTATTTTTTAATATCCTTATAATTTTATTTATAATTAATATAAGCCAATAAATATATTGTATACATACATATGTTTTGTTGTTGTTTTTTTTACTTTTTGTATTATAATAATAAATTAATACAACAAAGTATTACAATACAAATAATACAGAATAAAAAACATTATAAATAAAAATAATATATGGTCATAATAAAAAAAAAAAATATTATTTAAAAATAATTACAAAGCACATATACTGTAAAACAATATTTTTAGATAGTTTATACATATATAAAAAGTATTACATTTATATATAATTTGTAGGTATAAGAAAAGAAGCATCACTTCATTTCTTCATTTTTCTCTTTTAATCAATTTTTAAAAGTGTAAAAAAAAAACTTTGGGCACTTTCAATGCACACTTAATAAGCTGGATTATAATAATAATAATAATTACATATACATATACACCTTAATAATATATATGTGAAAAAAAAGTTATTAGTTTGATTGATGATATTTCCCAAAAAAAAAATATTCTGGTAGAGATAGCCTGTCATATATTTGCATAAAATTTCGTAATTCGATAATTGGTAGTATTCGTAAAAACTAACATGTATTAAGAGCATAAGTCTGGCATCTGTTCGAAGCATACATACATATATGTTTTTTTTATATAGATTCGGTGCTTTATTCAAGTGGTCGTGCTTTTTGCAATTCGGCAATAACTCCATTAAAATAGATATCAATTCGGGAAAAAAATCTATTTATTGAGTTTGCTGTTGTATTTCGATTTTTTCAACTGTCATATCGGGATTCATAGCTGTTGCCTCCTATTACAAATACAAAATAGTTAATAAATTAATAAAAAAGAGAGACAAATTATACCCATTAATTACCTGTATTGCTTCAGCTAGAGCTCTGTCATGATCGATTGGATCACCATCAGATTGTATGGTAATCTTTTGTTCCACACGAGTCTCAACTATACCATCCCGTTCCGTTTTATACTGAAAATAATTCAATTCAATTAAATATATATTGTCGTGAGTAAAAACTAACGGATAACTTACGGTGATTGTCTCGACAGTGCGTGTTTTGCTGCTAACCGTTTGTGTGGAAACAATTTCACCTTGTCCACTATAGCCTGGCGTTTGCTCACCTATAACAACACGAGCCTGTTCCACATGTGGTCCAGTTGTTGTTGTAGTACCACCAGAAATTTTAGACGCCTGATAGGTTGGTGGTTGCTGTAAAAAATAAAGAAGCAAAAAATAAAATTTACTTTTATTACAAATTCAATGAAGCAAAAATATTACTCAAGGTTAGAAAAGCATTTCATTCCAATGATAAATGAATTTTGTAACAATTAGAAGAATTATTTATTTATTATTTATGTAGAAACAATTATAACTTAAAACAATAATTAATGAATACATTGTTAATTGGAATCGCAATGCAAATCCGTCCGATTGTCTGTCTTTTGAAAGGTTGAGAGACTCTGTACTGAAATTCTTAGTTTGTGTAGGTAGATGTCTATTTTATGGGTTAATAACGCTTAAGAGCCATGCCCATAACTGATGGGAATGTTGATTTTATACACAATTTATAAAAATCTTTACCAGCTAAAAACTTAAAAAATATTAAGATAAATATTTAACACACACTGTAATAGTCTCTAAAAAGAAGAGCAATTGTATATAGGCCACGCCCACATTTATACTATAACATACCTAATCTGGGTATAAAATTTAGATTTGGCCCAAGCCATTTAAAATATACTTATAACACATTTCAGTTATTTCCAACGAACCTTGTCGATGCTGGCAGTTGTGAACGTTACTGCCTTTGCCTCATCATACGGCCCATCGATGGGTGTACCTGAATCACCCGAACTGGTCGACGACATACTATCTCGCCTTTGATACTATCCCATATACATACATTTGACATACACATGCATACGCACATATATATATGTTATGGCATGCAGTCAAGTGTAAATGTGTAATGGCATGAATGCAAACGAAAGTTATAATGATTACAGTTAAACAAAATAAAACAAAACAAAACGAAAAAACAAGATTAATTAAATTAATAAATTTAACACATGCTTTAACTCATGCTCACATGCTGATCTCCACTAGTAACAGTTGCTGTTGTCTTCACTTCTTGTGTTACGACCCGTTGCTCTTGTTTGGTAGGATCATGGGTACGTGTAGTTGCTACAGTCTTCTCTTCCAATTGTTCCCTTTTAGCCTTTTTACCCAAATCTTCATGTGTGGTGGCAGTGCGTGTTGTTACTGCAGTAGCAGTGACATAAGCACCGCCACTCTTATCAATACCTGGCGGCTCAGCCTATATAGTTGGTGGCAGAGGAGTAAGTGGGCAAACGATCATTATAATAATAAATAAATAAAAAACAAATCAAGCCATACAAAACAAAAAAGACACTCGTACATAAAATATTTGTATCTATAAAAAAAATCTACGACATACACTCATACGAACAGAGGTTAGAAAACATTTGGTTACGTAAATTAATATAAAAATATATACGTAACCATAATATTTAAATCATTTCAGTTGTGAAACCTAATAAGAACTATTTTTATAACCTCCGGAGGAGGTTCTAAGTGTGTTTTTCGTCATTAGGAACTTCTGACCTACCATTTACAAAAAACCTTACTTGGAGCAG
Source organism: Ornithomya fringillina (assembly GCA_963978525.1). NCBI lineage: Eukaryota > Metazoa > Arthropoda > Insecta > Diptera > Hippoboscidae > Ornithomya > Ornithomya fringillina. Next base: position 18,493,240 of record OZ021694.1, on the reverse strand, counting down.
AATTCAACTTGTTTTAACCACTAAAAATAATCTATAGTTTAAGGTTCCCAGGTTCCCAACCCTAGTGTTTGAGGCTTTTAATAGAGCCAACCAAAGTTTTAAGGATTCGGAATCCCCCTTTTTGGGAAGACCTGTAAATTGATATGTAATTATATTTTTAAAGGGGTCATCATATGTCAGCCACACCTAGTTTTTTACTTATTTCTTTATGGATTATAGCGCAACTGCTTACCTTGTGTTCTTGGGTAGAAAATGTAACTTCTCCCGTTCCCAGATTACGTACTTCTTCCTCAACATTATGGGTGACGCCGTCATCATTTCTAGTTAACACTTGTTTGGTCGTTGTCTTGACGACGGTGGGTGGGCTAACGTATTTACCCAAATGTTTGGGACTACCCTTAATAACTTCTTTCACTTTTTCCGTTTCATATTCATGCGTCATATCATCTTCCGAACTGGCCTCAGAATCACGTCTCAAAGCATTTTTACCCATATGCTTAACACCCTCAAAGAATTGTTGTCGTGTAATTGGTACAGTTTCAGTGGTAGTGCTCACCTGAGCCTGCTTACCAAAATGAGATGGATCGATCTGGGCGTAGTTGAGTATTAATTTACCAGTAACTGGATCACGTATGGCTGTAGCCGGATCAATATCACCCGTTGTTGGATCAATATCGCCATATTCACTTCTAATGCGACCAGTAACTGGATCAATTTCCCCGGTCAACGTCATGGTGTGGGTTACGGTTGTACGAGCGCCCGCAAAACGTGGATCATTCGGATCGACCTGTACAATTTCACCAGTAATAGGATCAATCGTATTATAAACATAAACAGTTTTATTAAAGAATTTTAAAACACGTCCGGAGACGGGATCTATTTCGCAAGTTTCGGGATCTAGCTCTTCGGGGCGGCCACGTTCATCTACTTTAGAGATAAGCAAAATGCGTATGATGATAAGTTTGCCTGTTTTGGGATCGATGCGAGCTAACTTGCTGTACACCTCACCAGACTCGGGATCGACTTGGGTGGTGGCATAAATGGGGTCACCGGTAGCTGCGTCTACATCACCGGTGGCTGTGTAAATTTTACCCGATGATGGTTCGATTTTAAAAAGATTTGGATCAAGTTTGGTTTGTTTTTTAATTTCATTGGTTTTTGGATTCAAATAGCCGTAAATGGTAATTACATAACCTGTCTTGGGATCTACACTACTCGAGATGTATTGCGGTTCCTTCGTGTTGATATCAATTGCACCCGTAGGTGTCCATATTTGATTGGATTTCGGATCGATAATTATATCTTTGTCCTTAGTGGTGCTAACTTGGGTAATGGGTGCTTTCGTTTTGGGATCGAGACGTTGCTGTACAATACGTAACGATATTATGCGAGCATAATCTTTATCGGGCTTATTGGTTTTCGGATTGATTTGATTCTTTAGTACAATTTGTCCAGATGTAGGATCAATTTTAATATCACGTGTTACAGATTTACCCGACTTTGGATCGGTAAATGTTATAGTATGCTTAACCAAATCGATTTGACCATATTTAGTATCCACCTTACCAGCTTTGGGATCAAATTGACCACCCGATGTTTGTACATGAGCAGTTTTCGGATCAATAAGATTCTTTTTCGCATCATATTTTCCCACCAAAGAAGTAACCTCTACAATGGGATCGATTTGTTGGCCCACTTCAAGGACGCGACCTGTCGTGGGGTCTAGTTTACCAGTTTTAGGATCAATAATGCCCAAAATGGAAATTTGTCCAGTTGCCGGATCTACTTTTACATTTTTTGCAACAATAATTTTTCCACTTTTGGGATCAATGGCTTTCAGTTCACCGGCTCGCGTATTGATTTCACCATATTTCGTATCCAATAGACCAGATTCAACATTTAAAACACCCAAAGAACGTTCAACGTCTCCATTAATAATGTCCACCTTACCGGTCGTTGGATCTATACGACCAGTTATAACAGTTAGTTCTACCACGGGATCATCTTGTGGTGTTATGCACACAATTTTACCCAAGGAATCGTCTATACGACCAGTATTGGGATCACTGACACCCTTCACCAAGTGAATATTACCCGTTTTGGGATCTACATCACCTTCATAGGTTTCATTTTTACCTGATTTTGTATTTAAAGCCGTTAAAGTTCCCTTTGCTGGGTTAATTACACCATATTTTGTATCAATTAAACCGGTGGAAGGATCTAAAATGCCGGTCGAATGTTCGACAATACCATTTTCAGCATCTATATATTTAGTGTTGGGATCATATTTTGAAACGATCACCATAATTTTGACGCGCTTCTTTTTAGGTTTAACAACAGCTGGGGCAGCTGTTGACAAGCCCGCCATTGTAGGTGCTGTGGGTGTCTTGAAACCGGCTGGTAAAGATTCCTTGCTAACAGGTGTAGTAGTAGGTAGTTTGCTTGGCTTTTCAACGGGACTAATTGCTCGGGGCTCTTTTTCATATCTCTCCGATTCTAACAAAGCTATAGTAGGATCTACCAGAGGTTTATAACTACCTGGAGCACCTGATGCATAACCCATTGCTTGAGGCTTAGTAGGCGAATAAGCTCTTTTCTGACCATCACGCAAAGGTTGAGCTGCAGCATCTACAGCACTGCCCGCTTGCAATTTAGCTTTCGTTTTGGGTGATAAATTGCCATCCTTTAATAATTTCTCTCGTGTTTTTGGAGACAACTGTCCTTTGTCTATTTTATCCCTGGTACCAGGTGACAATTGACCCGATTTCATTTTTTCAGCAATTTTTTTCACATCTTCCTCATTACCGGGAGCATAATTAAAAGCCAAGCCGATCTTTTTCTGTGGTGAAGTTGGTACTTTTGAAGTTACATATGGATCTTGGAGTGCCTTGGGTTTACCCAATTCATCTTCACTATAACGAAGTTTGTCTGGTCGTACTTTCCTGTCCAACTCGCCAGCTTCGTAATCATATTCGTATGGTTTGACATGACTTGGCGTTGTGGGAACAGCGACTTTCTCGCGAATTGGCTCAGCCACACTAATAGCCACCACTTCCGGCTTCTGTTCACCCCATTTATCTTTAACCTTGCCTGCCTTTTCTTTAATCGTTTTATCAAGATCTTTCTCTTTTAAAGGCGAACCACTCTTGCTACGACGTCCCGACGAGAACAGGCCACCACCCTTCCGTATCCCAAATTGTATTTTATTCAAATCATTGTCATTGTTTACCAGAAACACATGCAGTAGTAGTGGTGTTGATGGTGGGGTGTAGTGTAATGTTGTATAGCCATAAAAAAAATCATAAAATGGGAGAAACAGAAACGAAAGAAGATAGTACAACAAACGAAAGAACAAATTATAAAAGGTTCAATATACATCTACTTAAACTACAAAATATGATATCAAATTGAAGAATAATATATATTTAGTACATCTATAAGGAAGGATAATAAATCTTGAGAAAAAACCAATCTATTAAATTTCAAAAAAAAATAAGTAATAAAGGGTCATAAATTGTGTAAAATTTATATTCTTCCTTGCCCTTAACTATTGTATAATTTGACACATGACATTTAATACTTACGCGTTGTTTTTCCGACTTGGGAGATTTCTGCGAATCATCTAAATTGTCCGTACCATTCATGCCCTGTTTGAACGACCTTTCAGCCTTTTCTTTGGCGGCCTTCTCTTTCGCCTCCCTCTCTTTTCTTTCCTTTTCTTTGCGCTCCTTTTCTTTGCGTTCCTTTTCCTCTTTCTCTTTTTGTTTCTTTTCCCTTAATTTCGCCTCTTTTTCAGTCTCCTTAAAATAATTTTACATAAAATTTTCAAATTTTGTTATTTAATAATCTTCCAAGTTTCAAAAAGTGATCGAATTTAATTTCAGTATTAAAGAAAAAAGCGTTCAAAGCATGCGTTTATAATACAATAAGTTTTTAAAATGCAAGTCTTTGCTTATAACTCTGTAGGGTGTATATTGTCTAGGCATTTGACGAATATGAGTTTGAAGAGACATGACAAATTGGCAAAGGCTGCTACTGAGTTTAAATATTATAAATTCGTAAAAGTTTTTGACTACAACTTAAAATGTATTGGGGAAACCCACGCGGACATACATTTCAAGAGTGTCTTAAATTTTGAGACTGATTAAGAATCAGTGGTAGGGTGTTGCAAATGGAATGACAAACTTAGTGTAGCCCCATTTTATGTGTGTATAAGAACTGGAAATTGTAGGTATACCTTCCATGGGCTGGACAATTTCGGAGAAAATGTTCACCTGTATCATTATCCATCAATCTATATTCTACTACCACTCCTACGACGATTACCACTACTACATCTACTATTGAATGGACATCTGACTTGGTTTGGTAAATGCAAATAAGAAACTGTAAGCTAAAAAAATAGGGAAAATTACAGAAAAGTAAACTGAAAACAAGACAACAGACAGTTAATAAGTATGGTGGCGGAAAAAAACACAGCAAAATATATTTCAATTATTATGGAGTAAGAAGAGAAATATACTATAACGAGATATATTGTATGAGTATTAGTTTAGTGCAAAATAACCTGATCATCAGCCAGTAGAGTGGCAACTTCGGCCGCAGCACCGGCTTCAATATCATAATCTCCTTCAAGGGAACTTTCCGAAGCAGCACCAATACTTGATTCTCGTATTAACTGATCCATTTTACATAAAGTACAAATTGAATGCATGAATGAAGGAAGGAAGTAGGGAATCAATACCAAATTAAACCAAAGGATCAAACAGACATAATTAGTTATTTAAGAACAATAAGTCTTGGCAGTCTGTGATCTCTCCAAGCTTACCAACAACCAAGTGGTGGATTAAAATAAGAATCGTAAATCGTTATATTTGGAAGAATTTTACTATTTATGAGAAGATAAAAGTTGCTGAGAGATCAAATTAAGGACATACTCCTTAATACTCACAATATCAAACAATAAATGAAAATATTTTAAAAGTATAAATGTGTTAAACAATGTTTAGATTCGTTCTCAGCCGAATATCATTTCTTTTACAAACCTGTTAGTTTGTTAGTTTGTTTATGAAAACAAAAATTAAAAAAAAACTCATGCTTGTGGTTAGATCGTATCTAAAATTGATTCTTTTATACGTTACAATATATTAATAATAACTAAAATCTAGTTCAATTAATTAATGTATGTTATTTATCTATGAGTGTGTGTACTATGGATAAATGTGCGACTTGTTATTGTAAGGATTCAAATACTCCAAACAAACGTATAAACAAACAATGAAAGATAAACAATACACACGTTTCTAATTAATTTTTTTTTTTTTATGAAAAAACAACTTTTCAGACTTAATATAAATAAAGAAAAATTTTGCAAACTTACTAACCTTGTCCCGTTTATCACGTTTAATTGGGCTACGACTACGTGGTGATTCCAATTCAGGTATATGATCTGGTGGATGAGCCATTGTATGACGTTTCTGAGCTGCATCTTTCTCTTTGGCAGCCAAAGCCAAAGCTAGAAATTAGAAAAAATTTCTTAAAAATTTTATGAAAACATTATATTTCCGTACCATCCATACTGCGGGATGTTAAACGTCTGCCCGACAAACTTCTATCAAATTTCGGCTCTTCACGATCAACTGGATTCTTTTTACTCTCATACATGGTCCGACCCGAGTAGCGATAACGTGAACCAAATCGTGGAAACAATGACGTTTTATTGGGTGGTTCTGGTGTCATTAGTCGAAAGAATGTATGATGTTCTACACATGATTTCCATAATTTCTTGGCAGCACGATGATTTGCTAACTTAAAACCAATGGTAACTTCATGCTGTTCAAATTCGCCGGGACGTATTTTGATATAGTAATGATGACGCTTATAAGAGATCTTTAAAATTTTTGGCCAAGCAAAACGATTGATGCGCAATCTAAAACGAGTTATTTTGGAACACATTTCAAAAATATTAATTTAACTGAATTTATGCTCTGCCCAAAGTAAAACAAGTGGAAATGAACGGACATGGTTAAATCAAAGAACATTTTTATGGAATGAATGGATCGGTATAATTAAAGGTGGGTGTGGCATTTGCCATATAGACCTTAAATGCCACGAGTGGGGTAAGATATAAAAGTGCAGAATCTCAGTACTTATACATTTAAGTTTAATGAAATTCGAAGTGAACAGGAAATAGATAAACGAAAAATGTTTGGCAAGGTTATATTTTATATTAAATTGTGGGCGTGTTCGTTGTCTAATTGTATACATAAAATTATTCGAATTATGATGTATCTATTTTTAAAGTAGGCGTAACTATTAACGTTAAATTTTAACTGAATTGCTCATATTTTGCGATATTGAGAATTTCAAAAACAGACAGACATACGGACATTGTTAGGGACATTGTTTATCTATTCTTAATTTAAATCAATTGTAGAAAGATTTATAATAAATGTCTCTACAAATTATATTTAATATGTTTTCCTTTAAAGAGGAAATATATAAAAAAGAAACCCTACATACTTATCTCTGTAGACCAATAAACCAGAGGCACATACGCCCAACATAATATCCACACCCTCAGAATCCTTGGCTGGATGCAAATCAACGCCATACATGGCCAATTTTTTTGCATTCTCTAAATAATGTAATTCAGCTTGGGCTGGAGTTAGACCTCTAAAGTAAGTGAAATAAATGAATAATCGAAATTCAAAACATTTGCTTGAAACAGCATACCCCCGCTTCTTATGTAATTCCATAACCTTCTCCTCCAATTCGGGCGTTTGATTTGGTGCAATACGAAAATCTTTCAAATAACTACGATCTGGCATTTCCATAGGATCATAATCACCCATTTCCGATTGTACCAAATACGAGCCCAACAAGGCATGCGTTTCGAATGTGCAGGGTAAACGGCCCTCCAAAATGTCATTACGCACCTGCAGACACAATTGATAGCGCGTTATGTCCTCTTGCAGCTGCGATGGTTCGGGTGGATAAAATTTCACCGCAAATTGCATTAGCCAAGGATCGGAACGAAATGCTTTTGCCGCCGGCTTTTCCAAATCCAACCATACTCTTGGATCACCTGGCGTTTCATAGGTTAAACCAAAATAATCCTTTTCCAAAATATTGAGACCAGCACATATGGTATTTAATAGATCGCGACCTTTGACTTTGCGCTATTTTGAACGTATAAATGAATGATTTACAAAGGAGCGATGTATAAGCATAAACTCACATCAATTGTTACATCCAAAATGGAACCATCCAATAACGTGACCCGAGCCAAGGCGGCCTTGGATGAATTCGTACTAGATTTTTTACCCTTAGTAGGACTCTCCAATTCAGGGGCAGCGGCTGCCGTCGACTTGGTTTCTGCTGCTGCTGGCATTTTCCCTTAAATACTGTCACTGACGCTGCCTTTAGAATTATTAGAAAACGAAATGATTTCATTAAAAATTTTATAAATTCCATAAAAATGATAAGAATTCTACAAAAAAAAAGAAAAAAAAGAATTATTATTACGAGTATTTATTCATTATCACATTATAACTTGTGGTGATGATGATTTGATTCATCTTAAATTTAATCCGTTTAATTTATAATTTAATTTTATTTAATTTAATCTGTGGACAATGGCATACTACAGTAGTATTTGATTCAATGCTCCCCAGCCTATATGAGTGTCTGATTGCACATTATCATTATCATGAACATCTTCATTATCACCATCATCATCATCATCTCACATGTCAATTTAATGCAGTCTCTTTCATTTTTTATGTCATTTACTGCCTTGCAATGACAATGCAACAATTAAGTGTCTTTCCACTTATATGTTAGCTGAACAACTTGAAGATTTCTGTACCATTTTGAGGAAAGATATCAAAGTAGACAATTACAATTGCTAAAGCAAGTTCTTTATGTAGCATATATATGTATATGCTTATAAAAATAATGAATGCTAAAAGTGAGCCAGTAATAACTTTATAAAGAACATTAATTTGAATACTTTACTGGAAAAACGGACAGACATACGGACATAGAGGCATACATGTTCAGATCGACTCAGTTTTTGATCTTTAGAGAATAATTTAAAGATGCCTTGACTATGATCACATACATTAGATGCTGACTGTATTTAATTACAAATATAGTTGTAAAAAGAATGGAATAGTAAATGAAGACGTGGTTAAATTGTTAAATAAACTTACTACTGCACTTTCTTTGGAAAGCAGCCTTTAGGTGTGCTATTCATAACGAGTCGCGTTTCTCTAATAAAGTAGACTTTTCTCCAAAAAAAAACAAAAAACGTTTCACCACAGTGGTCCGATCAAGTTCAAACTTGCACCATTAAATTTGTGCGGTTAATTACCAGCAATTGGCATTAAAATTTCGATATAAAAATATTTCGAAAATGAATAATTTTTGCCTTCAAAAATTTTCTTCTTTCAAATGCAATTCAAAGAAAATGTTTAGAAAAATTTAAGTGATATTCAATTGCAACAGTATAAGACGTAATTATATTTTATATAATCAGTTAATTGCTTTAAATATTATTGCCTTACATGCTCTCTATTAATAGTCACCTCAACCTTTTAATAAAAGCAATTTTCAAAAGTCAATTTCAATACAGCTTGTGTTGGGGCAGGCATTTTCTACACAAGTACAAATATGTACATATAAACATCAGATGAAGACTTGGTATGCAAGTACGTAAGAAAATATATGAATGGAAAATGTATGAACATTTTTCCTTACGTTCAAATAAATATAAAATGTTGCCACAGTTGATCAATGTTACGTTTTATTTAAACTCAAATAACGACCGTTAGTTGGTATCATTTACTTATAATAAAATTGAAACAACTTGAAAGTAATCCTTGCACTTTTACAGAGTATTGTATATACTCGTAAAAATATTATAATCAAATCTAATGAACGGTAACCCAGTTGCAGTCAACAATAATCAACTGGTTATCAAATGATGTAATGCAGACAACATCAAAACTTTCATTTGGCGCCATTATTATATGGAACACACTGAACCGTATGTAAATATATGAAGCTACAACCATTAAGCACGCAAAACAATTGGGTGGGTATATACCTACCACTTGCCTGAGAATCCTGTATGGTAAGGAATCAAACACTCAAACACTGATATTGTATTAAGTAAATATACGGCAGTACGGACAGTACGGTTAGTATGTATGTATGTATTATTGAAAATTGTCCTGTATAGATTGCATGCCTTCAACACATATCAGGTAGATGAGTAAAAAAAATATTCATAAATACACGTATAAGCGGAGTTATACTTTTTGTTTCATGTATACGTAGAATGACGTAATTTTTAATGGGACTTTCTTTCTGTGCAATATATGCAAAATACCCTCCTTTCAGTTCCTGCCATTGTAGTGGTGTTTTTTTTTTTTAACAAAATTGTTTTACTACCGTACATAAAATGTTTTTGTCGTCGTGGCGTCAAAGTATTGAAAAATTAACAAATTAAACTTAAACCACCACCACCACCACCACCACTATTACTTACTAACGAAACAACATAAAAACAATATACATTTGGCGACCAGAGAAGGACACTGAAGTTTTTATATACGATACTTTAGAGAGCATTTATCTAGATTAAGTTCTGTTATAAAAATACTATAAACCATAAGGGAGAATAATGAAATATTGTAATTTTAAACGGTCTAGGTTAAATTATATTTGATGTCATTATTTTTAGCATAAAAGATCAATTCCAGTCCCCAGGCGAACTTAAATAAATTTAGCTTTCTTTGTGAAGAATTTTGGAATTGGTACGAAACCTAAAAGTTGAACTCTTTCATTTGATACCCATAACAAATACATTGTGAAAAAAGTAGCATTCCGCCATTTTGAGGTGTCCGTTATATTGTATATATATTAACGATACTTAGCTTAAAGCATTCTACATAGTCGTTTAATCCTTTCATTTTCATATTCATATCAAATGTATTGCGAAGAACTCGATAGTCCGTCATTTTGATTAAAAATTAATATCAAAATTATTGAGTTAAATGAAGAGCTTAACTTAACCATCCCAACTTAACCGCCACATAGTAAACTTAGTATCACAAAGCATCGCAATGCGACGTCATTAACTTAGCTCAGCTTATTCAAATGTCATTAACATCTCTATACTGTATGTAAAAAGTCTCTATGAAATCTTTTGCTCTACCTTTAAACGGCATCTTCAAGTAATACATTATTAAGTCTAATAATAGGAATCTTAAGTTAAGAAAGAGGTAATAAAATAAAACTTCACAAAACATTACTTCTAACAAATTGCTTTTAAGCATTAAGTAAAAACTTGTTTTATATAAAAGCATGTAACACAAAAATGAGGAAGTTTACGGCGCCAAAATTCTAAAACAATTACGCAATTATTGTTGTCGTCGCCCTATTGTTGTGTGCAACAGTAAAACATTTTGACATCACTTGTTGTGGTGCCTTTATACCCTTTGACAGTCACACAATTGAAGGCATTTACTAAAAAAAAAAATTATTTAACATTGATTTAATTAAAGAAAAAAAACAATGCCGATAAATAGTCTACTTATAAGATCATTGGTTGTACATTATAACACTCGCTTCAATATGATTTTTCCCTTTATTTCAAAAAAAAATTTAAATATCCACCACATGGGCGTAGCAGATAAATAATTATGACCTCTAATATTAACTTGCAGGTCAAGTTTTAAGCTGAGTACGTTTTTTTATAAAATACGGGCAGGTTTGCTATCCAGCCACACCCATTTTTTGTACATTATGTATCAAATTTCAACTTTATAGGTCAATTTTTGTGGTAGATAAATCCATTTTTGTCAACTCTCAAGAATATATATACTTTGTTCCCTACAGAGAAAACGACACAAAACAATTGGAGTTCGATTCCCAGAGGGTCTAGAATCACTAGCGGATGCTAACATTTTCGACCTCAAACGATTTATAGCCGCCTCCGGGTGGCTAAACTGAACTCTGTGTTATGTTTCATCGGGTATCACAAAGGGCCTGTAGGATCTGTAGGATCTCTAAAGCTTCCTTTTAAGGATGTTGCAAATGGAACGACGCTTATAGCGCTTATCTAATGTGTAGGGTATAATTACTTTCATAATATTCATTAGTGTGCTAAAATGTACGTCTAATGTTATGAAGATTTATATGAAATGAAATAGTAGCACAGTTGTAAATTAAAATTCTAGCGAATTATTAGGGTGTACATATACTTATATGTATAAACCAGCTGTTATAATAAAAAAATCATTTCATTTAATTCAATACCGACTCACACTACTTGTGGCAAAGAGTAAGTTTATGGGTTTACGATTATAATGCCCAAACTACAAATAGCGCAGCCATTTTGTATTATAAAAATCGATGCAGATAATTTTCTGAATTGACTAAAGTATAAATTGTGCATCAAAGGAATGTAAGGTATTACATGATCGAATATAATCAACTGTATTATTTGGAAATGTTTTAATTATTTAGAAGTAAACGAAAGTGACCTCTTTTTAGAATAAATTGTTGGACTGCACTTGTTCGTACATATTATCATTGTATGTGTAATAGAGGAAAGTAGAACGAGTAGTAAGTTAATTTATATTTCATATATATTATTTAAAAAAAAGTTCATATTAGAAAAAACAGAGCAGCGCAAGTCATAATCACACAGAAGATGAAAAAAAAGTAACACAACTGATGATGGCATAAATTGTAAATGTAATGACTCATGCAACGGGCATGTCTATAATTGTATTTTTATATTTTATGTATTGTATTTATTTTTTATAAAGTAACGGTTTTTTTGAATAATTTATTTCCATTTGTTTTTTATTTTTCAATTCTATTAATTACACAAAACAATAAATTTATTGTGTTTTCTGTTGCTAGCAATTTAAAAAAGGAAAAAATGATTAAAACGTGCTCATGTGAACACTTGAAAATGATCATTTTCTGTTCTCGCTAGAGTAGCTTTTATTAACCTTGAAATGGAAAAAATTGTATAAAAAATGTATAATCATCTAAATAATAATGTTTTTGGTTTATATAACAACAACAAAAATAAGTGAAGTAAATGGAAAATTTAAGAAATTTTTATACCCTCCACATAACATAGGGGTTATACTAAGTTTGTCATTCCGTTTGCAACATCCGGAAGGAGGCGGCGTCAGACATCCTACAAAAAATATATAATCTTGATTAGCTTCAAAAACTGAGTCTATCTAAACAAGTGTGTCCGTTTGTCCGTCTGTTGTTGGCACGTCATAACAGTAAATTTTAGATATTGAGATGAAAATGTGTACGGACTTTTTTATTATACTTTCAGATCGCTATTTAAAATGGGCAAAATCCATCAAGAGTCACTTTCACAATCAACAAAAATCTATATCTCTACCACAAAAAACTACCCATGAACTTGGTATGCATATTTATAAGTTATCCTATCCATCGTTGTACCCGAAATGATCGTGATCGGAAAACAGACGCGCCCGCAATGTACAAAAAACGTAATTACCGTAAAACTCGACTTGCAAGCTGATATGTGATACATACACTATGAGGGGTATAATCATATAGCTGCCACGCCTACCGTTGTAGATTTGGAGGATATTTAAGATTTAACCGAAGTTTTTTACTTGTTTTTTATAATTTATTTCTAAGCTAATGCTGTTTTTAAAACTAGATTTAGATCATTTACAGCCTTTACATAAAGAACCAGATAGAGGGACATGGTTAAATTAATATAAAAAATGATTTTGAATGGATTGATATAACAAAAAGTTGAATCTTTTTAGAGCCATCGGCATAATTTTTACTTTATTTAAAAACTCAACATTTTGTGGTTGAAGTCCTACAATATATTTAAGCGACAACATTATACCAAAGATGTACTTAACGCTTCATTTCCTGCAATTATTATCAATAAAATTCCAAGTCAATTAAGTTTCGATATGTTTTTTTTTATCATACGTATGCAACAATTGCTGATTTAATTTAATGATTAAACCAGTTGTGCTGGACTATGGTTAAGTTAAGTTAAGGTGGCACAGTTTATCACTTGCAATTGTAACGTACAAATAATCGCTTATAGATAAATGACTACAAATTTACCAGATACATATGTATAAAGATACAAGAGAGTAGAGTCTGTCAGACAATTATCTTGAAGACTTTTTTTTCTGAAGTTTTTTTATTAAAAAGGAAATTAGTTTTCAATGTCGTGCTATATATAACAGCTATGTGTGTACGTGTGTGTATACACACAAGAATACACAATACACAACATATATGTAGTTCAGTCATTTGGCACTGAATGATGCAAACATTTCTGTGACGTTTAATTTTTTTGTTTTTTGTTTTTTTGTTTTTCTATTCATCTGAAAATAAGCACTCTTTCATATGAATATCAGCAGCATGCAATTACAAACACAAAATTGCATGCAAGCAAACATATGATTATATAGCAATTTTGTGTTTGCGAAACAAAGAGTATGATTACAATTGGAACGGAACTCTAACTTTGGCGCGTTGTTATCACAACGTGTCGCGTCTAGTTTATAGCATTCTCTCTACTGCTATACAAACCATATACGAGTATGCTTCAAAAATAGGTGTAGATTTGACAGTGTCAATGTACCGCTTTATATTGTTTATAATTTTAATTGTTAGCTCTTAATTAATTCATTTGCATTTTTCTATAACGCTTTTGTAATGTTTTCATTAGATGTATGTAGAATGCATTTATATGGGTGTGACCAATATTTTTTATACATTTAGTACTTTTACAAAGGTTGACATGATATCTTCTAAAAGCGAGAATATTTATATAAATGGACAGACGTACAGACACACAAAAATTTCAATATCAGTGTCGGTTTTTTTTTTTTTTTAATTTAATTAAAATGTAAAACAATATTAGAGTTAATTTTTACATATTTTTTTTTAAGACCACGCCCCAAACGTATAATGATCATTTCTAGTCCCAAATGATGTTTAGCCATGGGTTAAAATCTTTTGTATTTCATGCCAGCCATAAATTACTTCCTTTTTAAACCTTTCCGTTAACTGTTATGATACATATAAACACAATTTCCATAAAATGTAAATAATAACGATAAACAATACCAAGCAGGTTTATATTTATAACGAACTATGTAACGCTTCGCTAAGCTTTGCATTAATAAAAAAAAGTAAAAAATCTACAAATCTTAGATACGCTACATATTTACAATATAAAGAAACAGTAGGCGCGTCACTATGAAAGATTTTTATCTTAAAATTTTACGGAATCAAAATGCGTTCTTTTAGAAATCATGGGCGTGTCTCTTAAGCCATTGGGGCACATATATTTTCTATTTGTAAGGGTTACGAGTGGTGTTTGTCAATTGTGGACAAGGCCACATTTTTGTTAAAAAAAGGTTAACCCTGTGAAAAAAAATTTATATAAAGAATGGTCTAAAAATGGTTCAAATTTTAAAATAAAAGGCAAGCCCACAACTCACAAAAAACTATATCCAGCGTAAAACTCTACTTTAAAGTTGATGCGTAATACATACCGTATTAGAAGGTGCAATTGTTTATCTGTCACGCCCACTTTTTGAAGGGTATTTAAGATTTGGTTTGAGCTAAATTTACTTTTTTAATTGTTTTCACATAAATCAACGTATGAAAACACTGAAAAAATCTCAACTGCACATGAAAGTAATTGTGTTCCATTTGAAAGGGTTTAAGGTTTACACTAAACACATTTATCTGATTATTAGTTCCTATGTAGAGTTCACTTAAAGCTCAACATGCAGAACTGTAAAAAAAATATGGGTTTCTTTTTCTCTCTAAACATATATTTCGAGCGTTAAGGAAAGAAAGAAAACCCGTTCAATTTGTAGAACTTTACATTAGTGTCAAGAATAATGTGAATAAGGCAGGCATATAAAGACGCAACGGCACTCTCCATTACCCGGTTGACTTACTTTAACTTAGTTCTCGTAAACATTGAATTCTTTGCCAGCAATGTTTACACTGAGTAAAGCGTGTAAACAAATTAGTTCCAATTATTGTTAACCTACATTAAGATTGAACAAATTTGAGAAGCATTTCTTATAAGAAAACTTTTTATGAAATTGGCTTAGATTTCCTATTGTAATTAACTCTTTATTATATATAAATATTTGGTTTAATAGAAAGGCGATTAGTTGATATATGCTGGTTATTACGGAGTTAATCGTTAATATATGATATAAACATAGTACGGCTCATAATCGATTCGATACAATTTAGTTTCAGCCAAATATAGCTTTTGTACTTGTCAGATTTTATACTTTCCCCATAATACTAAGCTTACTAAGTTTGTCAATCCGTTTGCTACATACGGAAGGAGGCGTCAGAGATCCTACAGTATATATATATATTCTTGATCAGCTTTAAATACTGAGTCAAAGTAGACATGTCTTTACGTCCGTCTGCCTATTGTTGTCACATTGAGCTGTGCAGACACTTATAATCTGTGTACGCAGATCTCACGAAAATTGGGTAAAATCGGTACAATCAAAAATCTATTTATCTGCCTCAAAAATTGAACTACAAAGTCGAAATTTATAATTAACTCTTTCATCGATATGTCGAAAATGTCCCACAAGTTGATACTATTAGGGGGACATAATCAGCATAAGCCACGCTCACCATTGTGGATGTGGAGGGTATTTAAGATTTGACCTAGGCCAAATTTACTTTTCGTACTTGTTGTTTTATTGTTTCAATTTTGCTGTGAGCTGCCTTATTGCTTAATGAGGCATTAAATTAGAAAATTATTTAAAAACCAACATTACAAGAGAAAGCATTTATAAGGAAAGTTGGCAATTTATGATTTTTTGTTTTTGTTTTTCATAATGCGTTTTTAATTTATGTAGATATTCGAGTACAATCATTTCAAGACTTTATGAGTAATGAATAAAAATGATTGTTTTTGACTGAATTAAAATTTATGCCAAAGAACGAAATTTATATATATATAAATAAATTAGCAAATTTTATACTTTAAACCATTGGCAGAATAAACTCTTTAACCTGAGGAAGAGAAACTTTTCCCACACATCAAACTTTGTAGCTAAGTTTGCAAAGTAGATTTAAGTTATTTCTTCTTTAACATTAGCTTGTTAAGGGTTAAGTGCTTAAAAGTGGTACTTATTCTATGTCTATATATATTCGATATATGCATAAACCCATATCCTTAAGCCTTAAAATATTTAAAATATAAGTTTTCTTTTTTTATAAATCTTTATGAGGTCACATCTGCAAAAAAAAACACACACTCATTTTATACGATACATATATATAAATAAACATACTTATATATGCATATGATGTATGCATATATGCACAATATTCATTTGTGCGCTCTTATATTTATGAACAAGAAAATCAAGACATGCGGTTGTTGCGTTTATGACGGCACCGTGCCTAACAACTGTAACTGCATTTAGAAAGAAAAATTATAAAATACAAATGCGAACGTTATTGCGGACTTGTAAAGTGCAACTTGACCACAACTAGGGATAGATGAGATAAACACACCGAAGAAAATCAGAAAAGAAACATTTGTGGGGAATAAGCCATTAATCGTGTACTTGGATTGGAGAAGAAACTTAACTGACTTACTTAGTTTTCACACAATCAACCGCAAAAGAAAATTATAGAAAATTATTATTGTTATTATTATTATTATTATATTATATAGCACTTAACGTAGCTACATGCATTTAACTTATTTATAATATGATAAAATGTCCATACGTCCAAGCAACTGCTTCGGTGCGTTTATGGTGTCATTGAACTTTTATGGTTACCAACAATAATAACAACATAAATCCAAGTGCTAAAATGTACTTGAGCGTAACTGATTTAATACGAGGGTTAATCAGTAAGTAAGTAGAGGAAACGAGACAGTAACATATGTTAGTTGTGTTCGCATACAACTCAATAAGTTTATGCAGCAAAAGCTATACCAAATTTATCAGTGCATTTGCAACGCCCAGAAGAAGGCGTCAAAAACTTACAAATATTTTATTTAGGCGTTCTAAGCGGAAAAAATGAATTTAAGCATAGATTAGAGCTTAGATTAGAGATACGCCCACAATTTACGCAGCCTTTGGTGGAGAATTCATTCTTTGAAATTAAAAATAAAATATACTTCAATAATTATAAAAAAACGATGTTTTTATGATCATGCCACGCCCTTACGTTATTTATTATTGTATTAGATGCTCAAGATTTGGCTTAAGACTAATTAAGGCACTGTTTGTATGCCCAATGCACACTTTGCCTCTTTATTTACTCAATTCATTCACAATTGATTTTAAAGTTTAATAAACTATACAACACTCGTATCAGTAGTAAACAAAATGAGCCATACTACACATGCCCGCATAATTATTTAAAGGTTTAGTGGCTTTGGTTTTTATTTAATATGCACCCCACACACACACACGCGCGAATACATATTATGCATGAAAGTTATCAACAAACGTTGTTTATGTTAAAGGAAAAGTGACAGCACAAGAGAGTGTTGTTGTTTTTTATAAAACCCAAAAACCGGAGACATGTACTTACATAACTTAGACAGCCTAGACACAGCTTAGAATTTCTAATTACCAACTTATTACGTGCCATTTAACCATAGAAAGCTTCCTATGCTATGAGTCTAGAAAATATAACTTCTAAAAATAAAATATCGCATAAAAGCAAAGCTTTGTGATCCCAATTTAAATTGTTTGAATAAAGTGAGAATTTGTTTAATATCTTCACATCAATTTTAATTATGTCCTCATTTCTTACTTCACTTCATACTCAAACTTGACGAACATACAATTTATAATCTTATCGGGTTAAGTAAAGTGTATAAGTACAACAAAATCAATATTGATCAATATACAATAACTGCGAACTCAATTCATACAATTCAAAGCTATCAATTACCACTCAATACATACATACATGTATCGGACGTACATAGAAACGTACAATACTCATATATCGTCATCAAAGCAAATATTTATTAAACAAGTATAATTTAACAAATGCCATAAAAGTTAGTTTTATTTTCATCTTCGTCATTTATATTTGAATTGTTGTAACAGCAGAATTTTGCAAGCTCGTCTATATTTCTAGCAATTTTAGATAAACCGCTTTTTATAGACCACCTCTTTATACATGTTTATTGTTAAAGTCTATTCCATTGGTGGTTACGTTGGTCATTACTAAAATAAAAATATTGATTAACAGTGAAGCTAGTTTTACCCTGATTATGTTTTTTTTGTATATTGTGGGCCCGATCATACCCATCTTTGGCATATTCATAGATAGGTTTTCTGTTAATAAGCATACGAAATTTCAATTTAATAGCTCAATTTTCGTGGCAGATAAATAGACATCACATAGATTTCATTCACACCCATACTAAGTAAAGTGGAAAAAAATTGATAGTCCGCGATTTTGTGACATCCGACACATGCCATTTAAAATAACAGTCTATTCATCAAACAATACTATTTGGAACCCATTTCAAGTATATTATAGCTATATAAAGTATATTGTAAAGAAGTTGGTGATGCGTTATGTTGACGGATCTTACGCCATAGTCGATTTAGTATCAGAACATTTAGCTTGCGGAATTCCCCACTTTAAAGCCTTTTATTTAAGCCCCCTATCAAGTAAATTATTAAAAAATTTATGATCCACTATTTCGTAGCATCAGCCAAATTTGATTTAGTAAAATATACTTAGCTGTCTTTAGTCTCTAGTCTTTAACTCCTTTTATTTGACATCCCTATCAAGTAAATTGTAAAAAAAATTGGTGATCAGCCACTTTGTAAAGTCTCTTGTTTATATAGCTTAAAAACAAATTTACATATACGAACCGATGAACGGATATGCTTAAATCGATCCGAGCTTGAATCGATGGATATAATAAAGGGAGCACGTCTCTTTAAGCATTTAGGAATCACCGCCAGGGTTGTAGGGTGTAAATACTAGTAACAAGTAAACAAGCCATATATGTAACTTATGTAACATTTGCTACAACCAAAATTATGACCGCAATCACGCACTCATACATGGTATTACTCGTAACACTAGTTTACTCCCCAAACAGTGATGACTAATGATGAAAATTGATAATATTTATTTCTATACGGTAGCAAGCAATATATTTAGCGCTTGAGAAGAAAATGACAATAAATTATTTCAATAATTGTTAATATATAAGTGTGGAAGCGTGCAGTAAAAATTCGAATAATATATAACACTTGAGGAAATTAATCCATTAATACCTAAAATTGTTCATTATTTAATTATTTCATTTTATTATTAAGCATTTATTGATCATTACACATTATTACGCACATTTAATAAAAATATTATATAATAAATGTAAACATAAATTTAGTAGAAGGTCTTTTAACTATTTAACTAGCAGGTATGCATGGCGTCATAGTTGAGTAAAACATTCATTATTTATTTAATTTATATATTGACCTGATCTGTAACAAATCTGTTTATAATTAAACAAAACTTTATCGCCACTTGCATGAAAATTACATTTGCTTGTAATATTTTTAATAAAAATTTTGCATTTAAACACTTCAACTAGTACGCTAATACGTAATATAACCATGACCCAATTTTGTAATAACGAGAAAAAACCGAACCCAACTGACCTCAATAATATGAGCAGCAGATTACTTTTCTGAAATAACAAAAGGATGCAAGCAACAGGACACAACAAGGCTATAAACAGAAATGTTAACTATAAATATGATGCTGCTTTAATATGTGATAAATCAAATACTGAAAAATATCGATTAAATAATTTATAAATAAATTTATACTATATAAAATAAAATAATATTTATTTATGTTAAAATATATGTAAGATTCTAATACGATATTACTTTTGATGGACGTACAGACAAAAATTACTTTTTCAATAATAAATTTTTCATTTTCCTAATCAGTTTGTTCCTGGTACAGCCTTAAGCATAAAAATTACTTTTTCATAAATGTAATAAATGTAGTAATTTTTATCCGTATTAATTTACCAATACCTTCCACTACCAATTTTAAATCCAGCGGGGTTATATTTTGCATTCTAACATATTGGACGTACAGACGTTTTATTGTAAATTTCCAAAAATGATATGTAAGCATTTATATATAACTGTAGGCTTTTTTTAACGAAAATTTACCATCAGACGCGGTGAAATATTGAAAGCAAAACAGAAACAAAAATATCGTACATGGTCACAACGCACTAAAAAAAAAAAACAAAAAAAAAAAACGGTCACCCATTCAAAACAAATAAACACAATACGCAAACGAACTTATTAATATAATAATAATTATACAGAAAGATATGCAAAGAAGAAGAATTCACTTCTGTGCATATATATGAGACACCGTGCAGTAACAAGCTGACCGCCTTTACACACAACAAACACATTTTAAATATGTATATACATATGTATAAATACATATAAATATTCAATATTTAAATAAAAAAAAGAGAATTTGGCGAACGTGCTGACAATATCTTTTAATAATATTTTAAAACTTGAATCATATGCATTCTATGATAATCAACAGAGAGCACTGCTTAATATAAGAGAAATAAAAATTACAATTAAAAAATTAGCAAAACCAAAACTAAAAAATGTTCATAAACAAGACATGCACATTTGGTTGTGATTGTAGTGCAACTATTTTAATAAGAGCACTGGGCCTAAACAACCTATTTTATTATAGCTTTATGTAAAACAACCAGTATTGACAATTATTTTCAATACTAATTAAGAGCTAAGAAATAAAAAACTATTACAAACTATGGCTTGGGCCAAATTTATAACATTTTAACTCTCGTTTTCCTCTAACTGTAATAACAAACAAACAAAAAAATAATGCAATCCTGAATTAGAATAACAGAATTGAATAAACTATGGAGTAGTTTAAATAAGGTCTTTCCCAGCTATTCTATTTTAACAATAGCATACATTATTAATATTTTAGAAACGGGAATTTTCAATGAAGATGATTTTCTAAATCTTGTAATTTAAATAAAAACACTAAATTGGCGTCACCCATTTAAAGAGATCATATGTATAAAAAAGATATGAAAGAGAAAGAGAGTTATTCAACGGAGGCAGAGACTTCAAAATATACGAGATATTAAACTGCTATTGGCATTTGGCATAGAGAACTGCTTAGCTTATGTGTGTGTATTCATTTAATTTTTCATATTATACACACACGCATATGCATTTTTATTTATATATATGCAAGTATGTGTGAATTTAGGGTATGAAGTCATACTTCAGTTGTTGGTTTTTGTTGTTGTTGTTGTTGTTGTTGTTGTTGTTGTTTTCAATATAATCGTCATTTTTTGCTTATTTCTCACAAATGAATAGACACTGTGTTGCTTGCATATGTAAAAGCTATTCTTTATATTTTGTTTTTACACTTATATTTTATACTTTTGCATGTATATATATTATAAGGTGTACGTCAACGTAACACTAAAGCCACAGCCCTAGAAATTCTTTTAAAAACAAAACAGGAAAATATAACAAAAAGGTGTGTATGTGTAACTAAACAAAAATACAAAAAAATTGTTTACCTCTGGCGGGTTTATTACTGCTCTTCAACACTTTCACCAACAAACTGCTTTGATTGGACAAGTAGCCGCTTTTGGTCAAATCAGAATTCAACTAAAACAGGAATTTCTTGTTTTGTTAACCTCTTTTTTTTTCGTACCAATAATTATTGGTACCTCTTCTTTATTTTTAATTTTATTTTTCCACAAAATATATGTAAAGTGCACTCAAATATTGAACGGCCAATAATTTGATTTGATTTTATATTAAAAATAATTTTTAATATTGCATGTATTGAATTTACATTAAACCACAAATATAATTTTCATTTTTCACTAAACATTCCTATTACATGTTTTATGTTTGTGGCTATATATGTTTGTATATAAATATAGTAATACTTTTAACACACAATTGTATTTAGATATATCGCAAATTAACTTTTTATTTTCGTTTAATTAAAAGACAAACGCACGTCACGAACACTCCACTCGTACTGAATTATCAAATTGTCTCTAAAGCCCAACTAGGTGCCACAGTGACAACACAAACTCGCTCTCTTATTCTATATGTATGTGCCACTAGCACTTTTTTAGCGAAGAATCAGTTGTATTCACTAGTTGTATCTTATAAGAAATATGCATGGCTTTACAAGCGCTAACTTACTTTCATACTTGTTAGAACTGAATACACATAAACCAATTGTTGTTGCTGTTATTGCGTTATTTTTTTTTTCTTATTGTGCAAAGTGGTTGGTTGAAACTTTTTATTTCGTTTTTAACAAACTTTATTGCAGTTTTCTGTATAATTTAATATTTTATATGAATTATTCACTTGTTTTTATTGAATTGATAACATTTTTATCCATTTAAAACTATATTTTATTAAATTAAAAATATTTTTAACGTTTACGGATGTGATGCATTTTTCATGTATAACTAACAACTAACGAGTAACATCATGTGGCGGTGGTGAAGATAACAAGATAATCTTTTTGGCAGAGATGAAATTTTCCCAAATTTTGTTGATAACTTCACTTAAGTCACATATATTAACTAATTCCTGAAACAAGGTGACACAAAGAATTTTTTTCTCTAAAATTAATTTATTATTAAATAAATTTAAATATATTATAAATAATGCCGTTTCAGATTAAATAATCTTGTGTAGAATTTTATAAATAAATAAATAAATAACATTTCTAAAGAAACATTCTCATCAAAAATTATTCATTTTCCTGCAAATAATTTCCTTTTCCGTCGTTTTTAGCTGCTTCCTATCGTATTCTAAAACATGGCGCAAAAAGTTAGAGTGAAACGGCATCAAATACTTCAATCAACCGTTTAATAGGATTTAATATTATATATAATTCAAACAAAATATAAACAATATAAACACAGTGTATATAAAAGAGAAAAACCTTCATATTTATTTAATAGGCTGAAAATTCTAAAAAAAATGTAAAAATGTATTTAACATAAATGGTATAAATGGTGGAAATGAACAATTGTAGAGAAAGAGAGCAACACAATAGCTTTATAAACTAATAATTAATATCTACAACGTTTTTAACATGCGAACTATCGAAGCAGTCTATATTTTTTGTTTTTAATATATTTGAAGTACTTGTTTATGTTAAATAAGTGAAACATATCTTATTAAATTATCATTCAAATTGTTAAATTTCATATATATATATATAAATATGAATATTATTATTTAATAAAAATACAAGAGTCCAAACATTTGGTAGTGGGAATGTACTACACAAATAAAGTTAAACACCACTTAACACATAGGCCTCAGGGACTATTATTTCATTTTACAATAGAAAATAAATCTCATGACATTTTACTCCATTGTTGGTGCGAATACACTCGTATGGGTATACACGGTTAATTCGCAGTTAATTAGCGAGGACGTTTAACTAGTAAGAGATGTCAAGTTTTAGAAATCTGCCTCTTGTGGAATTAACGTCAATTTTATTTAACTTCTTTGTACGATGGAAAGAATGAGACCAGCGGTATATTAAATTGTTTCTTTTATAGGAATAGAGTAGTCCCGCATATACGTTATCATAATTTATTTGCTGTAATCGTTCTTTTCTATATAGGTTCCAATTATTATGGTTAATATTTTATATTTTTATATGAATGCCCAAATTTTAAAGCAATTTCCTCTTACAACTGTTATCAAAATGGTGAACGCTAAAATTACAGTTCATGTGTGCTTATGCTTACACGATTTATACAACTATAAATTTAAAGAAGTTTCAGGGCGATGTGTGCGATCAGACAATTTGAAGTTTTAATTAAAAAATATTTCTTTTTTTTTTTTGTGTGCTTGACATTTTAGCGAGAATGACTTAAAACCTACAAACTAACCTAGTAACTACATCTGTTGAAAAATGAGTTTTAATTTCAACATAATCATAAAAAAATTGTTTGCAGTAATATCATCAATTAATGAACATATCACAAAATAAAATATATGTATAAGAAAAGACGCATTTTTGTAGAATCACAATGTTTATATATAAATAGGTCAAATGAAAAGCAACTGTAATTTTAGCGCTTGTCTTTTTGTTTCTTTTGTTTCATACCCACTTACACTTAAATCTTGTTGATGTTAGTAAGAGAAGTAGTAGTAATAGTAGTATAAATAGTAATCTAAGATGCTTTCGATTGTTTAATAAACTCTTTATATGCATGCTCAGTTTCTTCGTCCATTTCGGGATCGTAATCAATATCTGAATCGGGCCCAATATCTTCGTTGTCATCGCTACCCGGTAATCCATTGACATTGGTGGTTAAGAACTCGCATTCTTCTTCTGTAATTTCCCGACCATCTGGTCCATAGAAGACGGGGTCATTGCTAACGCGCGGTGGCACTGGCAGGCCATGTCTGTTTAGCGATTCACCATCACCATCAATTGAGGGAGACTCATAACCAGACACCTTACGACCCCAATTATTTTTTTGCAACGTAATTACATTGTCCGCCAGAGGATAATCTCCCGGCGACTGACTGTTAATAGCATCTAATCGTGCAATTATAAAGTCCATGTCTTGTGGACAGTCTGCGGTTAAATCGTAACCGGCCAATTTCAAAGTTAAACAAATACAACGTACATTTTCCGAATTTTTTGCGGTCAGCAGTTGCTTCAACGAGTACACAATATTTTCGGCTATAAGATGTATACGAAATTCGTCACCGCGCAATTGCATATAAAGTTCAGCCAGAAACAAAGCCGTTTCTCGTACTTTATTCTGACATTCTTGCATAAATTTTTTAACTTCTGTCTGATGAAAATTCAATTTACGCTTCAATAGTGTGTGGAAGAGTGAATCTGGGTGCGGGTTTAGCATGTGTAACAGATTGTACAATTTAGCCCCCATATAACGGAAATTTGGTTTGGCGATGGACTCCTCAAATATGTCCTCCATAGCTATGGAGAGTACATAAAAATTATTCTCCATACCATCGAATATGGTTAGAAAACGTGAGGCAATCGAATCGAATTGTCCCGGATTTTGATTCAGACAATGAATCACGGTCTGTAAATAATCCAAAGCTATGTTTTCCATATCATTGGTGCTTTCAGCAGCAGCAGCAGCCACTGGCACACTTTGTTGTTGCTGTTGCTGCTGCTGTTGTTGGTTTTGAGCCATTACGTGCGATTGATTGTGCCTAGACTGATGCTGATTACGATTGTGGTGCTGGTGCTGCTGCTGATGGTTGTTGTGACCTTGATTTTGCTGGCGATACCCTTGATATCCCTGATTGTGTTCATAATTGTTATAATGATATTGTTGGTGATGATTATTATAATGTTGATGTTGCTGTTGCTGTTGCAAATGACTTTGATGTTGATGTTGCTGTTGCTGTGAACTTGAAAAATTACTCCGTTCCACATTATTATGAACTTTTAAACGATCTTGAACTGAAGCCGGTATATAATGCATATTTCCGTAAAGTTGTTGTTGTGGCTGTTGATGCTGCTGCTGCTGCTGCTGCTGCTGCTGTTGGTGATACTGATGTTGTGACTGTGATGAATGCTGTTGCGTTTGCATATAAGCAACACCACCACCATAGTTTGCCATTTGTTCTCTTTGCTGTTGCTCGGGATTGCCGATTGTTTGATTAAAATACGTTGGAATAGATTCCCTTGAATGTTGCACATTATATAAACGTTGCTGAATATTTGAGCTTGGAATGAACGCAGCAGCATCGATAGATAGTTTTTTCGTTGCACCACCAGAACTCGTTATTGTGTTTGTTGTTGCTTCGTAATTGTGAGGAGTGGAATTTAATTGACGCAATGGCTTTGTCTCATTATCAAAGGCTTTGGCACGATATGGCACCGATTCGTTATAAGAAGCCTCCATATTGATTATGATTTAAACAGACTAAAAAATAAGGACAAGTAAATAAATAAATAATTGACGGTCAGTTCCGTTCATTTAGAACCACTAAAATATAAGTTTAGAAGTGCCAGAAACCGCAAATCATCATTCAATGAATTTACATATATCAATCAATCAATTGAAAATCTAAGACATGAATTTTCATTATATAAACCCTGCCACCATTTTGTGCCACTAATTTTTCTTGAAATAGTTTTTCAACTGATTATAAAGTATTTCCGAATTTACACCATTGCATTTACTTTTTTTATACATATGTCTTACCTTTGATGTGTTATCCCTTATAATACTCGTACTACAAATTTTCTTATGGTTATCCTTTTATCTGTTGTTCGTTGATCTCTGATGAGACTTCGGTTTTTTGTATTTTTACGTTTGTCGTTTTATTTGACTTTCGTTACCATTACTCTTTCGTATGTGTATAATGATGTTCCTTCCCTTAAAAAAACACACAAATCAATCGTAACTTATTACGTGTTACCACAGGCGTGTTAAAAATTTTATATAAAAATCTACAGCATATATATATATAAAAAGAAAGAAATTTTCATCAAATCATTTTTAAGATGGAGTTGTCAATATGACCTTAGTTTGTTATTTGACTAATTTAATCACAATAAGAAAAAACAAACCTCCGTCGTGGAATAAAAACTAGACTTTTTTTTTGAAAAATTTATTAGAATTTGCAAAACTGTTTTTTTCAAAGGCTTAACAACCCTTTTAAAGCAAAATTAATCGATTTATTTTTGGTAAAACACTTAAACTTTTATAAAACTTTATATTTTTTACACCAAAAGATACAATTTTATATATGAAAGCTACGACAGAAGATTTCTCAACGTACTATGCAACTATGCTGTAGAATAATATTGTAATTATATTATTTAAAATCTATGGCACCTCTACATGGTTGATAATTTTCTTACGACACCAACCACGCTAGTAAACTAGTAAACTTTATATAATAATAATAAAAAATATGGTGTTAATGCTAAAACTATATATTGTCTAAACATTGATCGATCCAAATAGAGTTCAATCTATAAATATGCAAATATTTATATAAGCGCTTTCATATTAAACCAAGTATACAAACACGTGACACATGCTCGATGCATTCATGCTTTTTGCCTGTTTTACCCTTAGTTAAAAAATATTTTAAGTGTCATCTCTTCACATTAGTTCACTTTCGTGCTATACATCTCTACTTATCATTGAAATTCTACAATATCATTAGTGGAAAAATACAGTTAAGTTTTATTATCAATTTTTGTGTGAATTTAATTGGAAGTGAGAAGAAAAATGTTTGGTCGTCAAAGTGGTCATAGTAGTTCAGGGAGTAATGGGTCTAATTTGGTGGAATTTCGTGCTGGTCGTATGAACTTAATTGGCAAGATGGTACACCCCGACACCCGTAAAGGTCTAGTTTATATGACACAGAGTGATGACGGCTTAATGCATTTCTGTTGGAAGGATCGTACAAGCGGAAAGGTATTCATGTTTTATTTTCCATTTGTACATGTAATATTTTAAATGGGTGAAATGAATTTATGTAGGTGGAAGATGATTTAATTGTTTTTCCCGATGACTTTGAATTTAAACGTGTAGATCAATGTAAGACTGGACGTGTGTATGTATTAAAATTTAAAACATCATCACGTCGTATGTTCTTTTGGATGCAAGAACCTAAAACGGATAAAGACGAAGAATACTGCCGTCGTGTTAATGAGTTAATGAATAATCCGCCTTCGGCAACTCGTGGCAATCAAGATGGTGGCGATATACAATATATGCTGAATAATATGTCTCAACAGCAACTAATGCAGTTATTTGGTGGCGTAGGTCAAATGGGTGGTCTTAGCTCCCTGCTGGGTTCTATGAAGTCAGTGTTTATCTTTTTATGATATTTTTATATATTAAGAAGTAAATTTTGTTGTCGACTTTATATAGCCGTTCTTCCGATATCTCCAGAGGGTCGAATCGTAATAGCTCCGGTGCTGGGGGCATTCTCTCTCCGGAGAATAATTCAGCTTCATCTCGTACCACGTCCACTTCCAAGAATAAAAATAAGAGCGGAAATGGTTCAGGTGGCACTACCGGTAGCACCAATACAGGAATTGGTACCACAACTGCAACAGGATCTGGTGGTAAGGATAGCTCCAACCCTATCGCCAACGCCTTCCAATCCTACTTATCCAAACTTTCACCCGAAGCTGGATCCGGACGTTCTCTTAACATTGACCTTTCAACCGCCCTGACTGGTTCTGATGCTGTCAACGAGATTATCTCTGATCCTGAACGTGTCAATATGCTGTCTGTCCATTTGCCTGAAACAGAAAATGCCGATGAAAATCGTAAACAACAAATCAAGGACACTATTGCTTCACCTCAATTCCAACAGGCTTTGTCTTTGTTTTCCAATGCATTACAATCGGCTCAATTGGGTCCAGTAGTATCACAATTCGAATTAACACCAGATGCTGTTGCTGCTGCATATGCTGGAAATTTAGAAGATTTCGTAAAGGCCCTAGAGAAAGCTTTACCTACCGGCACAACCATGTCTTCTCCAGTTGCCAACAAGGATAGCAAAGAGCCCTCAGAAAAGAAAGAAGAAGACCAACAATCCAGTGAGAAAAATGACTAGTGTAGTTATATATCGCATATTTGAATTGTATTTTTGCTATAGTTTCAGTTCATCTAAATCTTACAGTGAAATAAATATATAAAAGTTTTTAAAAAACACGGACACCTTTTCATAATAGTAATAATATATGTATGTAATGGGCAGTAAGCAAAGTGTATAAATATTTAAAATGAAAAGCAGAAAAATTCGTAAATTTTGTTGAGCTAGCACTAGCGTATATACTTTCTAAAATAAAACGAGTTTCTCCCTTTCCTTCCTATCGAATTGAATATGCGTAGAATGAAATCAAATTTATTTCTTTGTAATAAAAATAAATCCATGTCATCTTTATAGCTAGCTAGTCATCCTTATTTAGCAACTCTAAGCCGCTACTTTACATGATGGAGAAAATCAAAACAAAATTCGCATATATAAACAGAGTAACCACGAACACATTAAAAGGTGGTTAATACGGTAAGAGTTCATTTTGGATCATGCGTTTGGCGAGAAAGAGAACAATAGAGTATTTGGTAAAATTTGTTATTGTTTTCATTTGCAAAAAAAAAACACACACACACCCGCAAATACCGCCGACTACTGAAGAAACCATTACTAACACCACCAACACATTGCCAAAAACAAATAATAAACTTGCAAATCTATAGATATGGACTCTTCTTTTTTATGGGGATATCAATGTAAATGATAAAGAGCTATACCACATCCATATACACAGAATTGGCGCTGTATTGGACTTTCAATGTTTAAAACGCAATAAACCTTGACAGGAAACATACGAACATATGTGTATTGCCGTTTAAAATTTCATTTGTCTTAAAAAATTCATTTTAACAACAGATTAAACGGTGTTACAGTAAAAAGAAATATTTAATAAATATCAACAAATGGTAATATTAAACAATGGAATTATCAAAAATGTATATGAAAGTAAATCGCAATGCATACAACAATATTTTGAAAGCTCTCACTTCGTGTCTTCGCACTTTTACTAATTTTTTTCTCCGCTTATTTATATAGTTGCTTACTTGTTGTGTGTGCGTATGTTTTTATTTGATGCTTAGGTATATATGCAAAGATTTTATTTTTACTTATGTTTCTCTTGCATTTCACATACATTCAAAATAAATAAAAGCAAGAAGACATCACAACGCCACATAATTTGAATAAATAATTATTAAAACATAGAAAAAAAGTAGCTTAAAAAAAACATAATAAATTGATTTGAGTGCAACAGTGGATTTTGTGTTATTTTGTAAACCATTGATAATCTTATCATAACATATTACAAGGGATTCTTAATTCGCTTAAAAATCCCATAAAAAGTAAAAAAATTTACGGAAATATACAAATATTAACAATTAATGACTTGTTTTGTGTTATATGTGCGTACAAATGTGAATTATGTTATAAAAATTTCTTGTGAACTTCAAGTTTCAAGTTGCAAAGTTAATTTTTATAAATATTTAACGTAAGAAGTAATCCTCTACATAAAGAACGTATCTATATACAAGTAGAATGTAAACAAAAGTGATTATTAATAAAATCATATATTTCAATGTAAACATTTTATACAAATGGCGACTTTCACCAAAGTGTGGCTATATGGTTGATTTCGTACAAGTATAAAAAAAATAAATAAATTATACGAAAAGAAAAATTTTCGTTGCTCATATGACAACTGTCTTTATCAGACATTAGCGGATAAATTTTTCAGGTAAGATTACAACTGCAGTAATAGAAATCCATCTCTTGTACAGCCTTCCCAGCTTATGAAGCATAAAAAATTACTTATTCAACAGAAGCATACGTGCGGGTTAACATAAATAAAACATATGCAGCAAATGAAAGACATATCCTTAACAAAATATTTGTATATATATATATATATATATATGATTAAATGCATCATACATCTGCAATAATACAAAACAAATACTTATTTACTTATATTGCTGATATAAATGTGTAATGTGTGGCTATAGCTATATACTCTCCCTTTTTACCGGTGCATATAAGAAATGAAAATATTACCTCTAAAAAACAATAACAAGTTCTCTCTCTTTCTATCTCGCTCATTGCATCTCTAGCAACGTTCGTTCGCCTTCGTCAAATGCATAACTGTGTTTATTATTATTCCATATAAATACAGTTGGAAACAGAAATTAATGACACGCACAAGTGCACAAGTGATATAGAGAATGTGTACGATATACATATATATAACGTCTGTATATTCACAGACACTTGTTTCTTATTTATACAAATATAAATATTGTTATATACAAGTTGAACTTGAAAGTGAATAAAAACAAAAACTATCAAGCTATAAAAATTTTGTTATTGCTGCTGGTTACACATTTACGTATTCCTCCTTCTGCCAATCCTCCCACTAATTGTTATAAATTGGTAGAAGGGGCAAGGATATTTTCAAAAAAAAAGTGCTTTTAAAGGAAGGCTTCTAGAATATTCCGGAAAGATATATTTAGCACGTCAAAAACATATAGCTTCAGATTTCTTTATAAGTGAAGTATTTTTATTAATTAAAGGCGTGGCAGGTATATAATCCCGGATTTTTTATACTTTTTTCACCTATACGCCATAAGTCAATGAATAGGTCATTTTTTGAAAATATTTTGTTTGTAATTTAAACGTGGCTGGATACAGTCATGCCAATTTTTTTTGCCCTCCACATAATTGTATCTTCCAATACGTTTGCAACATCCAGGAGGCATCAGAGACTCTACTAATATATATATTCTTGATCAATATCAATATCTGAGTCGATATGAAGATGTCCGTCCGTGTGGCGGGGTGTGTTGGCATTTCATTTCAAAATTTAGAACCGTGAAAGATTCTGCACGCAGATCGCTATTTAAATTAAACAAAAGCCTAGACAGGAGGCTTAACCCTTGATTAGTATTAAAATTTGTGGCAATCATGTAACCTTCAAGCCGGGGTAAATGGAAATTTTAAGGGGATTTCCATCTACTTCATTTAGTCTACTGAACCAGCCTTATGATAAATTACATGATACTGTAGAGCGATAAAGTAAATATGTTGTAAGTTTCACACTAACAATAATCAACACCGTGAATTTATATTTAAAGTTAATATTATTATACTTTAATAGTTTATCATTTTTTCATAGCTATTGGGCTTCATTTCATTTTAAAAGTCGACTGGTTTAATAGTGATGAAGCGTGATAAAATGAATGCCACTAGTATGGTGGCACAAACGAAACAAAATGCAAATATATAAAATGTCTCCTCAGTGAATACATCCGTAAAGGCGGGTATTTCGTTATAAATTTTATCAATCACCGCCAACGTTCCGGTATTTTTGCTGCGAGCCATTTTTATTTTTGTGAAAGTGAAATCGCTTAAATCTTATTTATTTCTTTTTTGAACCTTTTTTCGCTTTTTGTTTTTCTGCTTTAGTTACGGTTGTAGTGGTATCTTCTTCTTGTGGCGCTAGAGGCGTAACATGTTTGTTGCACAATTTCAACAGTTCCAATGTACTTAAATTATTACTAAGAAAGCATATCTCCTTGTACTGGGCTTTTTCTATAAATGATAGTTTTGACAAAATCAACAAAAACACAAAATGTGTTGACTATCTTACCTTGGGCTGAATCAATTAATGAAAATTTAATTTCAGCTGGTTGACGATTGCAGACCACTTCAGTTTTTAGTGTACACTTCGGATTAGTTTGTGCCACCCGAGATGTAGACAAAATAAATAAAAACTCTCTGTAATCGAAATAACGGAATGCATTAAATTAAAAGTATAAAAAAAATTTTTTTTCATTTTAGATTAACGTTTAGTATCACTGAAAAGAACTGCTTCAAACTGACGCCCACACCGACAAAAATGTCAACAGAGCGTGAGCTGGTTCCCAGCGGGCCAGCTCAGCTTCATACAATACCCATGACGTTCCCAAATATTGGGGCCACTTTGCAACTAACCAAAACCATTGGCAAAGTGTACCGTAAGTACAAAAATTATTCTATTTCGTATTTTATTTATTTTTGAAAAATTTATAAATTAACCTGTAATTTTGTTCGACTTTTGTTGTTCGAGAAAATCACGAAAATCATTTTTCTGGCGCATGCGAAGTAATCTCAATTATTTTAGATTTTCTTTAATATAAGTATTATTTTCTATGCACACACAAACTTATACATATTCTATATATACACACCTTGTATGAATTACATTTTCATCAAACGGGTCAAATGTAACTGTGACACGTTTTACACCTTTTAAATTAATTAATTTGATTTGTTTAGAAATGGCGGAAATAATACCGGCCGAACGTTTAAATGCCCCGCTATATTTTATTGACATATTTTTTCTATTAATTAATTTCTTTAAATCCTCATCATGCCACACTTTATAGAAACATGTGATTTTTAGCACATACAGATAATAATTTTTGATATGGTAACACCACTTAATGTAAATGACAGTTTTGCAATCGCAAGCTTTTCATATAGAAATTAAAATTGGTATTCTTTATGAATAACGCAAATGTTGTCAGTACTGTTCATGGTGAATGGAAGAACGTTCAACGAGAATCGTGGGAAAGGGAAAAATTTTCGTTAAATGGTTTTCTGCCAAAAATTTTTGCATAATGTATTCAGCATAGTAAATTTAATATATATTTTAGTGAGAAATACAACCAAATACTCACTGGATAAAAGTTGTGTGTAATTTGGATTGGCAAGTAAAAGTTTAAATAGCCAAAAAAAATATTGGTGGTGTTATGTCTTTGTCTGCGGCGTTTCGTATAAGCTGAAAAAATTATACACTCAATTCGGGTTCGTCTTTAGCAAAAGAGGTTCTGTGAAAAAATCCAGAGTGGATCTCTAAAGGTTCTCGCAACGAATGGACAACAAATTGTAGATAATAGAAAAGCATTTATTCAACGGAATTTTTTAGATAAATTTTTGTGAACAAATCTCGTGCCTAATACATTTGTGTTCTCTATACTAAGAATTGTCGCTTAAGACAACAAACAAAAAATATTCAGTGATAAATCCTTTCGATAAGCTCGCCATAAATATCAAATGGATAAAATTCTTCACAACAAATAGCAAGTGATAAGAAAAAGGCTGAATTTTTTTTAAATTAGGAAACAAAACAAAAATCTAAAACGCTTCATATTATAAAACCGTAGACAATTCATTAACGCCGCCATGTATCCTGTTGGCCCACGTAAGTAGAAATTCTCATATGCGTTAAGAAAAATGTAATGAATGTAAGAATATAAAATAGAGTAAAAGTGCAGTCATGGCACAGTAAATATGCATATACATATTTACATACACACATGCAAATATGTATATATATACATGCTTGCAATAACTTGTGTATGCAAGTATGCATATGTGTAAATATAGTTTTTTACTACATTTGCTTTTGTGTTCTAATTCGTGTTACATGTGACGTCAAACAAGACTAATAGGTAGAATAAGGTGTACTACAATGATCGTGCTTTTTATAGAGAATAATAATTATTGCCCTATATACATAGAAGAGAGTGTAGAATAATTAGAAATAATGTGATAATCACGTTACATCTGCCATTAACTTTAGCACATCTGCATACAAATGACTAGCAATGGATAATGAATACGTGTGCTGCACACACGTATATAATACCTTATAAATGATTCAATGTGGATTTCTTTGAAATGCCGAATTAGCACTTTTATCATATTTATACTTAATTCATACATTAGAAAGCATACAATAAATTAATTTTAAGTTATTTCTCATTTATCTATCATTACCCCAACATAATGTTTTTTCGATTCGAACATTCACATAATGGTCTTAATGAAATTATTCTTTTAAACTGTGTCAACTTATTGACGGTTAGCGTTTCTAAAGTAAAGCCAAACTAAAAGGTAACAGTTAAAGTTACAGGGTGATGCATAATTGACATTTCTTAAATTTATGTGAATGTATCAAGTTGAAGAGCATTTTTTAAGTTTTGGCCTAAGCCAAATCATTTACTTATTTTTCTTTTTATCTGTTTACTTTATACTTTCATTTATATTTTCTGATTATAGACCAACAAAAACAACAATGGGCCCAATCGCCTACGAGACCTCAGAGTCCCTCATCACATACGCAGACTAGCTTCGAAAGGCACACATGTAAATCATTAAAAATCAAGAACAAAAATTTAATCACTAACCAATATATTAATTGGCTGCAGTAGTTCATTAAATCATTGCTATTGTAAGAAAGTCATACTGGACATTCCTACTAACTCGCTTCCAAAAAATGTTTCCATCAAAACGTTAACACATTTATATTATTAAAAAACTACCAAAAAATACAACCATTAAAATTGCACTAAAATGAACACACACAAACTTAAAAGTTTGATGGAAACAGTTAACATATTTTTTCCCGCTCTAATTTAATCATATGATTTAAATTACTAATAAAACTCATGCAAAATGTGCACTGACAGTTTCGGTGTCATGAAATATCTACATTTTAAAATGAATCAATATAACAATACACAATTACCACGTGTGTATTGTGCCCGAGTCGTCATGTAATTGTTAGAATTTTTCTTTTAGAAAACGTTTTGAATGTATGTATTTTAGATGTTTTTTTTTCACTTTTGTTTGAGTTTTTAGTTATGAAAATCTTGCTTTACATACATACATACGTAATTTTTAATTTTTTCAGTTTAATTTAGACTGTCTTTAGTTAATTCTGTAGGTTTAGGTTACATATATATATATATTTATGTACTATTGTTTCTGATTATATTTTGGAAATTATATGAAATTTTTATAGCACCACCAACGCCTGGTTCATCAGTAAATCCAACTGCCGTAACCAGTCCGAGTGCCTCTAATGTAGGAGTTGGCGGGGCTACGGTGGGTGGTTCTGTAGCTGGTCAGTCGGCTGTAGCCTCGGCTTTAGGAGCAACCGCTACAGTTACAACAGCGACAGCAGCAGCTGCAGCTACACCCACCCAACCGGAACTGCCCGTCTTTACATGTCCCCGGCGACCAAATTTAGGTCGTGAAGGGCGACCAATAGTACTACGCGCTAATCATTTTCAAGTAAGCATGCCACGCGGCTATGTTCATCATTACGATATCAACATACAACCGGATAAATGTCCACGCAAAGTGAATCGTGAAATTATTGAGACAATGGTGCATGCTTACAGTAAAATATTTGGTGTACTAAAGCCAGTGTTTGATGGTCGCAATAATTTGTATACACGTGATCCTCTGCCCATTGGCAATGATCGTTTAGAGTTAGAAGTGACTTTGCCCGGCGAGGGTAAAGATCGTATATTTCGTGTGACAATCAAATGGATGGCACAGGTATCGCTATTCAATTTGGAAGAGGCTCTCGAAGGTCGTACACGCCAAATACCATATGACGCTATACTGGCTTTGGATGTGGTTATGCGTCATCTGCCCAGTATGACGTATACGCCGGTTGGTCGTAGTTTTTTCAGTTCACCAGATGGCTATTATCATCCATTGGGTGGTGGCCGTGAGGTATGGTTCGGTTTCCATCAAAGCGTACGTCCTTCCCAGTGGAAAATGATGTTGAATATAGATGGTAAATTGACTGTAAATTAATAAAAATGTACATATCTTATTTAATTTTGCCTTTTTGTACTTTATTTTCCAGTGTCTGCGACAGCATTTTATAAATCTCAACCAGTTATTGATTTCATGTGTGAAGTATTAGATATTAGGGATATAAATGAGCAGCGTAAACCTTTAACCGATTCTCAGCGTGTCAAATTTACAAAAGAAATCAAGGGACTTAAAATCGAAATCACTCACTGTGGACAGATGCGTCGTAAATATCGCGTTTGCAATGTAACCAGGCGACCGGCTCAAATGCAATCGTAAGTAGACCAACTCTGTTTTCCATTCTGAACAGAATTCATCAAATTTAAATAACGTCGCTGTGTTAGTTTCCCTTTACAATTGGAGAATGGTCAAACGGTGGAATGTACAGTGGCGAAATATTTTCTTGACAAATATCGTATAAAATTACGATTTCCCCATTTGCCATGCCTACAGGTGGGCCAAGAGCATAAGCACACGTATTTGCCCCTGGAAGTATGTCATATCGTGGCTGGTCAGAGATGTATTAAAAAATTAACTGATATGCAAACATCGACCATGATTAAGGCTACGGCACGTTCGGCGCCGGATCGTGAAAGGGAAATTAATAATTTGGTTAAACGAGCCGATTTCAATAATGACTCGTATGTGCAGGAATTTGGTTTAACCATTTCCAATTCCATGATGGAGGTTCGTGGACGGGTTCTACCCCCACCCAAGTTACAATATGGTGGTCGCGTCTCAAGTATGACGGGTCAGGTAAGTCGTAAAAATTAATTTCTATATATTTGACATTACATTACATCATGGTTTTCTTTGCCTTACCAGCAACTATTCCCACCGCAAAATAAGGTGAGCTTGGCTTCACCCAATCAAGGCGTTTGGGACATGCGCGGTAAGCAATTCTTTACCGGCGTAGAAATACGTGTCTGGGCAATTGCGTGTTTTGCTCCACAACGCACCGTACGAGAAGATGCTCTACGCAATTTTACCGCTCAGTTGCAAAAGATCTCCAATGATGCTGGCATGCCTATTATTGGGCAGCCCTGTTTTTGTAAATATGCTACGGGGCCAGATCAAGTGGAACCCATGTTTAAGTATTTGAAACAGTCTTTTAGCGCTTTACAGCTAGTGGTGGTAGTATTGCCAGGCAAAACTCCAGTTTATGGTAACTTTGTCTCTTTTCATCTATTACTAAGATTTTAAATGAAATGATTTTTATTTTTGTATTTAAATGTCACAGCTGAGGTGAAACGTGTCGGTGATACAGTGTTGGGCATGGCTACGCAATGTGTACAAGCGAAAAATGTGAATAAAACTTCACCGCAAACTCTCTCCAATTTGTGTCTCAAAATCAATGTGAAGCTAGGCGGCATTAACTCCATTCTGGTACCATCGATACGTCCAAAAGTTTTCAATGAACCGGTTATATTTTTGGGTGCTGATGTTACCCATCCCCCAGCGGGTGATAATAAAAAACCTTCAATTGCAGCAGTTGTTGGTTCCATGGACGCTCATCCATCACGTTATGCCGCTACCGTACGCGTACAACAACATCGCCAAGAGATTATTCAAGAGCTGAGCAGTATGGTGCGTGAACTGTTGATAATGTTTTACAAATCTACCGGTGGTTATAAACCGCATCGTATTATACTATATCGTGATGGTGTCTCCGAGGGGCAATTTCCACATGTACTACAACATGAATTGACAGCTATTAGAGAAGCTTGCATCAAATTGGAAGCCGAATATCGTCCGGGTATAACATTTATTGTTGTACAGAAACGCCATCATACGCGACTATTTTGTGCTGAGAAAAAAGAACAAAGTGGCAAATCGGGCAATATACCAGCGGGCACTACAGTCGATGTGGGCATTACACATCCTACGGAATTTGACTTTTATTTGTGCAGTCATCAAGGTATTCAGGTACGGGTCAAAGCGTAACATGAACCTTTTGTAAGATTTTTATATAAAAATTAACATTTTATGTGCTTCCAGGGTACCAGCCGGCCCTCTCATTATCACGTTTTATGGGATGACAATCATTTCGATTCGGATGAACTACAGTGTTTAACATATCAACTATGTCACACTTATGTACGATGTACTAGATCCGTATCCATACCAGCGCCTGCCTATTATGCTCATTTGGTAGCTTTCCGTGCCAGGTAATATTATATAATTAAGCAGCCTGTATAAAGGTGGTGCTGCTTATCCTCCTTTCGAATTATGCACCAGCAAGTCCTAAGTAAATCCACAAAGTCTTTCCCTTTTTTCCCTACAAAATTCTTCCCAATAACCGATTGATAAAAAAAATATAAAATCCCAACTAATCGTAAAATTATTTCATTGTAATTAGGTATCATTTGGTGGAGAAGGAACATGATTCGGGTGAGGGATCCCATCAAAGCAGTTGTTCGGATGATCGTACACCGGGAGCCATGGCTAGAGCCATTACCGTACATGCTGATACTAAGAAGGTTATGTATTTTGCTTAAAAATATTTCCTTTTTAAAAAACAAAAACGATCACAACTACAACAAAAAACACAATTTACATAAAAATCGAATATAGCTACATAGGTTAGTCATTAGACGTCAAATTGAACAAGCCAAGAGCCTTGCACAGACATGAAATTCATAAAAAAAAAAAAAAATATTAAAAAAAAAAAACGCAAGTGAAATGAAACAAATTTTATGTATTGATAACTGCAAATAATCCAACTCTCTCTTACAGAAGAAGAGCAAACGTTAAACATCATGAGCAAAAAGTTTTTTTTTTTTTTTTTTTAGTCAAGTAATCACTAATAAGTTTTTAAATTTAAGTTGAAACAAATGCAAACAACACACCTTCCTCTTTAATAAAAATAAAGATTTTTTTTTTCATTTTTTTTTTTAACCTTAACACCTTATCTTACCCAAAGAGTCGTTGTTGTTGTTACTGCATCAACATTAGTTTACTTTTACATAAAAGAAAAAAAAGAAAAAAAAAACGCACTGAAAATAGCGGGATCTTTCACACACGCACACATACGTATATAAAATGTTGGCAATTATTGTTTTACTTTCAAATTTGCTAAATTACTTTCCTTTCTTATATAAACGAAATGATGTACTACACGCAACAGATATCGGGAACAATACCACACAATCAAAATCAAAATCAAAATTGCAGAATACGGTTTCTGTAATGGTGGGTAATGTCAATGTTTGCAAAGGCAGAAAGACATTAACGTGGAGATCAGGGGTTTTTCATGTTGGAAGAACTGGAATTAAGCTATTTTGTTTCATCGGCTCCTGTATTGTTAATCCACAGCTTCTGACGGATAGGCAAAATTTTTATAGAATTTATTTCATATTGGATTCAAAAAAATTAATAATTGTCATATCATTTTTTGTAAACGTTCTCTTCATAAGTATAAAATTCATCAAGACTTGTAGGCACACATCACAAAGCAAAAAAAAAAAATTATATATATATATATATATATATATATATATATTTAAACAACAACAATAACAAAGCAAAGACACAGTTCAAGTTAACATTTTGTTTTTCGTTTATTAGAACACACAAAACACATAACAATATAAAAAATTAAAAAACAAGTAAAAAAAAAACTAAATTTGGCTTAGACCAAATCTTAAATACCCTTCACATTTATATAGAAATGGTGGGCGCGGCAAGTGCATGATTACGCCCTCTATTGTACGTATTACGTATCAGCTTGCACGTGGGGTCTTTCGCTGAGCATTGACATTTTGGTAATTGTGGTAGTGTTTGTTATCCGATCATGCGCATTTTGGCATATTGAGGAATGGAATAATTATTAAAATGTGCACTTAATTTTTGTGGCAGATAAATAGACTTTTGCTGATTGTGTGGACGTGATTCTTGATCGATTTTGTCCAATTTAAATAACGATCTGCGTGCAGTAACTAAAAGTTTTTACATAAAAGGTCAACAATCAGACACACGGATGTACATGCCCAGATCAATTCACTTTTTGTTGCTCTTTCTGGGTGTTGAAATGGAGTAACAGACTTATTGTAACCCCATCCTATGTAGAGGGTATAACGTTAGTTTAAATTTTTTCATAAACTCACACACCCACTGAAAATGCACTTGTAATCGGTACGCTTTTGACTTTTGTACAAGACCAAAGATGACAGGACTTCGTAAAATGGCTACATCATCATTGAATAAATTCGGGCTAAACAAATCAAATATTTAAAAAAAAACTGCAATAAATTTATAAATTTAGTCATAAACATAAACAATCCCAACTAGAAATGTGCAAAAAAACAAATCAATTAACATCTGATAAAAAAAAAGTATTTTTATTATTATTGTAATAGTTTCTTTTTTTTTAATTTCTTTACAACACGACATTACCGGACAATTAATTATATATATATTTTTTTAAATAATTTTAATTGTACAACATATAGTTTATATTTATACATCTCACTCTAACAACAATGACAAACAAGCGTATTTAAGAAAAAAAACAAAAACAAAAACAAAAAACATTTTTCAACTATACAAGGGATTTAAATATATTAATATTTACTTAGGTAATATACCCGCGACGTATGTTCATCATTAAAGTGAAAAACAAACACACAGAAAAACCATTAATAATAATAGTAATTCAATAACATTAATATATATTTACTTATAAGTAAAAAAAAATTTAAAGTTAAGCATTTAAATAATAACTTCTCAGAAGCAACTTGTAAACATAATTAAAAGTTTCTGCAACAACCAACTCTTCCGACATTGCTCTACGTATTTAACACTTTTTAGCATGTGGTTACAATAAATTTTAATATATTTTGTTTTATGCAATGGTATCATGTTAAACTATGCTTCGATTATTGTTTGAATAATTTAACTATATATTGTAGCTGTGTTGGTTTGCTTTTTCAATTTCCAAATAAGCAATGAAAGAGTAACCGGCTTAAGCGAAAAATATGATAAAAATTACACCATAAACCGAAATTAACGCTCGCGGTCACTTGAATAGATGCGTAGGATTTTTTGCAATGATTGTACTTTTTTTAAGTTTAGAAACAATTTCATGACGTTGTTTGATAAAAGGATCTACTAAGTATAATATAAAATCATTTTTTTTTCTCAATTCCTGTCACACCCACCTTCAATTATACCGATCCATTCAGAATCAAAATCTGAATCCATTCCGTCTATTCATGTAAATTTGTACGCAAGCTACAGGTCGCATTTTTTGCGATATTTTGATGAAATTTGGTACAAGGACATGTATTGGCCCGAAGGTGAACCCTATTGAAAGTGAACCAGATTGTACCATTTTTAGAATTCTTTCCAATATAAATTCTTTTTTTTTTTATTTCAAAAAGAAAGAAAAAAATTTTTGTGAAATTTTTAAAAATACAAAAATAAAAAAAATTAAAATTTTTATTTATCAAAGAAAAAAATTAAATTGAATAATATAGCAAATGGTGTAGAGTATTTGATGGTCTATATTCTATAATATTTTCACTTGTTTTCTTCCATTTTTGGATAAATTTTTTGTCTTTGATTATTTTCAATATTTTTTATTCTTTCGATTTCATAAACAAATTAATGATGCAGTTTAATAAAGCGATCTATTGTGTATAACATGTTTTTATAATTTACATAATTTTTTTTTATTTTTGGCAAATTTTTTAATCTAATAAATTTTTAAATTCATATAATGTTGGAGTAAAAAATTCGCCAAAAATAGAAAAATGAAAGGAATTAAAAAAATATGATTTTTTATTAAACACAATAGATCCTTTTATGCAACTGCGTCTTTAAAATGCTTCCATTGTTAAAAGAAAGCAATATTATTGCAGAGAAGAAAAGGTGCTGCAGAAAAGAAGACCTAACTTATGTGACTGGGTAGACGCACTCATAATATAATTTACAGAATTTTACAATCAATGAAGAAAAACTTCAAAATAGCAGAACAGTAAATGTATTTGTTCCGTTGGATATTTTTTTTATCGTATATAAGTTATTTGTATTTGTCCAAAGGCCGCTAAGATATGGTAAAAAAATAAAAAACGTTTAAGTAGCTTTAAAAAATGATAGAAAAGGCTTATGATGAACATATATACGTATATACGTATATATATATATATATATATATATATATATATTACAAATGGCTATAATTTAAGATGAATGTGATTAATTTGAATATTATTATAAGAATATTAGAAAAGAATGACGTAGACAAAGAGTGAAAGTGAAAATGTCAACATCTTATATGGTTTCTTACTCAACACTTATGGTACATGAATTAAATTATTAATTACATATAGTAGAAAAGAATAAAACATTTAAAATTTTAACTGAAGAAACCAATGCTTTAAATGAATAATTGAAACGAAACAATGCATTAAATTAGCCGCTTAATTAATTAATCAATTAATATAATTACATATGTATTTCATATCAGTGTAGTGTGTATATATTTAATTAGAAGATTACTTTTCAGTTCAAATTGTATCCTTGTCTAAAAACAATTCAATTTGATGAGAAGGCGTGACCAATCATTTAAATCAATCAAACGTTTAATAAAAGTCAAGTAGACAAAAGAATGTTATCCATTATATCTTAGAGAATAAATTATAGAAAGTAAGAAAACAAAAAGAAAAAAGTAAAATTAAGCAAAACATGTCTATGATCAAATAAAACCCAAAGCTTGATCAACTTGAATCAAGTTTGAATTAAACATAAACTAAAGAAAACTTGATATTATAAATAAAATCATTAATACATAAAATTTATTTCAATTAATTTAAAAAAAATTAAAAATTGAAAATATCTTTAAATGTTTTATATCACAAATAATGAAACAAATATTAACTAA
Organism: Ornithomya fringillina; assembly: GCA_963978525.1. NCBI lineage: Eukaryota > Metazoa > Arthropoda > Insecta > Diptera > Hippoboscidae > Ornithomya > Ornithomya fringillina. The sequence continues at coordinate 18,449,968 of OZ021694.1, read as the reverse complement.
CAACAATGAATTTCTAAAAAACAAAAAACAAAAAAAAAAACAAAAAAACATCATGCCAAACACTTAATTCCTTATTAAGCATTATGAAGCCCAAGAAATACTTACTCCATCAATTAATTTTCTTCCAATTATGTTTTCCCATCGTTTTAAGTTAACATTAAATATTAAATAAAATTAACTTAAATTGAATGCTTTGCATTGCATACACACATATATATAGATACAATACAATTTATCCATTTAGCCTGTAAACATTAAGAATAAAACTACATTATACATAAATTATTCCAAATAATTATCATTAATTTCTAAGTTTTTTTCCTTTCAATCGTAACCGTACAACAATTATTATATTATTAAAATAATAAAAATGCTGTATTTTGTGTTGTATTCCCTTCTTGTATAATGTTAAAGAGATGAAACACAATATATAAGCAATAGCATAGTTTAATATTGAAAAAGAGTAAAAATCTTAAGAATTCTCACAAAAAATTTTCACATATCAAAGAAAATTTTTATGAAAACATTTCAAATCAATATTTGGCAACTTTTTAAAGCAATTTTTTCAAGAGAAGATATGTTAATGAAACGAAAATTGCCAGTAACTATAAAAAGATTCATTATTACTTTAACGCAACATACTCGTCAAACCCGTTCACTTAATACCCAAATATCAAATAAATGAAATTATAAATCCACCATCCTGTGGCGTCTGCCATTTTAGATACAAAACGCTCATCACATTATACTCGTCAAGGTCTTTCATTGTATACTTATATTAAATTGATTGTGGAAAAATTGGTAATCTGCCATTTTTGTGGTCAGTCACTTATTATGCAATTTAGTATAATGATATTTAGCTTATCCCATTTTATTCTTCAAGACCTTTCATTTGATATCCATATTGAATAGATTTTGAAGACATTGGTAATCTATCATTTTAAGGCGATCGCCATTTTGAATATATCACATTAGCAATGTATACTACAATGCATTGTATGGTGTACAGAATAAAAAGCACATATGTGCTTAAGAATACCGAAATGTTCAAAAAATCAATTGTGAAATTCTTTAACGGACAGACATATAAATGATAATACTTTCTAATAATGTATGAAGCCGATTTACTTAAGTGAGTTTCTTTAAGATTTTATAATGTGTGCGAAAGAGAAGAGCAAAAGAAAATATGAAAACAAAACAAAACAGTAACTTGAGCCGGGAATGAATTTAATATTAATTAATTTAGAGTTAAATTAAAGTATATGATAAAAAAAAGGAGAAACAACCCCATACCAAGCACACAATGGCATAAAATACACATGAAAATCTCACTCCCAAATATTCAAACATACATAAGCATACAAATAAAATTTGGAATATAGAACAAAAAAAATAAATAAAATAAAATAAGTGAAAGTCACAACTAAGCAGCTCACAACAAGTGTCAAGATATGACAGAGAGAGAAAAAACCGAAAAATTAAAATAAATTTGTAACGATATATGGGAATTATTGATAACTTTGATTCAAATTAAACTGAATGTGACTAAAAATTTTTATATTAGAATTGATATAATAACAAAAAAAAAAAATGGTGTCCCTTTAAATATATACAATACATAAACTTACAACTACACGTACGTTTACAATAAATGTTTCAAATAAATAGAGATTTACTATTAAATGTGACCATTACGAAGCCAAGAACACGACCACCACCACCACCACCACCACTATTACTACTATTTAACACAACTAAATGATAACAATAACAAACTTTAATAATAATTGCATACAACATATACACAATTATTATTATACTTATTGTATATATATATATATAAATAGTATACATGTTTTATGTAAACAGCAAATCATAAAAACAATGCAATGTGTTTGTAAGAAATCGAGAATTTAGGTATTCAGAATGTAATAACAGATATGTATGTATGTGCATATGTATGTCCAAAATAATAATGGTTATAAAATAAATCAAATCAAATCAAATCAAATTAATCATTAATTAAATTTTAATTATTTATAAAACATATATAAAATGTTTTTTTCTTTCATGAGTGTAACCCAACACTTGGATGATGACCCACTAGAAGACTTCATATACTCTCGAATGTAAATAAAAACTCAACCAATCATCACATTTTCCTAAAATTTACTTTCCAAAAGCTTACAGAAGATATTTTAAATGCGAGGAAACTATTTAGCGCACAATTCCACAATTTTTTGATATTTTCGTTTGAGTATAATCCTCGGATTTTGATTTTTTTATCCATTTTTTTTTGCAAAATTTTTGATCAAATTTTGATTAGTAATTTTCTCATTATAAGCCAAGCAAATTTTCATTCATAAATATTAAAAAATGTGAAAAACACCAGGCGTTCAGAACTGCTCAGTAAGCAACGGGCGATTTAGCATAATTTTTAAACTCTTATAACTTGGAAACGGCTGCACCGATTTTGTTCAAACTTGTGGCGAAAGCTTGTAAATTAATTCAGCTTTCCAACGAAGTATATTATGTGGGCGCGGCACCACCCATTTAGTAGATAAACGAGAAAAATGATTTAAAAAGTCATTTTCTTAGAAAATGGGCAGTGCCACACCCATTAACTAAGGATCCCCGAAAAGATGGAGAAATTTCCCAATCTTTGCAAAAAATTTGACCAAAATCGGAGCAGTAGTTTTCCAGTTATAAACCAAACAAATTCACATTCATTCTTGTGTGTGTGTGTGTAATTTTAAAAATCACAAACCAAACAAACATGAAAATGTGAGAAAAATACCAGGCGCCCAGAATGGCTCAGTAAGCAAATCTTGATTATAGACATTTTTAAAAGTCTTATAACTTGGAAACGGCTGCACCGATTTTGTTCAAACTTATGGCGAAAGCTTGTAAATTAGTTCAGCTTTCCAACGAAGTATATTATGTGGGCGCGGCACCACCCATTTATTAGATAAACGAGAAATATGATTTAAAAAGTCATTTTCTAAGAAAATGGGCGGTGCCACACCCATTAACTAAGGATCCCCGAAAAGGTGGAGAAATTTCCCAATCTTTGCAAAAAATTTGACCAAAATCGGAGCAGTAGTTTTCCAGTTATAAACCAAACAAATTCACATTCATTCTTGTGTGTGTGTGTGTAATTTTAAAAATCACAAACCAAACATGAAAATGTGAGAAAAATACCAGGCGCCCAGAATGGCTCAGTAAGCAAATCTTGATTATAGACATTTTTAAAAGTCTTATAACTTGGAAACGGCTGCACCGATTTTGTTCAAACTTGTGGCGAAAGCTTGTAAATTAGTTCAGCTTTCCAACGAAGTATATTATGTGGTCGTGGCATCACCCATTTATTAGATAAACGAGAAATATGATTTAAAAAGTCATTTTCTAAGAAAATTGACACTGCCACGCCCATTAATTTATCAATCCCCGCAGAGCTAAAACAATTTCCGAATGTTTTCAAAAAATTTGATCAAAATCGAAATTGTTGTTGAAAAGTTATAAAAAGAACAATATAATCTTCTTTTTGGTGTGGTTGTTGTTATTGTTTGTAGAATTTGATTAAAACAGTCGAAATATTTTTATTCTACTTTGTCGAAATGTTCGTCTTCAAAAGCCTATAGTTTTTGAAGCGCTGTGTGCATTTAGTTCAAACCAACTGCCCCTACCTGGAAAATTCTTCAGCTTTGCAATAATATACATTTCATGGGCGTGGTACTGCCCACTTAATTATATTAGCCCATTTTACAAAGTATTCTTTTTTTCAAAAATCGGTCATCCTAGGTCCTTGACTCTTAGAACAATGGATTCTTTATTGAATTTAGAAAAAGGGGCGCAAAAATTTTCAGATCGATAGGAGCTACCGTTTCCAAGATATAAGCGTTCAAAGTTTTCATACTGAGATTGATTGGTTTCCATGCAACGCCATCTAGTAACTGTTAATATATACTAAATTATTCAGGTTTTATATCATCTCTGCATTAAATTAGTCAGGTTTTATATCATCTCTGATTTAGCAAAATTTACTTTGTACTTAATGCTATTCCAACTAGATGGCGGTAGCGAGATATGCAATTCTTTTGCTAAATTTTCCAAATAATAAGAACAACCATACTAAACATAAGGTGGTAGAGTTTTATTTATAACTTTTTTATTATAAACATCATGTCAATATATATTAGATATTTCGTTCCGTTTTTATATCTACACACAAACTACATTCGGCTTAATGTTATCAACATGTGAATGGATGTTTTAATAAGAATAAAAATCTGCCATTTAAAAACAAGGCAATGGAAGGTTTTACTTTCGCTGATGCAGGATGTGTTGTGTATTTGGTATAACGAAAATTCATACAGTGACTGAATTACTTTGATGATTATTGAGAATTCTTAAAGTGCTTTGAAGAAGCAGAAGTACAGGAAAACGGATATATTGGTTGTATTTGTCCTATTTTGTTTTATTACAGAGTTGTACTTGCATTCAATGCAATGCTACCAAGTAGATAAAATAAGATTGTTATATTGTTACTAGATGGCCATACTCGCTTATGCGCTTTTCATATAAAGGCTTTTAAAATGAAGCACCTAACACAATATGATTTATAAAAAATAAGATTTTATGAGTCATGTTTTTTTAATACCATGACGCATACATTTTTCTTCATCTGTCAGGTCAGAGAAATGATTGATTCCCATGCTATAAGTAACTTCACCAGCTTCATACTTCTTATTATGCGTATCAATGAGCAGTTTATTTTGTGTGTACAATTTACGACGCATTTCATCTTCCGCAATGTCAGTATAGTTTTTGTTAAATTTTTCCTTTAGTAAACAAGAAGGCGTTATAATTCTATGCCGGTAATTTCATTGTTTCCATACCTTATATTCTTTCCATTCCACGTCTGTTACATTGGCCATTTTTGATAATATTTAGTAATGAAACTGAGGAGTTACTGAATCACACCATACAATGTTGCACTTATTTCGTTCTATTTATAAAGTAAATAAAGATAGTAATTATTTTGTTTGAGCTAAATTAAAGCGAATGAGTTTATAAACAAACACTGTTTAATTAGGCAAATTTATCCTAAAAAAATCATCTCTGCTTAATAGTTCAACAATGCGTACAGAATGTATATACGTTTAAAAAAAATCATTCGTTTTTAAATAAAACACGAGCATTTTTGTATAGAAATTTACTTTTATTTTGGAAAATTTTATTTGAAATTTCTTTAGTGTTTATATATATAATTATTTTTTGTGTATGTGTAATGTATAATTCGTTTAATTGCTTATAATTTATGTACATGCTATGGCAGTATTTTTTTAATAATTCTTTTAATTTAAAGCCAAAATAGAGCACTTAGATTTTTTTTTTTTTTATATATATCCAAAAAGTAAGGAAGTAAATATTTTTAGCCCTCATACAATTAATATATATATATACATAGGTGGGAAACGTACACCTTCGAGACCGCATGACATGATGGGCGTGGCATTAACCATTTTCTTTAATTCATGCAACTAAATGGGCGGTGCCATGCCCATAACTTGTAAATATCTGAAAAGCTACAAAAATATCCGAATGTTTGCAAAAATATTGATCAAAATCGAAATTGTTGTTGAAACGTTATAAAGAAAACAATATAATCTTCTTTTTGGTGTGGTTGTTGTTATTTTTTGTAGAATTTGATTAAATCAGTCGAAATATTTTTTATTCTACTTTGTCGATATGTTCGTCTTCAAAAGCCTACAGTTTTTGAAGCGCTGTGTTAATTTAGTTCACACCAACTGCCCCTACCTGGAAAATTCTTTAGCTTTACAATAATATACATTTCAAGGGGGTGGTACTGCCCACTTAATTATATTAGCCCATTTTACAAAGTATTCTTTTTTTCGAAATTGGGTCATCCAAGGTCCTTGACTCCTAAAACAATGGATTCTTCATTACATTTAGAAAAAGGGGCGCAAAAATTTTCAGATCGATAGGAGCTACCGTTTCCGAGATATAAGCGTTCAAAGTTTTCATACTGAGATTGATTGGTTTCCATGCAACGCCATCTAGTAACTGAATGACTTGTTAATATATACTAGTCAGGTTTTATATCATCTCTGCTTTAGCAAAATTTACTACCTGCTTACTGTTATTTCAACTAGATGGCGTTAGCTGTACAAAAATTATCGGCTGTCAATACAAGCATTTTGATAAAATTCAACAATATTTTACTAAAATTCTATAAACAATAACAACAACCACACCAAAATAATGGTTATATTGTTTTGTTTATAATTTTCCAACGCGGCAACTTGATTTTTGGTTAAAATTTTTGCACATTGGAAAATTTCTAGAGTAAAAATCGTCCGATTAAACTCAAACTTGTCACCAATTGTAATTTGTTTGTATTAAATGTAGTCTCCAATGGTATAAAGGTTCCCCACCTATGAATTCCAGAAAGCATCATCTTTCTCATGAGGATGTTTTTATTTTATATCGTTTGAGGTTATGTGACGCGATACTTTGTTTTTATCTATGTATATTTAATTCATTTTTCAATGTATTTTCTTTAATAATTTCTGCAAACATATACATATACTATGTATGTATGTATTAATAAATCTCATAATGAAGATTTTATGTTTCGTTTACATTTTGATTATGTGAAGCAATAAAAAATGTAAATTACTAAACTGTTCATAAAATAATTGTTGTTGTATGTAAAATATATCACATACATATTGTATGGGTAGGCGTTTGAATTAAAAATGTTTTCTTAGCCTGTTCTCATCATTAATCAATTTTCAGAGAATATTTTTTATTCATTTCGAGTTTAGAACCGAACTTCAATGCATTGTTAAAACGCGTCCCAGACAAATTCATTTTAATTAACGATTATGTGACGCCTATGTGTGTGTATGTGTGTATTGTATATTAAAGAAAAAGAAACAAATTTATATAACTTTACAGTACAAGTATTTCTTTTGTTGTTTCCTTTGAAAATTTGTAATTCGATTTTTTTTCTTTTGTTTACACAACTGCATGTTTGCGTCGTCTGCGTATTATACATAATTAATTGCTTTCTTTTTCTTTTCGAATATATCTACATAATATATATATTAAATAAGTGTAGGTTTCACAAATAATTCCCTTTACACGCAACTACACGGCCAAAGACGCGCCTAATCGCGTAATATAGAAAAAATAAATAAACAAACGAAATATTTTATATTTGTGTAAAAATTTGTTGTGTTTTGTTGTAATAATATAAGCTGCACATCAATAATTTTATTGAATTTGTTTTGTTTTTGTTTTTTTTTTTATCAAAGCCTCTCTCTTAGATATTGTTGCACTTGTTTAAGGTTAAGAAAAAAAAAAAAAAAAACATTGAAAAAATTCAAAAATTTATATTATTTTTTATAAAAAATATCAAATGAAAAGTACAAACTTTTTTGCACCTTTCACTCTTGTTATGGTTGTTTTATCTCAAGGAGTTTACTAACACGTCATCTTTAACGGCGCTTTTACATCCTCCATCTATCATTTTAAGTTATAATTAATTGGTCAAATTAGTTTTAATGTGATTGAAAACTTCTCATAGCTACAAGACATACTAGAGCATACAGGGATGTGGTCACTTGAATGTTAAATAACTTTTTGAATAAGATTAAGATTCAAGTTTGGAAACAACTTAACGATGCAGTGTGTGACAAAAGAATCTATTGTGTATAATATGAAATTATTTTTTTATAATTTCTATTATTGTTCCATTTTTTGCGAATTTTTTTACTCCAACATTATCAAAAAAACGATACATTTTTTGTAAATAATTTCTGCAATAATTCGTTTTCCTTTGATGTTATAAACAATAAAATAATGCAGTTTGATAAAACGATCTATAACATATAATAGCAACATTTTTTTTTATATAATGTCAGAGTAAAAAAATTGGCAAAAAAATAGAAAAATTGTACACAATAGATTTATTCATTAAACTGCATCCTTGAATTGCTTCTAAACTCAAAGGCATCAAAATAATTGCAAAAAAAAAAAAAAAAAAAGAATCGTACTGAAGAAATTATTGGCTATTCAAGTGACCACCACTGTAAGTGTATACAACAATAATTGGTGGAGGATGATGTTGTGTAAAACGTGTTACAAAATGATTATTTTTAGTAAAATAATTAATAAAATTTTATTTGTTTAATATCTGTTGAATATCTTTGTTTGTTTGTTTGTTTGTTGTTTTCTTCTTCTTCTTCTTGTTATAATTGAATATGATTTAATTGTTCTTTCTCTTGTATTAGAATGATGATGATGATGGTGGTGGTTGTTATTGTGGTGTTGGTTGGTGGTGGTACAAGTGGTCGTTGCCATGCTGCTGTTAAAATATTTTTGTTTTTTTTTGTTTTTTGTTAATAATATTTAAGCTTCAGGCTTCTTTTTTTCTTTCTTCTTTTTCAGGAAAGATGGTGTTCGAAGACCCTTCTTCTTCTTTTTGTCTTTCTTGGGTGATCCGTCCGTAGAGATATCCTGGAACCGTAATAGAAATTTGCCATCATAATATCGTTTGTGGTTTGGTTAGTAATTATCAAATACGATGATTAGGTCGTATGCGGTATAAGTTTATGAATGATTGAATTAATTATGATTTTAATGGCAGGCGGATACATGGGCTTTTTTCTTCTTAATAAAACTGATTCATATACATATAATTATATGATACTTACCTCTTTACTGCTATGTGAAAAAGTGCTTAAATGAGCTTCCGAATGATCACCATTTTGTACATTCTCACCTAAAAAAACGAAATGGTTTTTTAGAAACTTTTAAAAAAAAAAAAAATGAACAATTTTCTTATATGTACATATTTACTTGGGTGTATAATTGTGTTTGGATGATTTGTTTGGTGACTTGTTAGAAGGGAATGAATGTGAGTGAATAAGGATTGTGGGGTTAGTATGAAAATACAAAAACAATTGCACACAACAACAACTTAACGAAATTAATGATTTAATGTACTAAAGAAAAAAAAAAAAAAAAAAAAAAACAAAAACAAAAACTACAATTACCTGTGTTAGCTTGTTTTTGTTCTTATTGTACTTGCTTGAATTTCCCTGTTTCTCTCTTAATAACTCTGCTCAACTTGACTTGAGTTTAGGTAGGGGAATTTGTCTTATGTTCTGTGTCCTATACTTGGGATTTTTACTTAATTATTAAATAATTTCTTATTTTATATCTAACTGTAAACAATTTTCTTTCTTAGCTTATAAATACACTCTTCTCGATGTATGCAAAATACAAAAACTGATAATTACAATAAACATTTGTGATCCATTAAATCCAATTCAATATTTCATTTTATTCATACATAAAAATATTAATAATTAATTAATGGAAAAATGCAAAACTTTGAACTATGTGTAGAATTGAGAAGGGAAGAGAATTAAGGAAAAATTTCAATTTCAATGTTTTTTATTAAATTTCATTTGGTGGTGGGGGGATCGTTTTAAAGGGCCCACATGCAATGAAGTGGTGCGCAGCTCATTGGCTATTTGTGTTATTTTCAATTTACAATCGCAAATGTTCTGTACGATGCTGTTCAGAAGGCATTCCAATTCATATTCCAGCAAAGCCAAGGTATAGCGAAAGTGTGAGGCTTGCATACCTGGAATGTCTTTATAGGGAGAAATGGCAAGCAAAGGTGAGGAGAGGGGTGTAGCAGAGCGCACATCGTATTGATCATACATTCTACCCCACAGATTAATGGATTCGGGCGCTGAAAGGCAACGTGTTGCCTGAGCCATTGTATTCTCATAAAAATGACAATGATTTTTGTCGTGCTCTTGTTGCTGCTGATCTGCTATATCCTCGTCATTGGCCAACTGTTGGGCTATCAAGTTCACTTCATCATCAATCAGTTTTTGCAGTTTAGCTTTGAACTCTTCTTCGTGCATTTGCAAACTTCTGATACAATCTCTATTTTGTACCGAAACATTTATATGAAGTTCTATGGCTGCTGCCTCGGAAGATGAGTGTGTGTGCGTCTCATGACTTGAGCATGTATTTCGAGAACCATTCGTATTATTATTTTTATCACCAGTCTTTTTCATTGTCGGGGAGGCGCGTCTCTTTAAAGAGTTTACCGTTAAAGTGACATGTTTATCAGTGTCATCATGATTATAATACGATTGCATGCTAGTTATTTGTTCGGCTTCTGGTTTATGTGGATCGGGCACCACACCATCATCGGCCGCTTCAATTAAAGCTTCTCTTAAATTTCCAACTTTATAAAAACTATTGTTATCTGAAGTTTTTAAACATCTTAAACCAAAAATAGAACAATTATCTCCTGAATCGGTGGTATTGATAAAGTTCTCATGTTCTGGTTCTAAATCTACCGAATGGGTTCGAGAATTTGTTGGATATGTACCACTTATGGAGAGAAGAGAAGAATTGTCTTCAGAATCTGTTTTCGAATTAACATTGCGGCGTCTAGAATGTTTCACTGCCGGCGAGGCCATAGCTTCCGTTGTCTTCTTGCTTTGCTTGTTAAGCAAATGCATTTCTTTGATGGATATATAAGAACCAGTCTTTTCCAAAACGTGAGAATTTCCAATTTCTTCATTTTCATTTTCATTTGCTTTGATTTTGGGGCATTTTAATTTGCCAACTGATAAATGTCCACCAGTCTCCATATTTAAACGTCGTATAAAAGTGATCACTTTTTGTCGTTGCAACTCTACCGGCGTTAGCAAACAGACTGGATGTACAGTTATGTCTCTTTTATAGGTTAAGGGATAATTGAAACCATAATGTGAGACGGTACGATATGGCGGAGTGGTGGGTGGCGATATTGGCAAATCCTCAATTATACGCTCTTCCAAATATGAATCATTCAATTTCTCCTTCTGCAACACATCAATACCGCATGTGAGTTGCTGCAGCTGCAGCTGCTGCTGGTGGTAGTTGGGTAAGTTAACAGTTGGATATGTGTAATGGGGATATAACTCAATTTTATATATCATATATACAAAAACTTCCGTCTGTTGTTGTTTTTGCGATAATTCCCATAAAAATGAATACTTTCTCAACAAATGCATTTCTGCTGATGAGTTGAGTGCAGTAGTGTAGGAGTTTTGCTTTATTGTTATGGCGGATAATGTCGCTATGGTTGGTACGAAAAAGAAACGTTGTTGTAATGAAATTTTCTATTAGTTCCCGTTTACACATAAACAAACACACGACGCACGACAAGAGACAGACACGTTCTACGTAAACACAAATATCAAATTTACAAATTATCAATTTAAGCGAGCAGTACCACGCCCATACAATATATGTTATTGTAAAGCTGAAGAATTTTCCAGGTACGGGCAGTTGATCTGAACTAAATCCGCCAATTTATAAGCTACGCCCATAAAATATGCTTCATTTGAAAGCTGAGTTAATTTACAAAAAGTTTGATCGAAAGCCGTTCAGGCCGTTTTAAGGTTTGAATTGTTGAAGTTCGTTTAGTGCTATTCTTAAAGTTCACACGTGAACGAGGAATTTCATGTGTACAGCTCATATTGATATGAAATGAGCGACTTTTCCAGAATACCGTTTCATAATAGTTTAAAATTGTCAAGTGTAAGCGTTGTCACAGCGTATGCTTAAAATTAAAGTTATAACTTATTCCTGTTCAATTGAAATGTGGCCTCCATTGGCAAAAAGATTCCTATACCTATACTAGAGTTCAATATTTATTATGAGTGGATATTTTTTATATCATAACTATTCTTAATCTACAGAAATACAGTAAGTACAGTAAAGTAAAAATTCTTCATTACAAAATTTTAAAACCAAAAATAATGGGAATTTTTTTATATTCACACATACATGAGTGCATACGTTGATAATGGAAAATATTATTAATTTCATTTACATTCACAAAAGCCAAACTAAAAAAGATTAATTTTAAATACATTTAATATGATAACAAACAAGTGAAGCAGTTACGTTTGACGCGTGGGCCAAATCTCCAATACCCACCATCACCAATGCAACACAGCTTCTTTTATGATTTATTTAGGATGTGAAAAGTTCTTTGAAAAAATTGCGACCATGTTTTTCTTGCACTGTGAGCATGTTGATGGGCGGACAGGCGGCCGCACAGGCATAGCTAGATCGAATATATGTACTTTGTGGGAACTCCGAACATTATGATGGTGGGCATAAAAATTTAAAATTATTTACGCATTTGATATTTTTAATAAGCATTGTGCACAAAAAGTTTAAGATAATGTAAAAGCATTGAAAATTTGTATTGATTTTAATAATAAAATAAAAGCACACTTCAGTGAGTTGAGTTCAGTAAATTTGAAAGAAAATAAAAAGCAATACATTCAAATACCGAAGAGATTAAATTCAAAATTAAATAATTTTCATTAAAATCAATATGAATACATATATGTATGTATGTACATTTTCATTGGAGCTGGCAGAGAGAGAGAGAGTAAGAATGAATTATAAAAAGCGCAGAGTTCACAGCAACGACAATGACCTAAAATGCTATGCTTTGTATTTAGAAGGGGAGATAATTTCGCGCTTTTAAATATTTGCCAACACTGGCGACTATTGCTGCTGCAGATTCAGTGGATTCAATTGAAACTTTAAATTTCTGTCACGCCTTCAATTAATCTTTCGTTTGGGATATGGAAATTGTTACACTCTCCACACATTGATTTAACAGAATAGTTTCTCTCAATTCTGCATTTTCATTAATAATGTCCTGTTGAGTAGCCACACATTCGTTCATATTGCGAGCACATTTGGCTACACGATCACCAAAATCTTCCACTTTGCGTTTGTAGTTCTCTAAGCGAGGCTGTATTTGCTGAATTTCTTCGCCTAAAGCATTAATCTCAACATCTACCACTGTCGTTAATGATGACGAGGAAGTGTTCCCTGCGTCGGTGGCTGTTTCGTTATTAATTTTTTGCTTTTTTTGTTGTTTCGGCCTTTGTCGGCGTCGTTTCGGTTGAATTTTCTGGTATTGCTTGGGGGAGGGAGGGGTGTCCAACAGTGCTCTGGCAGGACTGTTTGACAAACTAACCCAAAATTTGGGTGAACCTTTAACTAATTTGGATTGAAAACTGTAAACGTCCACGGTTGCATCCGACGGCCTCAAATTGTCAGCCCCACTGGGCTTGGCTGTTATTGTTGAGGAAGTACTTTTTTTGATAATTGTGGAGGTAGTAGACGTCATACATTTAACAGATGCAGAATTATTTTTACCACATCCCGCTACATTAATACCTTGCAATCGTTTGAGATTGGTAGTGCTGGAAGGACGAGGTTTGGAGGCATTTCTTATATTCTCCAAAATAAAATTACGATTCATTTTTGGCGTCGTGCTAAATGAACTTTTTGACACCTTGGGTGAAATAATGTTGCGTGATGTATGGAGCGGTGGTAAGGTCGTAGATTTATCGTAGTGTCCCGCAGATGTGGAAGCATTCACATTAAAAGGGTCGCTAGTCAATGGTGAATTATCTCTTAAGGGTGTCAACGAGCGAGATTTACGATAACTATGAACATAATCTCCAAACGTTGCTTGCGGTGTGGACGCATTAAAAGTTGCCATATTTTGTTTAATTATTGATTCCAGTTTAGAAGGCATCATCTTATTGCGTATGGAGTTTTCTATCTTATCAAATATTTCCTCGCTTTTATTCAATTGATTCAATTCAATTTTCTCTAAAATTTTTCGTTCCATTGGAGAAAACTGACGTGAATCATGTTCATTTTCTTTGTTATAATCATTGGCCGCTTGAACGGCGGTATTGAAATTACTTGGATCGGGGGATAAAATATTTATCGATTTATCTTTTACTTGCAAATTTTGTTCTTTTTGTACAATATCCTCAAAATCGGTACTAACAGTCGAATTACTATCAATATCATCGGGTAAAATGTTTTCAAATTCTGCGGTTAAATTGGAGAAACTTTTCATATGAGAGTTATTTTCGTTTTTATTGAGGCTTTCGTTGTGAATTGGGGACAATCCTCCGTCTTGGGGTTGTTGGGCATAAAGTTCAAAAATTTGAAAACTGGGTTTATAGCCTAACGTTGACCTGGCTCCAGGCAAATTATCCAAATCATCGCATTCGTTGTCCGCCAATGTTTCGACTTTATTATCGATTTCATGATCTTGAGTAAAATTAGGTGCAAAGTTGGTGGTGGCACACGAACGATGCAAAAGATTCTCTTTTGATGTGCTCGGTTCAGATACGTCGAACGTCTGCTGGGAAATAGAATCGCAGACATCGTTCGTTTGCTTAATATAATCAGAGAGCACTTGATTTCTGGGCGATATCGTTTGTATTACACTGCGACCATGGAAAATTTCAGCATCAACAAAATTTCCCTCCTCTTCTTGCGCACCATCCATTTGGGAAGGAGCTGAAGAAGAATAATCGAAATTTTGCTGCTGCTGCTGCTGCAGTTGTGTTTCATCAATTGCTGATTCAGTATCACTGTAAGCATTATCACGTAACGCTTGTTCGCGTACATCACAGCATGCCACATGGTCTTCCCATAATTCTTGAAACTCCAATTTACGCCTACTACGCTCACTACGATCCATCAAATGTCGCGAAACATTCGTCTCTTGTTCTTCTGCGGCCGAATGGTCTTCATTAACCATTTCGGTTAATGCAGCCTCAGGTTGTGCTTCCGTAGAAGCTACAGTGTCTTGAGCATGATCGTGATCGGTTTTATAGTTTTCATTTTCATCCTCTTGTACTTGTTCATCGTTTGTATTCAACCAATTGCCAAATTCTAGAATTTCTGTAATATTGACACAATTTTCAAGCGCGTTGTTATTATTCTTTGGATCCAATTCGTTTGAATCCTGCTCCACCTCCAGCTGACCTACGCTACTATTCAAATTCAATGCCTTTATATGACCCAACAGTAATTGCTTTGAAATAAATTTCTCTTTATTTTCCTTCCTTTTGAATTGAGGCAAAGTGTTCGGTGTAGGTAGCTGTGGAAGTGCGTTTTCAGACTCTGCGGAGAAATTCATATGTGTCAACTTATCAATAAATGTTGAATTGAAAATGGAAACTTCTGCAGATTTGGGAATTTGGTTTTTTATGGCATTAGTGGTGGTGCTGCATAGGAGGTCATCGGAAGTTTCGCGTTCTTCAACTTCAAGTAGGGGCTCCAAATTGAAGGGCATACCTGTTGCATTAGTCTCATTATTATTATCCACAAGTTCCGCATTATCCTTATTCGAATTTAACATAAGTGATGATGATTCATTGCCAGCACCACTACCTAACGTAATCAATTTTAAACAAACTGTATTCAGAGTAGAAGAGGGGCTGTTTAGAGCCGGATCTGGTTGATAATACTGATACTCGGCCAGATTGCGTAATTTGGTGCGATAATGGATCAGTTCCGGTTTCAATCGTACCAGCTGTTCAAAGCAATGTTCACACAATTCTAGATAACGCGGTGAAGCAAATATTTCTTCGTACGATATAGACCTACGCAATGGTACGTACTTTGATTCGCTGATTGAAGGGGGAATGTGTTTGTGTTCAGGCTGGGGTTCCTGAGGTAGATTAAAGCCAAAATGGGATACGGTACGATAAGGGCTATGAGATTTACTTTCCACACTACGAAAAATTCTGGAACGTTTTGGTGAAAAATCTACTCGTGTTCGTCGCATATTATAATATTTTTCTGGCGTTGAAAGTGTCGAGTCACTGCAGGGTGTTTGCTGACAAAATGGTATATTCCAAATTAATTCAGGCTGGGTCACGTTGCTTTTCGGTTTCTGCATAGAATCGAGTATAGCCTCACAAATAACTGGAGTGCAGCACCGTGTAGATTTTTTGTAAACCGTTTGTGGAGTAATATAATCATAAATGTATCCAGCACTAAAATCGTCTCCGTTTGTCGGTAAAGTGTTTGTGGAGGTCGTATAATAAGGTAGTGCATTACACAACTGAGTGCACGTATGAGTATTTGCTTTGAGTGGAGCACAACCACTCCCTACCCCACCACCTGTGGCTGTAACAAATGACATGTATGGTGTGCTATAATCATTGTCGTTACTTGTACTCTGCACTGCAAATTTATCTCTCTGCCGTTGGAACAATAATGAATCTGTTGTTAATTCATTTAATAAGGCTTGATTTTTTTGGGCATGCATTTCTCTTAATAACCGATTGCTGGCATTGCTTAAACGTTCAACGTCCGGTGACCAATAACGGGAATCGGTGTTGTTGGTGTCGTTGCCGTTGTCATTGATGAGCTCATTAGAGGGTTCTTGAGATAGATATTGATTTTGATTTGGATTTGAATCTTGATTAAATGGCAATTCTTGTAATTCTTGAGCATCTACGTTATACAATGAATATGATTAGTAAGAGCGTTAAGGAGAAGGCCAATAAAATGAATAAAAACATAAGATCATAGAGTAACATCTACCATGGAGATTGGTCATATAAACTCTAGGAAACAGTGTGTATATTATGTTTGTTTAGGCGTTTACTACACACGCCCAAGTCCAAAAGTTTAAAAGTTTTTAAGTAAAGTTATGTAAATTTCAAACAAACAAAAAAACAAAAACAAAAAACCAACAAAGCGATTTATTTTTAAAATGTGTTTCGAAACTTTTGACCTTGGGTGTGCGTACTAGGGGTTCTCAGTTTAACGGGGGGTTTTTTGGAGCATGATTGTATGCGTGCATTCCAGGTGGGGGAATGAAACAATGAACCAAGTGCGCTTTTTTGTGAATTTCAACGAATTGATGTTGATGGGCGTAATACTATTTATCTTAACATAAAACGTTACCTCGACCTGTTGGTGGCTTACGCATTGTAGCCGTATGGGAACGTTCACCGTTTATAAAACTTAGAGTTGCTACACAGCATGTGTGTTTTCGTTGTGTTTATTGGTTGAGAAATAGATCAAGAATATACAAAACAGATAAATTATAATAAAAGTAAATACAACACAAGATACAAACAAAACAGTGGAAAAGTTATATATTTACAGCAAACATTGTTAGTGGCGGACTGCAGAAAAGAAGGTTAACAGCTGAAAATGATATTGTAAATAAAAGGACGAATGTGTGCGTTCTCATATTCAAATCTCTAATATAAAGCAGCTGCAGTCTAATTCTTAATTTAAATAAATTCCTAACAGCAGTCACAGCAGATTTACATTAAAAAAAAAAGGAAGGAAGGGAGATTTGTTGAAAAGTTAAAAAGTTTTTTTGTTTGAATCTAAATTACTTAAATTAATACTAATTGTGCAGGTATTGTAATTAAAAGATTTCAAACAAAACAAGTTTTTTTTATGCTTTGGTTCGTTTTAATATGTGCGGCTAAGGACGTGGTAAAAATATTTCACAAATGAAAGGACAAATGGTAACGAAGAACAAGCAAAAAAAAAAACTAAATTTGGCTTAAGCCAAATCTGAAATACCGTCCACATCTACATACAAATGGTGGGGCATAGCAGGTACATGATTACGCCTCTTACATATCAGTTGACACACTGGCAGCGATTTTTTGTAAATTATAAGTGTGTTGTGTTGGAACTTCACACCTCAATATTTGTGGAAAAATGAAGAGATTTTTGTCGATTGTCGGTTTAGCGCTTGACCGATTTTGTCCCATTTAGGTAGCGATCTACCGTGCAGAAACTAGAAATGTCTGTCCAATGATGATGGTCACACGGACATGAAATATCAAAGTTAATTCACCCTCCCGCCTTATGTGGAAGGTATAAAAAGAAAAAATATGAAAACAAGGTATAAACGATTATAAAACAGGTGTATGATTCACATTTTCTACACACTAATCTTTTGACTCTTTTCACTCACCTCTGCACTTTTACGCTCTACACACATTTAAGGATTTTATTTGTTCATTTTTATACAATATGCTGATTTTGTTATGTTGGTTTGATAGAATACGTATAAATGTCAGCTTGCTTGTTTGTTATATAGATAGAAGGGCAACTCCTGATGGCTGATGGTTGACACACCTAAATTTTTTCTTGCTGTTTGGTTGGGTCCTAATTATGTCTTTTTGGATCGATATTCTTTAACTAATAATAACGGTTTCACTAATAATAATAACGAAAGGTTCTCTGGGCGGGACACAATGCAATCTTTTACATATAATAAATATTTAGATAAGGAAATGCCGTTATTATGCGGCGTTGCCAATTTACCTCAATTTGTTTCGATTTTTTTTCTGGGAGCTAACTATTTAGAGGTAATTTCAATAAAAAAAAAAAGCCAACGGGATATATGTAAAAAAAAAAAAAAAAGAACGTGTGTATTAGAAATAGACAACAGATAAACTCATCATAAATGAATGAGTAAGAAACAGAAATAACATAAAACACGCTACCAAGCAATCACGAATATTTTAGCAAGAGGCATTTTTAACAAGGAATTAACTAAAGTAGTCTTATTAATACCGTTTAAGAATATATGAAAAACAAAAGAGAGAAGATACTTTAAATGTAAGTTATAGACTAAAACTGCAGCTGTTCTATTCCACGATTTAAAGTATGTGAACTATTTTACATCTAAGGACAAGTGGCGGAGGGATAGGGTTAAACGGAGAATTTCTACCTGTGAGGAGTGCTATTAGTTAAGAGTGAAATTGAGACTTAAAAAAAAAAAACAACAGAGTACAGTTGTGGTGGTAGTAGTATATGTAGTAGAGTAGTAGTAGAGATGGCTGTAGAGGGATGTTGTTGGAAATTCATTTATAAAATCATTTAATACACGCCATACAACACGTAGGGTCTAAAGAAGAATAGCAATTAACACTTTTTTTTAGTGTTGTTTGATTGATTAGTAAAGAAAATTATAAAAATTGTATGGAGAATGCGTCCAACAGAAATAACAAGTGAGCCTCTCTAACGCCTAAAATGGTGGTGGTTTTTTCTACCGCATTGTTTTAATAATTAATTAATAATAGGAGTAATAATAAAATAAATTTAAATATGAAAGATTCACGACCAAAAATAAGAAGTAAAAATAAAATAAAAAAAATATATTAAAATTAAAATTAATCATTTATAAATATAATAAATTTTGTTTAAGACCCCATATACTAAAAAAAAAACGTACATATAAATAAATTATAATATTTGGCAAAAACAATACTCAAAAACATATTAATATAAATTTATAAAAAACAATTTTATAAGGAGACGAGCAAACAAAAGGGCAATTGCACAAAAAAGATTAAAAAAAAAAAAAAACTAAACTTACCATCGCTCAACACCACTTCGGGTTGACTGCGTGTGGGAGCCTGTTGTGTTTGTATTCTCATCACTTGGTGTTCTATAAAACAAAATACAAAACCAAACAATTAAAGAAAAAATACATACAAGTCAAATCATAAACTATCTCCATATACAAGCATTTCTTTTTTCAAATCCTATTTGTGACAATTACCTGACATATCTTCTGGTTCTGATTGACTAACAACCGCAGTTGTAGTGGTTGTAGTTGTTGTTTCTTTAATTTGTTGTTGTGCGCCAGAAGTTTGTTGCGAACTTAAAGCCTCCGATTCAGAGAAATCTGTATCAGTATCTATATATATAAAATGGAATATAAATCGAATAAAGAAAAACTGAGTTTTTTTTTATTTTTTTATTATTGCATTCTTTTACTTACATTCGCCATGAATACTTTTCTTTTTGCGTTCAACGGTACGTTTATATTCGTTTAGCTCATCATCGGTTACACTATCGAATGGATTTTTGGCATATGGAGCCTTATAAACTGTAGCATTATGTTGAAAGTTACGCTGTATAATGCCCTTGGAAGCGGCACCCACTAAAACCACATGGTCACCAGCCGAACTAACGGTAGCGTCCTTAATACGATTGGCCTCATCCCAAGTAACACCATCCAATATATGTGATTGGGGACCAGCTGATATCTTATCGGCCCTACGATTATCTTTTATCTATATGTATATATATATATATGTAAATATAGAAAATATTATATATAAAATAATGCAAATACCTGTTGTTGCACACGTTTAAATTCCTTTGGATTTGTATTCACGGGCACAAATTGTAAGGGATCCTCAATACGTACTGGTGTTGAATGTGTGGGTGATCCCTCAGCTACCCACTGAGGTATTCGTATTTAGGTATTTAGTGTAAAAGTTTTGTCATAATGTATGGAAATGAGAAAGAGAAAGAAATTATTTTTCAAAAGTTTTCAATAATTTATAAAAAAATTCATTTAGAGGAAAAACTTATACATAGAAAAGAAATTGATTCCATTTCATTTCTTTAAAAGTTCGAACATACTTTGCGCGTTTTATACTTATAAGTTTAGTGGACTCTTTAAAATTCTGTGCGTTAAGTGTTTTATTTTATAAAACTAGCGACAATATTATTGGGGTATATTTTGGTTTAGTTAATTAATTCATGATCCAAAGTGAAATAAAATAAGAGTTTAAAAGAAACGTTTAATAACAAAAAAAAAAAAAAAAAAACAAAAAAAATGTGATAATTTTGTGCCTATGAAATAAGAAATGTGACAGCATCATGGATAAGGTGCGATATGCGTAACTTTTTCTAATAACGATCGAGCAAACAATAAAACAACATGCACTTTCCTGATACATTTATATACAAAATGAGGTACAATTTACGTTAACTAAAATATTGTCGCTTCCATTTATTTTTGGAAAATTACATATTTTCTTTCTCTTTCTCTTATTGGGAATATTGTTGCACAAGAGGCAGGCAGGCAGGCACAAAATTATTAGAAAAAATTGTTGAAATTAAAAGAAAATTTTTGAAATTTGATTTCTGAATGAAAAGTAATAAAATCTTATTTTAATTTTCATTTGATTTTATTTCACTTTATTTCTTGCACATATATTATAGAAAGAAGCAGCAGCAGCGTTAGTTTAATAGCTAGCATAACATTATACAGACGTTCATATTTCATAATACGAATTGATGTGTAAAAATGTTTATGTATATTCATTACTACAGAGAGAGTTATTACTCGGTCGGTAAAAATGGTTCAATTTGTTACTTCAAGTAAACATTAGTGTATGTGAAAAATACGCCTTTCAAGTGTGCATGTAAAGGTGAATGCCTCTCATTAAACGTAATCACTTTAATATACTGCATATATGTACCTTCATGTACTTTATTAAATGCATAATTATTCATTTAATTTAAGATTTGTTAACTAACTAAATTGTATATAATAGATGTCTTTTGTTATTAAGTCTAACTAAACAGCACTCGCTCATGGCAATTTGTTACAATAAAAAAAAAAATGCTAGCAATACTAAGTGAACTGATCAAAAAATCATTTGCAATAAAATGCTTTCGTTTTTTAATACTCTACATATAAGAAGGGTGTTTGTTGGTTGAATTGCAACACCCAGAAAAGAGATTTTAGAGACTCCACAAGGTATACAAACCAAAATCGTCCGTTTGCTTGTAACAAAGATGTAAAATAATCGAGAAATTCGCCCATGATCGAGGAAAAATGCTCTTTTAGCCGCACATGGTTGGTTAATGGACACGCCCTCAACTTACCCAAAATATCTTAATTTGTCGCCTAACCCGATTTGTATGTTGACAGACAATCTTCTTAGAAGGCACAATCACGCACGGTTTGTGTACCAGATGTGGAGGATCTTTTTGATTCGGCCTAAGCCAAGCATTTCTTTTTTACTTTTCAGAGCTGCTCAAATTGTTCAAACAGTTGGAGATGATTCCAAAAAACAAAAACAAAAACAAACAAAAAATATTGCACTAAGTTTGTGCGAAGTGGTCTCATTTTCTTTTTTCTCTCTCTCTCTCTCTTTCTAATATTCTTAATAGGCTTTCTCAAGTTATCTAATTTTCGGGTTCAACAAGATTTTGCTGTTGTTCATGACGCTTATCTTCAAATGTGATAATCTCTACCTTAGTAATTTTCTTGGGATCGGGAGTACCAGTCTCCAATACCTCAACTTTTTGATAAACATTCGGTGAGTTCAACCAGCGACTGCGATCGCCACCTTTACGAAAATCTCCTCTCTTCCAAATCCTATACAAACAATTAATGAAAACGAAACAAAAAGTAATGAGTGTTGTTCGCAAAATATAAAGAACATGCACGTTTTCGTACCCTTGACGAAAGAGTTCTTCCTCTTCCAGTAAATAACCTAAAGATGAAACGGCCGGTGGCAGTTCGACATCATTTTTCGGCTTTGGTGGTTCACTTTTAACCAATGGATGACGATAAATGTAACCGGTACGGAAGCCAGCATTGTCTAGCATGCGCATTAAAGCCTCAAATTCGGCACCACCTACCCGCCACTTGGGTATACCTACTCCTACTACTTTAGATGCCTTGGCAGTGTTGTCGTCTTCTTCGGCTTTACCATCACTTGTTACAGCTGTGGAGCTGTGTTTCTTATCCAAGTCTTCGGGTGGTCGGCGTGCATGTTCATAAATGGTTTTACGCGTTTCTTCGGGTATCAAAACCAAATTATCCACGCCGACGGGCAGTAGTTTGAGTTGTGTTTCACAGGCCCGTACAATGTGACAGGCGGCAAAGAATGCTTCCTCGATTGTTTCACCGCAGCACAGGGCACCGTGATTGGTCAGTAGCATAACCTTTGAGTTGGGACCCAAGTTGCGGACCAATTTATTGCGCTCCTCTTCATCGAAGAGGTAGCCAGTGTAGGCGTATGTGGTCACCTCACCCAATACACAAGCATCCTTTGTTATAGGCAGTAAACCGGTTCTAGTCGATGCTATAGCCACAACAGGACTGCAGCCAATGTAAATAGCACACCGTATGTCGGGACGTGCTGCATGCACCACCGAATGCAGGACGAAATCTACAGCAACAATCATAACATTTTTCATAGATGATTACTTCATAAAGCGAATCTGAACTTACGAGTTTTATTAATGCCAAAATTGGTTGTGCCTTGTTCGACAATTTGACCTTGCATGTCGACTTTATTCAAGGCCGAGGCAGTGATTTCATTGTATAGCAAACCATATGGATTCACCAAGAAGTACTCCTGATCAACTTTAAGGCGAGCCGTTATCTGAGCACCCAAACCCTGCGTCCAACCGTATAAATCTAGCAAACGGAATGTGGCTGCCAATTTGCAGCGCAGTGTCTTCTCGCCCTTGGCATAACCCATCGATTCTACGCCACGTATATCATTGATGGGCAACAGACAGCTGGAACCTCTGAACATGCTGCCCACACGTGACATGGGTATACCGACAATGTCGGACAGCTGCTGCAAGATACCAGACGTGCCACCATCACGTGCCGAATCAACAATGCGCTCCAACTCTTCTCGAAAGAGTTTCGAACTCATTATGGCCTCAACACGTTTGCGTCGCTCCATTTCACGCATATCCTAATCAACCACACACACACGCAGATAATTAATGAGATAATCGATGAATGCAGTTTTTAATTGAATCAACCTACTTGCTCAATATCAGCTGGTCGAACCTTACTGCTGTCATCCTCGTCAGTTGCCAACACATCCAAACCATTTTGGGGTGGTGTAGGTTGCTCTACTTCAGTCATTTTTCAATAAAACAGTTAACTGCTCTCCTTATGTTATTTTTGTGCTTCGGTTCCCCTTCCTTTTAACTTCTCAATGGCTAATAAGTATTTTTTTTTGGAGACAGAAAATCTGGAAAACATTAAAAATAAATGAAATATTAGATTAAATGATTCCTTTTTTTTTTTTTTTTTAATTTTCTCATATTTTTCACACACCACACACCCTGACCAAGTCTTCTGAAGTTGATTGGCGTCTGTTTTTGCGAGCACGCACACTTATCCTGTCATGATTCCTATTAACTGAAACACTTTCTCTCACTGTGCTGCTGTACACAAATGAAAGGCGCAAGTCCTCTCGCTTGTTGCAATGAGAATATGCAATGCTGAGTCAGTGGGAGAAAGCATAAATAGAGAGTCCGTCCTTACAATGCAATAAACACAAACTGTTTTAAGGGTGGCCCCGATTGGAGTTCAACCATATGAAGTGATGACCTCAGCTTTTGTGTATGTATGTATAGATGATGATTATAGTCATTTATGTTGGGCCCAATTAATAGATTTTCAGGCGCCATTTCAATATTTCATTGCTACATAAACAACAGTCGAGTAGGATTTTTCCACATAAGCTTTCAGCTACTACAATTCCATCCCCCCCTTAACTTATGAGAAGATCATGTGTAGAATTATCCCCATTAAAGTTTGACACATTGAATTTTTTAGGTTAATCAATGTGCAACATTTGCAATTTTTCAAAATAAATGCAAAGTTCAACTCATTGATTATATTTACTCTACGGTACCGTGAACATAGAATTTTAGAAACAAAAAAAAAAAACAGAAACAAAAAAGAATTAGAGAACGAGATCAGGGGCGTTTTCATTATCATCACCATACAAATGACAATCATATCATAAGTGCAGATACACACAAACACACTAAGAGACGGATACCTATTGCACATAATCTTCGTAACTGATACAATTGGCGGTGGGCAATATATTCATAAGTTGGAGATGCACTAAGATAGTCATTCCGTATGCAACACCTATGCAGAGGAAGGCCTTAAAATATGTATTGATCTAACCATGTCCGTCCGTACGTCCACATATATCCATGTCCACGTTAGTGTACCACGCCTACCAAGATCTTTGGTCAACACCAAACGTATCTTTATTTTTACTTATTCCACATAATAATGAATAAAACAACAAAAATAATAATAAAAAAAATTTTTTGGTGCTTAATAACAAATAATATGAATATGCAAGTGAGCACACATATCCATGTCTACATGAATAGAAAAAATAATAAAAACAACAACAAAAACCAATGGAAATAATTGTTTTATTCTCTTTTATCAATAACTGCTGTCTAATTGGATTTTCTACCCATTGACTGGCAGAGGCTGGTTTCATGTAAAGTTTAATGACCTCTTGTCGCTGGTTAGACACTAGATAGTAGGTGTTTGTATATGAAAATACAACAACCTATTGTGTATAGTGTAATACATGTATGTATATCGTTCAATGCATCAGATATGTATGGTAAATAAAAAAGCCATGGTTACGCGTACGTAGGCACCAAAATAATGAATGCCTTCCACCACAAAACTTTACTTTGGTGTTGAGAGTAAGTAAACGTAAACTGATACAATTTTGTTTGTTTTTTTATTTGTTATTATTGTACGTACAAATATTATTCACCCTGACATCGAGGCGGACCACCGGCTGAATGAGTAAGTGATTGACTAATATTGTATTTGACCTTTATTTTCTATTTTAATGATTTTTGATCGGAAACACTGCGTATATATGTGTGTGTATTTATTTTTGGGTGTGTTAGTGGCGGTTTTTCGCAATATTTTGAGAAATTACAAGACTTTTACTTTTTATCACAACAAAATTAAAAAAAGAAAAGAAAGTGCACATTTTTCAATGATTACTTTTTATCTAGAAGATAAGAAAACACTTTTATTGTATATACCAAAAAGTCACGCCCTACATATCAATCGCAATGCAATTTTCGCTAATATACTAGTGCAGTAATACAAACCGCCACGGACGTACGGACTGACTGACTTCAGAACTTCATGTTAATCAGGAATATATATAATTTTGTAAGATCTCTGTTATACTATATACAAGTCGGATTTTTTTTCAAGTACTGTTATAGCGTAACCTATTGCGGATGGAAAAATTCATGGTTGGTGTAAATCGGTGTAATCGACAATTACATATTAACACTTGCTTGTTGTTATTGTATAAAAAAAAAATGCACTGGCTCGAAATAAAGCTCTTGCCATTGCACATACTAGTGCATGCGCACTGTATCTGTTTATGAAATTTACAAGTATGTTGGGGTGATAATTTTGCTTTTTTTTTTCTCTATGGTGCAAAAGCCACAGGCATCCATGCATAGCTTACTCATCACTCAGTTTTCAAAATTTTGTAGGATTTGCTTATAATTTCAACGTAAAATGCACGCATTTGTATACAATTTCAATGCTTTTATCAAATTGTATAAATTTAATTGAAATTTCATGGCGTATAATCTGGAATGCCATACTGTGGTACACTATACTATATGCAGTGTACATGTTTATAATACATTATAGTAAACAATGATATCATAATAATATAGTTTTTGGAAGTAGAATATATCACATGCATAGCTTTGGGTGTGATAGTGTAATCTCCTTATAATTTTCTATACTTTCTTCACACATTACAAATTGATTATAATTTAGTTATAAATATATATATATATATATAGATGGTGCTTATTCCGATCAGAGAGTAATAATCCGTAGAAGAGATAAAATTCTGACGTAACATTTCAATTACCGCCCTAATCAGATCGCAATTGTTTCATTTTGTGCGTTGAAGAAATGTAATGAAAGAGAATGTAGAGTACTCAAAATTCAGGGTGGATCTGAACCGCTGTTAGTTAATACACTGTCCACATAAGATGGAGTGTTTGTCATTCCAAGAACGAGACGTCAAAGACCCTACACGCCCCAAATTTCCAAAAAAAAAAACCTTATAAAGCGTACAACTCAACTTGCAAAATGATACGTAATGCAAACACTATTATAAAGCGCAATTATAAATCTGCCACGCCCACTTCAGTTATGTCCATGTATAGAGTATTTAAGATTTGATGTAAGCCAACATTTACATCTTTTACTTGGTATTGTTATCACATGCATAACTATTGCATAATATTTAACGCAGACTCTATATATAATCTTGGGCGCGAGATTAATTCATTCAATTCTCATTCATAAAATTCTTTTCATATTTTCTGTTATATGTTCTACTTTTAGAGGATGATTTAATTTTTCACTACTACAAATGCACATTATTCGCTTTAGATAAATTAGAATGGTTTTTAGAGAGCGGAACAAAAGTACACATCGTTAACAGATATAGAATTATGTGACCAAACTGTATCAAAATCGATCATGCACGACTCTATTCGAGTAAAACAATTTATGATATAATTTGAAAATGAGACACTATCTGCATAAAAATGGTCACTCCCAACAAGAGCTTATCTTTTGAGTCAAAACTTTATGCGTAATTGTAGAGAGTGAGATAGACGAATGTAGTCAAATTCACTCAGAAAATTATTATGAATTAATTAAGCATAAAACTAAGGTAGGCCTGCCCTTGAGGCTTTTAGGTGTTACGACCATCCGTGTAAAAATTTGCTAAACTCCCCTGTGTACAACAAGTTCTCTCAAGTTTCTAAAGTTGAATGATAACTTGTTGTCTCTCTCTTTGAAAATAAAGCGATTTTAATGTCTTTTTTGCTTTTTTTGTTTTTGTTTGCTGTACATTTATACATATATGCTAAAACTTGACATCGCACCACTACTGTTTGTTGACTGAATAAACATTTCATTTTATAGAAACTTGGATCGTAAATAATTGACGACCTACATTGCATGTAGATTTAAATGCTTTACAAAACAATTTTTTTTATGGTCATATTAAAGTTGAACAATGTATTTTTGTAAAAAAAAAAACAAAAGTAAACAATAATTGGTTTCAAGTAAGTAAAATTTTTAAATCGTATATGATTTGTGTTATTGTGGTTGACGCCGTCAAAATGACTCGTGCTGGCGAATTGTGCTTAGAATTTAATTTTGGTAATATGAAGCGCACCCACCTCTCAAAATTCCAATATATTATTCAACTCATGCCATTTCCAAAACACAAATGAACGAAAATATTTATTTTTTTGGTTTTCACCTGTGCGCTGAATATATGGAGAATACATACATTTCTTTATATGTGTGTATATGTAGTAAAAGCCTCCATTTTACATACATTATTTATTTATTGTAAAAATTAAACATCTTTTATTTGATACCAACAGTGTAGTGTTTGTTTCAATTCTAATAAAAAGTGAAAATGTTTACATTTTTGTTTACACTGTAATGAAAATATTTTTGAAATCTGTTTACAATGAAAGCAAAAAGAACTAAAATTGGTTTAGGCCAAAATCTTAAATACCCTTCACATCTACATACATAGAAACGGTAGCAGATACATGATTGTATTATGTATTAACTTACAAGTCGAGTTATACGATTTATAAGGCTTTTTATAAATTGTAGGCGTGGCTCTTATCCGATTTTGCCCAATGTAATTAACGATCTGCGTATAGAAAGTATCAACACCTTGTCTAGATCGACTTGGTTGATGATGCTGATCAAGGATATATATTCTTTATAGGGTCTCTGGTAAACCCCCATCGTAAAAAAAGCGAGAATCAGTTTGGCGCTGTTTTGATTCCTTTGAATATAATTTTATTAGTTTTTGGCAACTTTCCAATTTAATTTCACTCTTTAGAATCTGTAATCTCTCAAGTTTTATTTATATAGTCGTTGACGTAGCTTTTACTTGTGCAATTGTGTTTGGATGTTTGGATATGATATTTTAAATATTTTACATTATTTTTATGCTCATTACATATCTCAAGGTTGGGGGGTTCATAGCCCATTGTCAAAGCGTTTGCAAAGTCCAGAAGCAAGCGTCGAAGAATCAACAAAGTATGTATTGAGTTTTTCCTAACGGAAGATCGACTTTTTGTGCTTTGTCACAGCCAACTTGACACTTAAGCCGCCTTTTATTATTTTAAATATTTTAATCAATTATTATAAATAACGCTCAATTCTACAGAATATTGTTATCAATTGGATAAATTGTATGAAATATTCCGGGCTGTAGGAATCAAAGCGATTAACTTCCTTTATTAATCAATCAATTTAGCTTAAGACAACATGGCAACAATTTTCATGTCTGTATAAATAATAAATAGCACATTGTACGAACACGATCACAATTTTTCCACCGTGTTATGCGAATCCGTCTTATATGAACTCATGCTATAAAAGGCTCTACAGTACTGCAGTACTGTTTACACATATTGTAAACCGCTCTTAAATGTACGAAATTTTTTAAAACAAAGATATATCAGTGAGAGAATCTCGACCACTCCCGAAATGAAATATAACAGGAAACACCCAAACAACTTGCAAAATAAAAATGAGCGTACAATTACAACAGAACCAGAGACGATCTGGTTAAAGAAAAAAAAAAACAGAAATACAGAGTGAATCTCTCTCCTTTAAAAAGTTAAAATACGGTACAAGTCGCAGAGAAATTAATGCCATCGGTGTATTTTAAATGGACTGGTCATTGTTTGGGAGCGTTTTTTCTTTACAAAATTTTCAAAGTATAACATGTCTAAGGAGAGGGAAGGGGGATTTTTAAATAAATTTTCAATTGAACTATTTAATTACGCACACGCATACACAAACTGACCCTGACAATTGAGCACTTTAAATATTGAACAAACGAACGGAAACGTTTCTAGAAAGCCGCTTAAAAACATCAGCCTACGGGCACGGGTACCTGTTCATTTGTAATTAAGCAGTAAAAAGTGTTCAATTAAAATTTATACATATTTACAAAACGACAAACTCTGACCACCGACCACTGCCCTGGACAACTTGCTTGTAGCTTTTTTTAGCTGTAAATGTAATATTCAACATTTTCTATAACGGCGAAAGTAAACGCACTTCAATCTAGTTTGAAACACACCACCAAACATCTGTATACCGTGAGGGCTTTAGGGTATAAAATGACATAATGGTGTAGTTGTTTCACTTATTTGCTAAAGTAAGTACAGTTAACCACAATCATCACAACAATTTTACATAGTTTTATAAGTAAGTTTATTAGTTGCAATTTTGACAAAGGTTACAATTTGTCCGTAGCATGCCAAGTGAACATAATGCAAATACAGGTTGAATATATGGGGGTGGTGTCAACGAATACCCGCTTCTTCCCATACGTACAATACATTATAAATGTGTACATGGCGGCTGCTATAAAAAGGGCGCCATAATTCTTTCAATTTTATTAATAAATTTTTTCTAGCGTGGTGGTGGTGGCGTCATCAGGCTAACCTTATGTAATGGATGGTTCCTACTGAAGTCCAATAGAATTAAAAATGTAAAGCGACACTTATTCAAAAACTTTTCCGCTTAACAACCGAACAGCACAACGCATAAAATACTTTAGATCCCCCTTTCGGAAAAAAGATAGGCCGCCTCAATTTATATTGAATTTATGATTCTGATAGGTTGATTCACGACAATCTCATTCGTGTTATTTTGGCTCTTTACAGTAATATTTACTTTTATTATTAGTGAAGTTGGCGTTGTTGTATTACCCTGTATAATACATGCATTCTTACACAAATGTTTTCAATTATTTCAATATAAATCCCCTCTTCCCCTTTCCGACTAAACATAAGTGGTTGACAACAATATTTACTTTTCCTCACGGCATTATTCACTAATGATGAGATCATCATACGGTAAAGGATTTTTTTTTATTTTTTATTTTTTGAAAGGCAAAAACGCAATTCAACAAACCCATGACGATTGATATGTGTATGAAATAATGAAGGCAGACCAAAAACCATTGGCAACCAGAAATTTTAATGCTACAGGTATTTCATGCCTTTAGACCACTTTTTCTATGAAATTAGAAAACGCATATGAATTTCTTTTGTTGAATATTTCCCCCTTTTATATGAAAAAGAAAATACAGGTAAACCTCACTTTACCCATTAGTATAGTACACGTCATGTTGAATTTTTTTTTAATTCTTTTGCAATTGTCGCCAAAGGCACGCATAGTAATAGAATGAAAAAAAAAATAATGAGAAATAAAACACTAGCTTGTAAGTCGAGTTTTAAACTGCGTTTTTTTTTTATAAATTGTGGGCGTGTCTGCTACCCGAACACGTTTATTTTTGGCACATCAACGGATTGGGTCATTATAAATATGTACATAAAATTCTTACTTCATAGCTCAATTTTTGTGGCACATAAATAGATATTTGTCAATTGTGGGCGTGGCCCTTGACTGATTATTGCCTAATATAAATAATTAATATCATCTGTTTGCAGGAACTAAAAGTGCCTGTATAAAATTTCAGACGAACCCACGGACATAAATGTCTACATTAGCTCAGTTCGCCTTCTGCTGTGTGTTGCAATTGGAATGATTAACTTAGTCTACCCCCATCTTATATGGAGAGTATAATAAGAAATAAGTCCACTTCAGACGAAATGTCTGGTTTTAGTAAAACTCTGTTTATGGCTTTTTATTCCCATAGCGTCGTTTTCGCTCATAACCTTACTTAAGGAGAATTGTTTGTTTTACAACACTATTACGAATACAAAGCACGTTCTGTTTGTAAAAAGCAAACACAGAATGATGGACACTTTCAAGCGAATAATTTTTCTAATAATTAATCAATCATGTGTGTATATGTCTGAATCTTGTTCTATTACAATTCCGTAAACGCTCGGCTTTGTCATATAAAAGCAAACTTTTGAAAATAGATTTTAAAGAAAAGCGGTCTCTGGCGGCTTACTCTCCGCGTAGGGTGCGTAAACGATACAAAAGTTCAAGACTAATTACGATTTTTATAATAATATACACCAAATTAAATACAATTTATTAACGGTTTAAGGTCAAAGATCATAGAAAACACACACACATTTTCATTTCATTGCTAATGCAATACAAACAAAATTAATTAAATTGAGCATATATTGAATATATTAATAAAAAACACTTTTAACATACATTCACATACATACATACATTTATACATATATAGTGGCAAACATCTGCTTTATATTTAATGGAGAGAGAAAACAACAATTCAAATCGACAAGTGTTTTTTTTTTTTTTAAATAAAAAAACCTGATATATGCAAAATATTGTAGAAAAACAACAATGAACACACTGAATGAAACGAAAATGAACCGTTAAAACCCAAAGAAATGATCGTGCTTGAGAAATTATGTAACATTATAAAAAATGATTGCAGTCACGAGATGGCGAAAGCCAACAAGATGAAAACAATAGTAATAGCAATAAAATAATAACAACAACAACAACTTCAACAACATGTCCATGCGAGAGGGTATTGAGGGTGTTTGAAACAGAGAATGAAGTAAGTTTGCTTATATGTTAAACGAACATTAACCGTTAGAGATTGTTGGCAATTGTAAACGTAACATTTAACTGTTTTTTTTTGTATTTTTTCTTTATCATAACTATACAGGTAACCAAAGACTTAAAAAAGAAAAAATCTTTGCAAAATAAATGTAGAGCCCGATTGTGTTAAGGTATAATTGAAGAGCCCCTTTTAAATGGAAGTCTGTGCACTCCTCTGCGTAAAACGAACAACCGAGCTCACTTTTTTTATTAATGAACTCTTCGCGTATTTTTAATATCAACCAACGTACAGAGACCGATTTCTCAAATAGATAGATCGCCTCAGTATTCAAAGCTGATTTACAATATATATACCTTGTGAAATCTAGGTGTTACCAACACTTCGACAAAAGTGAAAAGATCTCCCGCAACTTCGCTCCCATCCAAACATTTCAGAGTTCAACAATAACGTTCAAAGTAAAACATATCAGTTTAAAAGTAATTCAAAGAAGTTGAAATGTTAAGGTAGGGGCTATGGCTATGGGTTCCATCCAATATGAAATATTGAATTAATTCATGACCTTATTTTCTTGCTAAACTAGATTTTAAAGTGTTTCTTCTTTTACATGAACGCGACGCCCTATGCTCATAACCTTTCAAACCGAAACCCAAAAACCTCATTCTACATAATTTCCCATTATTATTATTATTACTTCATATACAACGTTGTACACATTTATCAGAATTTTCATTAACAAATACTTTTCTTAATTAACTCTATAAATATAAATTATTTTAACTGCCAAGCACTCCGCATATATATAGGTATACGACGAATATACATAAACTTTAAGAAAAAAAAAAAAACACAATTAAAGTTAAAGTTCTCTCGTTATTGTTATTATCAGTCTTCTTACACACATTGGGTAGGACAGTCATTTCAAAGTGCAGAATATATTTTTGAATAACCCTCATACTGCAATATCGTATCTCTTTGTCTCTTTGTCTCTCTCTCTCTATTTAATTGCCTTATATATTTTCATATCTTCCACATAAGATGGCAGTATATTAAGCGTTTCCAACTATCAGAAGAATGCGTCAGAGAGCAAAGTATATCTTGATCAAAATCTTAGTCGATTTAAATTCAAGGCTCACGGGCTTAATAAATGTGGTTTGCTATTTAGACAATATTCAGCGGAATTTTTTTACGGTAACACTTTCTGCACGCAGA
This sequence comes from Ornithomya fringillina, assembly GCA_963978525.1. Classification (NCBI taxonomy): domain Eukaryota; kingdom Metazoa; phylum Arthropoda; class Insecta; order Diptera; family Hippoboscidae; genus Ornithomya; species Ornithomya fringillina. Next base: position 18,416,591 of record OZ021694.1, on the reverse strand, counting down.
TTGCCGTTTAAATTGGACGAAATCGGTGAATAGCCACGCCTACAATTGATAAAAATCTATTTATTTGGCACAATAATTAAACAATAAAATTGAAAGTTGGTACCCGTATTACTCTATATATGTTGTGGTGCCAAAAATGGGCGTAGTTGGATAACTGACACGCCCACAATTTTTAAAAAACCATACACTGCGTTCAACTCAACTTGTAAACGCATGCATAACACATACACTATTAAAAAGTATAATCATGTATCTGCCACGCCCACCGTTTCTATGTAAATGTTAGTTTTTTCCTTGCTTTAGATTATTTCACTTTTCCTTTTTTATTACAATTAACGGAAATAAATGTCAGCTTAAGGCCTCTATAAGTATGTATTGTAAATACATATGCATACGTTTGTGTGTAGCAACCTGTAACAATCCAATTGTTATTCTTGTATTTTTTTCATTTGGCACAACAAGCAAAATGAAACTAAAAGTTTCCTTAATTAATTCAAACAGTTAGAAATTAACAACAACAACAAACAAACAACAGACAACATGAAATGGTCGCGTGCCATGTTAACATTTTTATTGTATGCATAATATCACACAAGAATAAGAAAAAAGTTAACACAAAAAAAACTTCATACATGGTCGTGATGTGAAGGGTCTATCTTAGATGGTTTATAAAAACCACTATTTACGAGATTTGAGTCAAGTGTGTATATAAAGAAAAGAGAAAACCGTTATGCTGATTGTAATAAAATTTTTTAGATTATTTTGTAAGGGGATCGGATCCACAACTAAGTGGAAAACTAAAACTTGATCGGAAATAGAAAAATACCTTCTGGCAGCCAGCCTCCTGGAATAGAACACTTTGCTCACCATATACTACTCGTTAAGCCTTTTTATTTGACATCCGTGCCATTTATTGTATAAATTAAAAATCCGCCATTTTGAATATTTTATAATATTGACTACAATAACATCTTCAGAAGCACTTCGGAAGGATATTTCATTAGTATTGAATAAACACAAGAATGATTGAACAAACATCCCTGACCATTGACCAATTCCAAAACAGAAATAAGAAGAAGAAATAAGAATCTTTAAGCAAAAAATATAATTTTTCCTGCCAAACTGACAGACAGTATCATCAACAAGCATAAAAAATTTCAAATTTCCAAAAGGGGTGTGTGTGTAGTCAAATAAATTTGAAGTATTTTTTAATCCCAGAGATCCCTCATTTTTATTGAACTGATAGAATTTCTGTACGATTTTACTGTCTTATGCTGTTATGCTTAACAAGGTATTTTCCATTTATCTATGTAATCTATAGGTGTTGTGTATGTAAATGTGTGTTTATAGTGCAAAATCCAAACAAAGAAAACACAAACGAACTGAACAGTGAAGTGTAACGTCAACGAATAACGTTTAACCGCAAAATCTATTTAAATGGCGCTAGCTAGCTGGTGGTTAAAGTATAATATTTTAAATTTCTTAATGGAGGGTGTTTGGGCCGATGTCAGCCTCTTACCCACACAGTCTAGTTAAATATATTATATAATAAAATTAACAACAACTAAGTATAGAGAAGAAAACATCATAATTACAAAACGCCATTATTTTATACAAACTTTTTTGAATACATCAAACTCTCAATAAAATAATCCCGTTATAAGAGTAATCAGAGATAAGTCTTCCTTATAACTTGTACTTTGAAAGAAATATCGATATATTTAATATGTATGTACGTATGTACGTAATAGTGTCAGTGGATCATTGGGGAAAACTTAAATATCTTCGCTTTACGGCTTTTTTTTATTATTATATATGTTGTTGTGTACATTTTTCATTGAGAAAACAAGTAAAAGGCAATCTGCGAGATTGAACAAAGGTACATGTGTCCACAAAAACTATGAAAAATTTCCATATAAATTGTGCAAGAGATGGTATCATCATTATTGTTGTTATTATTGTTGGGCCAGTCATTGTATAATTGTGTGTTTGCTCAGATTTACTTGTATGTGTAGTATTGGTATATATTTGTACGTGGCAGAGGTGCTACAAATTTATATATTTCCTTCCGGTACAAACTCTGTGTGTGTTTATACACCTACAACAGTTCCAACACACTAACCTCAATGTATATAATATTGTATATATATATATATGTATATAGTTTGTGCACATATTTCAAAATCCGAAGTGGGAAAAAAATTTTAGTTTTAAACGAACGTTGAATTCTGCTATTATTTCACCATTTATTGTATAAATCGTATTACAATCCACAATACTGAGAATGTCAAGGGGAGAACATGCGACGTACGATTCACAAGTCATATAACGAATTCAGCATACTGTTGTTTATTTTTAATAGAGAAGTAATATCCACAGCACAATAACGCAATGGTGCCCACATATGAATGATACATAAATTTCCGACACAATGAATACAAAAACAAAAACAAAAAACTGAAAAAAAAAGCAACAAAATTACACGTTATTAAACACGTGTACAAATACATGCATAAGCAACGAATCATAAAAGCCTACTTAACGTATACAATGCACACACATTATAAAAATTCCCCATACAAAGTGATTTTCTGATTCATATAAATATTTATATAGAGTTGGAGAGCTAAAAAGGAAAAAAGATATTGCATTGTATGCAAATTAAAAAGGGACACTTATTAACTGTACACACCCACACACATACACAAAACCCACCCACGCGATTCAATCTAAAAGAAGTGACGAAAAAGAAAGTAAAAGAATGCCAGAAAGAAAAAGAAATAAAAAGACAATAAACGAGAAGAGAATGTGCTGAATAAGAGATTCGTTTATAATGTTGATAAAATACCCTGAATTCATATGCAGCCGGGTAAAGTGCAACCAATATCCACCATCGCATCTGTAGGCATGCTTTCCTTTATTAAAGAGGCTTAACAATTTGTGTATGCATGCACACACCTACACAAGTTTTTTTTTTTTTTTTTTTATAGTCGTTAAACTACATTAATGGAATAAATACATTGTTGGCATTGAGGTCCAATTAGAGTGCATGAAAACATCCCTTTCATATCTGATAACAACAACATATTGTTGGAGGATCTTTTTTTTTTTTTTTATAAACAATTATACTCTGTATCAATATATCACATTATGCAGTTGGTGTTACGGTTACATGCTTCTTATAATAATAATGAATCAACTGATTTTGTAACTGTAAATTCATGTAAACGTTTAATAAGTCACTTTGTGATGCATCATTATATGGAGAGGGGGTTCTAAAAACCATACGTTTGGGTCCAATTTAAGCTAATTAACGATTTTTCATCATTATTAAATTTGTCAAAAGATTTTAAGAATTGAGATATGAAGACTTCCATTAAAATCAAAAGGGGGCTTCCAAAATTGGTCTAATCTAAATAATTTAATAAACAGCATATATCTTAATGTTAATGCAGGTTTTTGTACCAAAACTTCCATGGACAGACAGACGGATATGATTAAATTCAGATTTTGATTCTGAATCGCTTGATATAATAAAAAGATAAAGGGCATACAAATTTTAAAGTTTTCTTTAGTAACACACTACTTCTTACACATTCAATAAACGTGATTTCATGTGAAAAACAACGGAATGAGAGCATCACCATAAGTAGTGTAATTAATGATAAATGTCAGTCGGTCGCCACACGATTACGTACGTAAATAAATAAACAAGCAAACGACAAGAATACCAGTTTGCTTAATCGACAAAACTACTCAAGTACGTCCTATATCTATCATATACAAACTATCTTCAGATATTCAATTATTGCTTTTTTAAGACTGTACTCTTAAAAAAATTAATGAACGATTATTTTTTTAAATTCAACGTAATGTTTTTATGCCATGAAATATATAAGGACTAGTTTTTAAAAATTCCCTATATTCGTATATGAGTAAAATAAAAACAGTAAAATAACGGTATAAGAGCATAACAATATGGAGTTGTTAAACAGCGTGCTTTACTTACCGTATATTTTATGAAGAGAAAAACTTATCCACAAAGTTTAAGTTGCTATCTCGTTTTTTCTTGCAGCTTATGTATTAGCAAATTGTATTCCTTTTTATTCGGCGTTTTATTAAAAAAGACGTAGAATTTTTTTCGCGTTTAATAAATTATTTTAATAATAATTATGTGCTATTTATGCTAACAATTTGGTTGGAAAGACTTTTGTTTGATTTTATATATATTTTTCGCAAGGTCGAAAATGCAAACACTAAAACGTATACACAAAAACACACAAAAAAAAAAACACTTTATAATTGTGTCAAAATGCGTTTTCTTAAGTTTTTGTTATAGTTTCCTTTTTTCTTTTTTTTTTTTTTTGGAAATTCCTGTTGTCTACGTTAATTTTACGAATGAAAAACTTTCAATATTCACAAAATGTCGACACACGCGCACACACACTACTAAACACATATAAAAATGCTAACGCGTTACAATGCGACTCACTTTATGCAAGCCTAGCAACGGTTAAAATCCAACTGAATCGGGAGATTGCAAAAAATTCACGTTACCTACTAATAGCAGCACAATTTAGTTGAGAGAAATTGAAGAAAGAAAAAAAAAAGAGCCAATATTCCCTTTGACATGGTGGATTAGCGGTTCATATGGAAAAAATTATATTGAAGAAAATGACGTAAAAATTAGAGTAAAATAGAAATTCTAAGTAGAGAAGAAAACAAAAAGAAATCACCAAGTGTTGCCGTTTCCAATTAGAATTACATATTTAGTTCAAGTGCATACTATTTCTTATTTTTTAATTTTTTTTTACTTTCTTAACCACCACTTTTTTATGGTATAAGAAACACCTAAACAACTAAAATCTTTATGTTAAAATAATGATTTTGCTGGTGGGTGTGCCTCATTTATTATTAATTCTATTATAATAAATTGAATATATATATATTTAAGCACACTTGCTTCTGTTGCAAGTTTTATTCTATTGTGAAAAAAGACGACGCCCGATTATGTCATAACTTCAACAACATTAGCAAAACTAACGCCACCATATCTTTTGCTTTTTATCGTTTGCCTGAACGTTTTTACCGGCTTCTTAATTTTTCTTTTAACACTTTCTACCACATAATTATTTAAGTGATTGCACTCTTTTGTTAATTTTTAAATTTAGCTTTTTTCACCTTAGTTTTATTTCTTAAAAATGCCACAATTATTTCGGACGGGTTTGTTCGTTTACACTTCACTTTTACTTCTACATCTCATCTTTTTTGCGCGGCCAAATATCAAATACTAAAATTTCGTACAAATTAAATATGTGTAGGTCGTATATAAAATAGTTCAATATAACTAATTAGACAAATGAACTAATTATTTTCGAATCTTTCATTTTTATAGTTTAAAATATTGGTTCTTCAAAAATTTCGATAAACGCACATCTCTAGGAGAGATATGCGTATTCTATAGTAAAGAGAAATAAACGAGAAAACTGTATGTATGAGAATTTAGTACGGGTTGCGGCTGTGAAGGAAGCGCGTGAATTTTTATTTTTAGTTTTTTAGTTAAGTAAAATAAATGCCGGTGTCACTATTTTTAAGCAGGACACAGCATTAAACAGGGTATAGTGGAATTTTGCAAAGAAAATGATAAGTTCAATAATTCATTCATATATTTTTATAACAATTTTAGGAAAATTTAAACGCATACCAACAAGAGAGAGAAAAACAGGTTTACCAAAGAACGGCGGCAAACGTATGTTAGAGAGTAATTGATTAAAAAAAAGAAGCGCCCAAACGGGAGACGGTAAAAAGAAGTGAATAAACAAAACAATGGGTCGCAGTCCTTCCCCCTCACGTAGTCGCCGAGAAAAAGAACGCTCAGAACGTAAGAAAAGACGTGAAAGGCGTTCGCGTGAGAGGGAAAGAGAAAGAGAGAGGCGTGAACGTGACGATGCTGCTGTACCTAGTACAAGCAGTCGTGGTCGCACATTAAGGCGCCGTTCACCACCTTCAAAAGATGAACGCAGCCGTGATAAAGGAGAACGTGCCAGTCGACGCCGTTCGAGGTGAATAATAAAGTGTAGTGTATTACCCACCAAGAAAGATGATAAGTATAAACATTTCTATATATATGTATATGTGTGTGTATTTACAAATTTTAACTGCTCCGCTGCTGCACGCATTGTCGGAGCATTTAGTGTTGTAAAGTGATAAATTTTGTGATATTTCACCATATTGTTTGTATGGTTTATGAAATTTTCACCGCGGTTATGTTTTTTTTTGTTTTTTTCATAAATACCACGTGAAGTGGAAACAAAAGGATTTTTAATTTTAAAGGCGAACTTTGGTTAATTAGATAAATTAAAATTTAAGTAAGAAATAGACTGAGAAAAAGTTAAAAAAAAAAATGGCTTTACGTGTACGATTTGAGAATAACGACGATATCGGTGTGTTTAGTAAATTAACAAATTCATATTGCCTGGTGGCTATTGGTGGGTCGGAGACCTTCTACAGTGTTTTTGAAGCGGAATTGGATGAAACGCTGCCCGTTATTCACTCCAGTATTGGTGGCTGCCGTATTTTAGGACGGCTTACAGTGGGTAATCGCAATGGCTTATTGGTGCCGAATTCCACCACTGATGTGGAATTGCAACATTTGCGCAACAGTTTACCAGATGCGGTCAAAATTCAACGGATCGAAGAACGTTTGTCAGCACTGGGCAATGTAATTGCTTGCAATGATTATGTGGCGTTAGTTCATCCCGACTTGGATAAGGAAACAGAAGAAATTATTGGTGATGTGCTGAATGTCGAAGTATTCCGTCACACATTAGCTGATAACAGTTTAGTGGGGTCGTATGCCGTGCTAAGTAATCAGGGTGGTATGGTGCACCCAAAAACCAGTATCCAAGAGCAAGATGAGTTGTCGTCCCTGTTACAAGTGCCATTGGTAGCAGGTACGGTTAATCGTGGTAGCGAAGTGTTGGCGGCCGGTATGGTTGTCAACGATTGGATCTCATTTGTTGGAATGCAAACGACACCTACTGAGATTTCCGTAATTGAAAGCGTTTTCAAATTAAATCAGGCTCAACCCGCAATGGTGACAACGAAATTGAGGGCCGCTCTCATAGATGATATGTCTTAATAAGTCAGAGTGGCCACAGATTGGCTAGCATTTCATGAAATTTTTATACTCTTAAGACGTCGGTTGTATAAAGAGATGCAAAATAAATTTTGAATTTTTAGAAGATAATGAGCGTTTTTCGTTTTTTCTCATATATGTCTCACTTTATATATGTAACTGTAACTATATGTATTTGCTTTGACTAATAATGATTGCTGTGTTATATAGATCGCGTTCTTATGATCATCCATCTACCTCAACATCGTCGCGCCGTCGTGGTGGTAACACAGCCGCTACCAGTAGTCGAGGGGAACGCCCCAAAGTTAGTGAAGCCGATTTGGAAGGCAAATCAGCGGAAGAAGTTGAAATGCTAAAGACGATGGGTTTCTGTACGTTTGACACTACCAAAAACAAAAAGGTCGAAGGCAACGATGTCGGAGAAGTACACGTAATCCTGAAGCGCAAGTATCGCCAGTACATGAATCGTAAGGGCGGTTTCAATCGCCCCTTGGATTTTGTGGCATAGCATTGCAGCATTCAAATTACCGTTGCTGCCTCTGCTATGGCCAATGCTGTTATAACTGTTTACTTTTAATGTTAATTCTTGTTATTGAAGGGGCTTTGTTGTGCATGTCGCAACCCTGCCCAACATCCCAACTCCCCTTCAGTAACAAACCTGCAATTTTATGCAATAGACCGGTTTACAAAATTTTAACATTTCCTTTCAAAATTACCACCACAACCTACCTCCATATAAAATGTTACTTTTTTTTATATACATACATAGATATATATATGTAAGAAAATAGCAACAACAACTACTACTTGTAACACTATAAAATAGTAGTTAAAATAATTAAGTTTTTACAGTGTACTAAGGCTGTACACCATGAAGCTGTGGGACACAATACTTTCCCTTAAATTGTCAGTCGCCAAAAATATCTCATGAATGTCCCAGATGAAGTGGTACAGTCTTACCGTATAATATACACTTTTTTTTTTTGGCCTTTTTAAGGTAAACTTGTTAATGAATTAACTGAGTTTGTATTTGTATTTATAAAATGCATTATCGAGACGAACGACACCACAATTTATAGAATAATTCCCCGCCCTTATACATATATACACGCACAAATGCCACAAATACCTTATATCCTCCATACACCGCAATAGTACAATATTTTTATTCAAGTTAAATAGATTTTAAATGAAATTGTGATGTTATTTATTTTTATTCTTAAACAGAAATGTTTACATCTATACAATGCGTCCAATTTCCACCCACCACAAATTTCCTTTGCCACCAGAAACGAAAAAAACAAAACAAAACAAAACAATTACACCACACCCCACCTAACCCCCTTACAATAGACCAAATATGCAATAGCCAGGGATTTATTTTATTATAATTTTTTATTTTTTATATTCAACAAACAAACAAAAATTATAAATATGTCTACAGCTCTGTTCAAAAGGAAGAACAACATCCGCAGAGTTCATGGAGAAGACAATAATTAAGTAATTAATATTGATAGAGAGAGAGAGAGAGAGAGGGAGAGATATGTGAAAACAGAATTCGGTTTTTTTTCAACAGTTAATTCAATCACAAGTGCCGTTACATCGAAAGAAAGAAAACACACACACACACTTTCAATCAATCATCAATATTGTTTCTTTTTAGTTTTTTTTTTTTTGTGCTTTTTTTAATTTTTAATATTTTTTTCCTTATACTTTACATATATTATTCATTTAACTATTTTGCCATCATCCACAATAGTTACTGTTTGGCTTAACATGATTTTTAACAAAATTTCAACAATTTGGCTGTTACACACACACACATGCACAAATACTTACTCAATGATAATAGATTAACGAAATTGCAGGGAGTTTTTTTTTCATTTTCACTTTACTTTTTCATATTGTATTTATAAAATAAATATATATTTGTTGTAATAATAATAATATGATCACAAGGAATGTAACAAAACTTTTTTATATGTCACACGAATAAAATGAAATGAAATTGAATTGAATAAAAGAAAAAAGAAAATGTTTTCAATTGAATTTGCTCAATCACTGACATGTTCATAAACTATTGCTGTACGGGATGGTGTGTATATCTCAAAATAATTGTTACGTCCAGCATAACTGTCCGGCTTCGTGAAGTGTTTGCAAGTTTTATCGATGCGATTGAAACCACCAAATAACTCCTCATCAGAGGTCAACACCACTCTGTAGCAACCAGCCCAATTAGTGCCCACTCGATAATTTGTAAAACTTTGATTGGGATGAAAATTAAAAACAAACACCAAGCCGGCTCTTTCGAAGGCGATGACTTTATCGCTTTCATGTTTCCAGCTAACATGTGCCGGTTCGGAATGCAGCCAACCGCAGCGTTCCTCCAACTCGTTCATATTACGATCGAACTCGTTGAGATATTTGTACTTGAGTTGCGGATCATCTACCAGTTGCCATTGGCGGCGGGCGTAATGATACGAATTATTGTTACCAATCCGAGGAAAATCCAACCACTCGGGATGTCCAAATTCGTTTCCAATAAAATTAAGATAACCCTCACCCCCCAAAGCATGAGTTATTAAACGTATCATTTTGTGTAAAGCTAATCCTCGATCAATAATTAAACTGGGCTTTGACAGCGTGGACATGCTGGTGTACATTTCTTTATCCATAAGCCAAAAGGCTATAGTTTTATCGCCCACCAAAGCTTGATCGTGCGATTCAGCATAAGCTACAGTCATTTCTTTATAACGGCGATTTGTCAACGTGTGCACGATATCACCCATATTCCACTGATCATCCGGATACTCTTTAAGTAAACGAATCCATTTATCTGGAATGGCCATGCCCAAGCGATAATCAAAGCCAATACCCCCTTCACTTATAGGGCGGCACAATGTCGGCATACCTGACACATCCTGAAAAATATTTTCAAAAGACACGCATTTATATATAAATCGGGTAGGAGCAATGAGAACTTTAACCTCTGCTATGGTGATACATTGCGGGTTTTGTTTGTGGAGCAAATAATTGGCCAGTGCCAAGTAATTCAAAGCATCTGTATCCACATTGAGGCCAAAGTATTCGTTATAATCACCACTGAAGCTTTCACTAATGCCGTGTGAATGATACAACATAGAGGTAACCCCATCAAATCTAAAAATTTATACATCTCGAAACATTATCAATCAACCAATTTTCAACAACTTTTCATTTGTCTACCGGTAGCCATCAAACTTATACACGTCGTGCCACCAACGCAGATTAGATAACAGAAAACGTAAAACCTCGTATTCTGCGTAATTGAAAAGGCGGCTATCCCATAAGGTGTGCTCACCGCGGGCCCCATCATGAAAATAACAACTATTCGTACCATCGAATTGATTCAGCCCATCTAGCACATTCTTACTGGCGTGCGAGTGTACAACATCTAATAGTACGTAAAGTCCTTGACCGTGAGCCACATCTATTAGCCGTTTCAAATCCTCGGGTGTTCCGAAACGACTGGACGCTGCAAAAAAGCTGGTCACCTGATACCCAAAACTGGCATAGTAGGCGTGCTCCATAACGGCCATAACTTGAATAGCATTGTAGCCTTGATGTTTGATGCGCGGTATAATGTGATTGGCAAAATATTCATACGTTGACACGTGAGGTTCTGCAGAAGCTATGCCTATGTGGCATTCGTAAATGCGCAAGGATTGCGGCCTTTTGGGTCGTGGATGTTGAAAGTTGTACTGCTCGGTGGGTGGGGGATGCCACACGTATTGTTTGTAGTTAACACCCTGATTGGCGTCTTTGGGTGGTTGTTTTACATACACGGCCCATGGTGACAAACGCTCAACCAGCTTATTCGATGCAGTACGTATAATAATTTTGATTTCGCTAAGATGTTGAATGGCCGGACTACCGTCAGCTAATGGCGGTACATGCAGTTCCCATTTGCCAAAATTTAATTTTTTAAATGGATTCGCTTCCCATTGCCAATTATCTGAAATGGCAATAAAACGGTTCACTAAAAACAGTTTAAACATATGATAACCTTTTACTACTTACTAAAATCTCCCGTTAAATAAACAGCTTTAGCTCCTGGTGCCCATTCACGTGCTACCGCCGTATTGTCGGGCATAAAATGCAAACCAAAATATTTATAACCCTGAGAAAATTCTTCCAAGTTTCCCTCAAGTTTGTCGATTTTCTCAATCCAATCCCTAAAGGTGGCATGTCTGCAACATAACATTGATATAGGGTGTCTAAGCGGTGGACATTACTTCACAATACGTTGCAATAGAGCAAAGATTTAATTTTTGTTAAGAAAAAAAATACACACTTTGTCTTTTTTTTTTGTATAAAATATGGGAAAATGGGCAGCAAATATGTTTACCTTCACCCTATAATCCTAGTTAAAAGTACACCTCCAATGTGTATGTGAATAATTCGTAAACAAATTCGCCGGTTTATAATATTTCACTTCTGCACACACACACATAAACTATTTTTTTTTTGTTCTAAAGCACTTCTTATCCATTTTGCTCTTGATTATAAAACAAATGTACTCTACACCACTTACTTCCAATTTAAAATTTATTTAAGATAAGGATGTTATATGGGAAATGGGAGTACCATTTTCAATAGCGCCAAGACACGCCCTCATCGAAATATCTTAATAACTGTTGCACAAAATTACATGAAGACACAACGGACAGACGGACATGTTTAAATCGACTAAGGAGCTACAAACATCCACACAAACTTAGTGGTGCCGGATGTAAACACTTGAATATTTTTTGAGCCCCACTGATAAATATGAACAAGATTTTCAAATTCTGACCTTCAGTTGACATTGTACTTTTAATGTGTATTATTTCTGAATATTACCGTAGTATTCCGTTTACCTTCTACGTATTTCTCGTTCATGTGCCTTTAAATACGGATCCAGTTGAAATAGATTTTGTACTTCAGGTATATCCACTGTTATAAAATCCATTTTGTTTTGTTTTGAAAAAAAAAAAAAACACAACAACAACACAATATCACGTTTTTATAAACACTTTAAATAATTTTGTACGACTTTCCGTTCACTAGCACACCACTTAATAGAGAAAAATTATAAAATGAAGTCAATAACTGTTTTAATAAGAGAGCCAAGACATATAAATATCAGAGTTGATTCAATGAACGCTTCATATTTTGACGCTACGCATACAGTGCCTCTCTCCAGCAAATTCTTTCCTCTCATTTCTTTGCACCAATTTATAATAAAAAACTACAGTTTGATATTTTTTTACGTTTTATTAAATTTTTTTTTATCATTTATGAAATGGTATGTCAGTTTAATTTATTTTTGATCTTTGCCTATACATAGTTTAATATAGTCTTTTAATAAGTTTTAATTTAATCATTTTCATGCAGTTATATGTATAAACGGTATAATATAGTCTAACTCTTGTTTTTCTCTTTTTCCCTTTTTCTTTTTTCATTAGGCATACACTATGTTGATTGAAATGATATTTATATGGACTTAATGAATATCTTAAAACAAAAATATATTATTAATTAATATAGTTCATAAAATTAAGCAGTATTTTATTTAAATATAAACTAAATATATATAAAACTTCTTCAAAGAGTGAATATTATAGTATTAAGCAATATGTAAAAAAGCGAGCAAAGGTGAATATTTTACAATGGGAAATTTCCCTGAACTAATAGTGTAAATGGCAAAAATTGAATTTAAACTCTTATAATAAATGATGTTGGTTTGTTTGTTTGTTTGTTTTGACTTTCATTCCAATCTTAAACAAAAATAATTTTGCACTAATACGTAAGAACTTTAAAGGAAACTCTCCATTATATCTAATTGATAGAAACTGTGTGATTATCTATGGTTTCTTGCGTCTTTAATTACAGTGTATATGAGAATGATGCAGAATATAGCTTAAATTCAAACTGAATAAATTAAAGTCGCATTTACATATTAAAAATATATACCATATATACGTACAGCTACGAGTCTAACGTTATTTGTTCAAACATAAAACTGATTTTTAAAATATATCGAAAATTGAGACTTAATAAAAAACATTATAGGACAAGGAGTAGGAGGTCAACAGAGCTTAAGGTGTGATATGAAATAAATATTAAAAAAAAAACATAAAATGTTGGATCAGTCAATTGTTTAAAGTAATAGATAATTACACAGTGGTCATATTTGTCATACAATAACTCAAGAATTCTCAATTTTCAACATTATACAAGCCAACAAATTGTTGTTGTAGCTCATGTACATTATTTTCTAAGAAATGTTTTGCCGCCATTTTGTCTTGTCTGCAATATTTAAATACTTCTGAATTCCACGTTCCACGTTTAATTTTGTACAACAAAGCTTTAACTTATCTAACGTATCGCGAGCATTCATTATAAAATAGATTTAATTAAAATTTTTTAATATTTAAAAATTTGGTGCGAATTTGAAAAATATTTCGAAAATTTGGAATAGATCTAAAAATCGTTCAGAATTTTCGTTAAAAAGGTCATTTCGCTAATTATATATGATTTAGAAAAAATATGTGGTTGGCAATATGGTGGAATTGTTTAAAAATCGACCCAATTGGTCGCCGGCTAAACCCTATGATGCCAGAACTTGGGCTTTGAGAGCTTCTTCGTTGGCGGCAATTATGGACGTGGTAGGAGCTGGAGCAGTGGCAGCAGCTATTTGTGTGGCGACATGGGCTGGTGTGGCACTTGCTGATGATACCAATGGTATGGTGGTGCCATCTGCTGTCACTATAACGGTTGTAGGTTGCGATGTGACACTTGTTGTTGTTCCTGTTATGTTACAACTGCCATTCAACAATTTTGCTGCCTCGTGCCAATTCTGCAAAGTAATTACGTGATTTTCGGTTGATTTTGGTGTCGCAGTAGTTGGTGCCGTGGTGCCAGCCAATATGGTACCATCCGCGGACGACAACAATATAGCGTTGGGTGGTAATTGGAAACAAGTTATTGTTCCATCTGGTTGCACAGTTTGTATAATTTGTGGCGCAGCTGATGTTGCTGCGCTGTTACAATGGGAGGATGAACTGGCCATTGTAGTTGCCGTTGTTGTTGGGTTCTGTACTATAATGGTACCGGTAGGAGATTCTGAAATAATTTCAGCATCTTCTTCTTCTTCGTCTTCCACGTCATCTTCATCATCATTAACGTCAGAGGCCAAGTATTGATGATGATCGTCCATCTCTTCTATGAATTCAGCGCTGTTGTCCGTTTCATGAGATTCTTCTACATAATCGTTTAGTTCCTCCTCGTCACCGCTATCTTTGCATATCTGCAACACAGAGTGTGAGGTGAGTTCATTTTCTTCTTCCTCCTCCTCATCCAATACCTCCCCAACGTACTCCACTAATGTAGACGAATTTTCTAGATCTCCATTATTGGTTAAAGGTGGTGACATAAGGGTAGTCGACATACAGACGCTATTGGAATGTACCGAGTCTTCCGAAAATCTGGCTGTTAAAGCGGTTCCTTTTGGTATGGGATAGCGTCTGAGAATCTCAGCTGCACTGGCTGGTAAAATATCCGCTTCGCTATCTTCATTTGCATCGATTCCCTCATCATCATCGTCATCATCTTCGATGATAACAGTTTCAGTGGGTGAGGTTAATGGTGGTAGTAGTGGTAGTGGTAGTGGTGGTGGTGCTGGAAGCGGTAGCGATGTTGTTGATGGTGAAGGTGGAGGGGGAGGCGGAGGCGGAGGTGTTGGCGTCACAATTGAGGTGCTGCTAGCCGCTACAACTTTGGGTGGTGTCACTAAACGTGCCGTTTTAAAAACTCCCGGGTTTAGTTTTCGCGTAAGAAATATTTGTATAGGCCGTGCAGTGACATTGCCTAACATGGGTTTCTTAATGTTACTAATAATAACATTCGTCCGTCCGCTACCATTCGTACTTAGATCTCTTGCCAGTGTTCGCACAAATCGAATATTGTTGGGATTGATGCTGACACTGTTCGGTTGGTTGTTAACATTGATAGTGTTTTTGTAGCTGTTGTTTGTAGCGCCATTTGATCTGTTTGGTGGATAAGTTAAAGTAAAGAAGGGATAGGTACAAGAGCGGATAATTTACTAAGAAATGTTTGATGTTTTGCTTTTTTAGAATTTGATTTTGTTAATTTTAGACTGTTTGTCGGAACATACAAATGCATTAGTATTCATAACGAAATCGGTAAACTGGTCAACAAACCCAAACACAGGATTCTTACGATTTGAACCGAAAAGGCGTGATTGAGCTGCTGCCTTCTTTTCTTTGGCTATTATCTCATTATAATAGATTCTCTCAGCTTCATCTTTGTACATGTATGAATTTATTGAATTTATTGCATCAGCTGCTGCTGTTGTTGTTGCTGTTGCTGTAGCTGTTACATGTGATAACGATGCAGTAAAATTCAAATTATTGTTGCTACTACATGTTGGCTCTTGGAGGAAAGGTGGGGTGGTCATAATCTGGTTATCGTATATTGATGGCATTTTCATATGGGTCGGTGTGGAGTTCAATTTTGCTACGGATGATGTTAACAAGAAATCATTGGTTGTTGGTGTTGTTGTTGGTTGTGTATAATTGTAATAACCATATTTTTGGTTTGTTGTTATTATTGTTGTTGTTGTACATAAAGAAGAACGTGTAGCGGGTTGTTGTTGGAATGATAATGATGATGATGGTAATGGTGATAGTGATGATAATGATAATTGTGTTGTTGTAAGAGGTTTATTTAAAGGTTTAACAAAATCTATGTGACTTAGGTTTGATTTCTGGGTATTGATCATGTTCATGTTGTAGTTGTTGTTGCTGAGACTTTTAGAAAAATCTGCTTGGCGATTTTTTTTTTTTTTTTTTGTTTGTTTACAATATTGAATGATGGAGTGGTGATTTGTTCAAATAATATATCCGGGTGTAATCATAAAAGGATAAGGCGTTCAATAAATAAACATGAAAGTAAACGAAAAAGAAAAAAGAAATTTCACTTTTGATTTGATTTGAATGGAAATGGTCCTTAAAAGTTAAAAATTACATTCAAAATTGTTCTATGCATGTGTATGTACAGGATTAGAGTAAAGAGCTGTGTCGTTATAATAACATAACAATAACAGAAAACTTTATTTGAAAGAACATGTAAGAAAAAAAACCATAACATTTTAGACGACTCTTCTTACATGTGTTTAAATGAATGAATGAGAATGAATTGACATACTCGTACATTAAAAAAAGTTAAAATTATAAAAATATTTAAATGAAAAAATTAAAACATAAAAATCCACATACCTTTTTTGTTTACATCGCTTTGCTTTGTTTTGTTTTGTTTTATGTTTTTTTTTTTTTTATGAGAGGAAAATAAGAAACAACACAAAGCAGCATAACAGCATGATTTCAGCATGCAGTAGCCGAAAAGCATCTCTCAATACTATTGATTTTATTATTGAGTTATTCGTAAAAGTTATGCATTTATATATAAAGTTGGTGTTAATGATGATGTTGTTGATGAATACTGAGGTTGGGTGATGAGTAAGATGAGTATAGATGGATGGATGTGTGAGGGACAAGGATTATTTTGATGTTATGTGCACCTGACGGGTGGAAAATCTTAATTGTTGCTTAATTTACAGCGCTAAAAGCACGGATTCGTTGATGTCATAACTGTTGAAATGTTTTTTGTAGTTTATGTGAATTTTTTTTTTTTCATATTACGTTGATTTTAAATGAAAAGAGAACAGAGAAGAAAAAACACATCTAAAATTAAAACCATATTAAACGGAAAAAATAAAATTATAATAAAAAAAAAAAAACAAAATATTTTATTGCAAGCCAACAACAAAGCAAAATACCACAACATATTACTGTAGAAGGCAAGTTGAAACACTTGACTTATTTCCATTCTTCAATCAATCAGTTCAAGAGATGATAAAATGCACAAAATTTACTTTATAAACTTAACAATACATAAATGAATACAATAAACAACTTTTTAATAATAATAATCATAATGTTTACAAAACTTTATGTGACTATGTGTATGTGTGGTGTGTGTATGTGTGTAGGTGTTTACATAAGATACGTGTTAGGAGAAACGAGGCTAAGTGTAGATATAAAATTAAACAGATAAAGGAACAGAGAGAGAGAGAGGCAGAGAGAGAGAGAGTGAGAGATAGAGCAGCAAATCCTTTTAATGAGAAAAGTAGTAGCAACAACAATTTGCAATTCAATCATTTATCAGCCATGTCGGTTGGTTAGCAAACAAGAAAACTACGTAGAAGGAAATTATCTTTTATAACGGCGAACTTTAGAAACATGTTGCATGATTCATAA
Source organism: Ornithomya fringillina (assembly GCA_963978525.1). Taxonomy (NCBI): domain Eukaryota; kingdom Metazoa; phylum Arthropoda; class Insecta; order Diptera; family Hippoboscidae; genus Ornithomya; species Ornithomya fringillina. Next base: position 18,399,092 of record OZ021694.1, on the reverse strand, counting down.
TTAATTCCAAGTTCATTAAATATATTTAATTAATTAATACAAATTTTTATACTTATTATGCATAATTACAGTAACAATAATAACGGTAAATGCATGGCACAAATCTCATTAATAAATAATTACAATAAAAAAAATTTACAACAAAAAATCTATTACTACTCTTGTTTTTATTCATTTCCTATCGTTAAATAAATTGAACTAAAAAAAAAATTAAAATAAAATAATAAATAAAAAAACCAAAAATAAAAACATATTAAGAAATATTTCAAGTACATATGTATGCAACATGTTTCAATGATGAAGATTTTTTAAGAAAGAGATATAAAAAAGAGAAGAGAGAGAATTTTTTTGTTTTGTACGTAATTACACTCTACTTGATGTTGTTTGTCTCATCTCATTTACTACGCAGTTAGTTTACAACGGTTTACTTGTTTTTACAAAAAAAAACAACAACATTACGGCGAAGGCATTTGCATTGCCGGCAAAACAATCTAAAATGCAGTTGCAGTGGAGGAGATAGAGAGAGGCACACACACAATCAATCTACACATTACCTAATTTCTTTCGATTCCAATAAAGTCGATGCGTTCACATCGTTAACAGCATTTATCATGGACGTGGGTGAGAAGGGTAAATGGTACATGGATGTGGCCGCGTCCAATGTGTAGGCATCACTGCTCTTTATTAGCAAGTCATTCTTCAATTCCATGAACTGATGCGGATGATGAGTTGACTGTTGTGCGTGTTGCGATGATGCCGCCGCCAATGCTGACAACTGATGATGTTGTTGTTGTTGATGGTGCTGCTGTTGCTGCTGGTGATGTGCACTTAATGTTTGATGTTGCAAGCTTTGGTGCGTTGCACTCTGAACAACTGCTTGTTGCTGGTGCTGATGTTGCTGCTGTTGATTGTGGTGGTGGTGTTGCGGGTGCAAGGATGGATCGGAGGCGGTGGTTAAATGATTGCTAAATGTGTAATGTGGTGTGGAGGTGCTCATGCTGTATGTAGGACACAATTCCGCCAGTTCGTTTGCTTCCAGTTTTGTACCCGTAGTGTGATAACTCTGTAACCCATCTGGCGTCAGTATCTGATAGCTTTGTACGGTACCGATAACATGTGGTTCAGTTGCTGACGCTGGTACGGACGGTGTGGCAGCTGTCGAAGTTAGGTACGTAACATTTTCCAGCTCATAATTTTGATGACTAGATGCACTGTTACCGCCACCCGGTAACGTCTCTACTTTTATATGAGTGGGATGGTGGTGTGTCGTAACCAAGGCATGTTGCGCCTGCTGCAAGCCACTACTACCACTTGTCCCCTGTACAGTTTGGGCTTGTATTTGAATTTGTTGCCTGGACGTATTGGCGGGCGCAGCGTATATGGTTGGGGTCGCCTCTAAAGAACCGTTATTAGTAATGGTTTGTATGGGCGGTAGTGGCAGCAAGTTCCCAGCTTCATCTTGTATCATAATACTTTGACCGTGTAGTTGTTGTTGGAGTAAAGCTTGCTGTAAATCAATCTGATTTGAGTAAATTAAGGTGGTGGTAGTGGTGCCCGGTGTTGTGCCAGCATTTGCCACCACCGTGGCTGTCGGTTGGGGTGATTGTGTGGCCGCAATGACATTGGCCGTTTGCTGCTGTTGCATTAGACTGGCGGTATGTGGTTGGGTGTTGGCTATAGCTAATTGGGCACCACCCGGCAAAATCATTCCATTAAAATCGATGGATGGCAACGGTTGATGCTGCTGTTGCGGCGGACTAGGTGTTGCGGTGGTCATTTGTTGGTTATTAGTGGCTTGCAAAATGGTGGCGCCACCAGTGCTGGTAGTTTGCAGTTGTATCGTAGTACCCAGTGCTATCGCTTGATTGGAATCAGCATTTTGCACCTCATCCAGTACGCTATCAATTTGAGCTAAACGTTTTTTGGTGGCGGGATCTTCTGTTGCTGTAACAGGCCCCGCCTTAGTATTACCACTCCTTCCACCAGCCAAACTATTTCGTGGTTTGCGCGTACGCGGTGTTTTAGATGATGCTCTCGACTTTTTAGCTGGGGGCGGTACAGCATTCTGCCCCGTGTCTACCGCATGCTTCATATTTCCTAATTCAACATTGTTTCCCGGCATTGTTTCACTAGACGGTGTCGCATTCGCCAATAAAGCTCCATGTTTGTCCTTTTTGTGCATTTTCATTTTGTCCGGTCGAGAGAATTCCTTACTGCATATGGGACAGGCGAAGATTTTACGATTAACACCCTCATGGAATAAATAGGCGTGACGTTGAAAACTGTATTTATTTTTAAAAGTCTTAAAAACGTTATTTTTGGCACACACCAGACAGTAAGAGACGCCGTCGATTATATGTTCGTAACGTTGTATGTCGAGACCGCGTACAGACATCTTTTCTAAATATTCGCCCTGTTCATCGCCCGATACTGAGCGTGTTTTTCGTTTGCGCTTCTGTTTTATTGGTCCCAGTGGCGGCAGTGGTAATGTTATCGTTTCGGTTATCGTTTGATTCGTTTCATTGTCGTGTATTGTAATTGTTTTATATGTAATATTGGATTGTTGTTGTTGTTGTTGTTGTTGTGATTGGGACTGTGACTGTATTTTATTTGGTGTTTGATCCGTTTGTTGGTGTAGGCGCGTTGGGGTATTGGGTGTTTGAGGTGAAGAAGCTGGCCCGATGGACTGAAATTCTTCATAATTATCGTCATCATAATCTTGTTCTTCATACTTTATTAGAACGTCGTTATTTGTGATTTGATGCTGTTGCTGTTGTTGTTGTTGTTCTAATTGATGATGCTGTTCTAGTTGTTGTTGTGTTTCATGTGCTCCTACAATATGCTCCGATTTGATTATTTCGTATTCACCGCCTTCAAACTTAATGATCGTACTACCTCGATTGGAGGTACCGCCACCACTTCCGGTGGCCTCGGTGACCATTTCCTCATAGTTTTCGTAAACTATAGTGGCCGTTGTCGCAGTCTGCCCATTACCGTTGTTATCGTTGTTGTTGGGGCTGGCACTGGTGGTAATATAGTGATATTGGGGCTGCGCCTGTTCCGCACTGGTCTGGCAGCTGTTGTGATTGTTGCCGATATTGTTGATGACCGTGTGTTGATTTTGGTTGGGATTGTGGTTGTGGCTGAGCACGATGGTATTGGTATCGTAATGGTCGCTGTTGTTGTTGTTGTTGGCGACGGCGGCGGCATTAGTTGTTGTGGTGAGCAGTAAGGGGGACGAACTAATAGTGGTGACCACATTGTCTTAATTTTCAAAAATTGTTGTTTTTTAATTGAAAAATGTGTTTAAAATGTAAAAGATTTTTGTTGTTGTAAAAATGAATTTCAATAAAATATAACTCAACTCAAATTATACGTTTTTTTTTCTTTTTTGCTTGCTCAATTATTGTAATAATTAATTGTATGAAAGTTGGTACTGAAAAACTAAAAACAACAAAAGAGACTTAATCAAAATAGAGTGCGTTTGGGTTTTTTGTTGATTCAGAATTCTGCATTTTACAAATATATACATCGAGAAAAAAATATACTTTTTATTTTCTACAACTACGAAATAAAATTACTATAACCTTATGAAAATTATATAATTGTCAGAGGATATTAAATAAAAAAAACTTTTATCAATTAAATCAACTAAAAAAAAAAAAAGGAAAAAAAATTATTACTTATATACATACTGCATCATTTCCAATCAAAATTCGGAAACGGTAGTATTCAAGTACCTTCGTGATACTAAGGTATACTAAGTTTTCTATTCCGATTGCAACGCCCAGAAGGAGGCGCTAAAGACCGCACAATGTATTCATATTCTTGATCGGCATCAAAATTTGAGTCGATCTAGACAAGTGCGTCTTCGTGTCAGGGTGTCCGTCGGCTATTGGAACTCTCACGGTGGTAAATTTTGAGTTTTTCCCCAGATTTTTCTAGTTTCTGCATGGAGACCTTACTTACTACTCAAATTCGGTAAAATCACCCACAGTTGCTAAAAATCGATCTATTAGCCACAAAAATTCGGCTGTTTTCGTGAGCATATGCGGTCTCATAAACATGAATATCTCTAAATCGACACAAACTTTGATCCAATCTTTTATATGTACTCTATGGAATACCTAAAGCCTTCTTGCCAAACTTATTATACTCATCACTATAATGTAAAATTTGATTTAGCTATTATACGATGATGCCTAAGCTACCACTACTGGAAAAACGTCGCATATTTCAAATGGAAAAAAATTAATAATTGTAGTGCTATTGCTATAACGCTTGAGAAGGTCATACACAATACAATTTTCATTCATCTTGTAGTTTTTAACTGTAAAAATAATCGTTTTTCCCGACACTTTGGGATATTTTCTTCTTCTATTGTTTTGTTTGGTTGGTTATAAAAGTTGATTATTTTAGTTGTTGTTGGTAAAAGAAATTTTGTGCATTTTATGTGAAATATTAAAATTTATTCTTTAATGTTGTTCTCTTGTACTTTTTTTCATGTTTCTTTTTCATAATTCTGTGGGGAAACTAGTGGCAAAAAAAAAAAAGTCATAATTTTTTTGTTTATTTTCTTTTTATTATTCAGCTGCTTTGTTTGTCGCATTTGTGGCTGTTGAATGGTTTATATACTTGAATTTTGCAACTAAACGGAAAAATAAAATAAAAATGTATTAGAGGCGCGTAAAGAAAGTAATGAATGAATAAATCGTGTGAGAGAAACTGGCGAAAAAAGTCGCAAACTATTATAGTTTAGTAGCCAATGAACGGGAGGAAAGAGGACAGTGTAATGATGATGATTTATCTTGACAGCAGGAATGGATGGAGTAGAATGGTTCTGTCCGTGGGGACAAGTTATCATACATACGAATGGATGTAGAGCCAATTGGAAACTTTGAATTCCGAATATTTGACCAATTAATATTAACGAGTAGTACAAACAATTAAAGGGGCGTTTATAGTAAAATAATAAAGTGAAACATTTGTAAGAAATAAAATCATAGGAAATCAATATATAAAAAAAATTTGTTAGTAGAGCCCAACAAATGTAGCAGAGCACCCTTAGCTATACTATGTGCCGTATATGATGAATGAAATGAATGATGTGGAAAAAAAATGAACCAAAAAAAACTTAACTTACTAGAGAGAGAGAGAGAGAGAGATAGAGAGAGAATTAGTAAAACGTATAAACGTAAATAAAATATTTACAACAACAAAATTCCAAATTAAAAAACCCATATTATTATTATTATTATTTCTTTTAGTTTAGATGGATAGCAAGTAGAGAAGAAGATGAAAGTTTTTAACAATTTTTTAACAACAATCACTTACCTGTGGCATTGGAATTGATGTTAGTGGTGGAGGCAGCAGTGACCAGAGCTTCATGCATACCAGGGTTAAGTGTTTGGGAGAGGGTGGCTGGATCTGAGTTGAGCTGTTGAAATGTTTGACTATCGCAAATTATTTCCGATTTATATTGAAATACAGTGCCATCGGTGTTGGGGGCAGTGGCAGTCGGTGTACCGCCACCAGCGTGATGACTAGGACTCAAAACTGTAGCGGTAGGCGCTTGCATGGTTATGTATTGTGGTTGATGGAGGGTGGACGATACGGAGGAGGAGACAGAGCAGGGTGCAATGCCATTTAATGTTGTAACGGCTGGTAGCATTCTTGTATATATTATGGTAGCCTGTTCCTCAGGCGTTTGACTAGAACTGGTATTAATTGTTGTCGTAGACATTAATGGTGATAACAGTAAAGCAGTTGGATTAGTTGTTGTAGTTGTTGTAGATACCAAAGTGGTATCGTTGCTGGCCGTTATTAAGGGATTGTTTACAGTCACAATCGTGCCAGTGTCAACTATGATTGCAGTTCTTGAAGATGCTGTAGATGTTATAAAAGGTGTCACTTGTGTTTCAGTGGTGCCTGATACTGTTGTCATTTGTGTGGGTGATGATTGTAGTTGTCTCTGCTGTTTTTGCTGATGATTAATTTTTGGTATTTTACCTTCAAATTTACGCTGCTGTTGCATAAACTGCAACGAAGGATGTTCCCGTATAGCTTGAGCCACACTATAGCTGCTTGTTGCTGCTGCTGCGTTTGTTTTTAACTCAGAGTCTGTGAAAGTATAAACAATTAATGAGTATTATACATACGTGTCATGGCGTAAGCGGGTGCAAGCATAACAACAAATTACGCTACTTCTAAATATGTGCAAACAAAATAGAACAAAAAAATTTAATAAATCACATAAAAATAAAAAAAAGATAGATTCATAATAATAATAATAATAATAATAACAACAACAACAACGAACCAATCACACACACAGGAAACAATATTATCTTAAAACATTAAAATAAAATTTGGCTTGGACCAAATCAAGGCTGCCCCCCTCATTTTTAATGAAAATGTTATAGTCGGCCAAGCCCGACCATTTCATACGCTACGCCACTTAGTTTCGGTATATATGAAAGTGGGTGTGGCATTTGCCGTTTCCGCACAAACTTAATGCACGCTTTGCCACAAGTGGTGCAGAGTATAAAAACTGTCTGTAAGCGTCACATGTACACAATGAATGTTTGTGTCGAATTCTGCAATAAAGTCTTTAATGATTGCTGTATTTTTGTGCGATACAAAGAACATTTTCTAAATAATAATAAATTTTTTATCAGAACAATGGGATTGTGAAGTACATGATAAGAGGATTGTTGAATATGAAGACGGCGTATATGCTTGCGTACGGAGTAACAAACTTAGTATACAATTTACCATTACCATTATATGTGTAGGGTATAAAAGCACCAACATTTATATAGAGGAGGAATATGGCGCCACCTATGCAATAAATCGCTTACAAATCCACCAATGAAAATATTACGACAATTATTGCATAGTTTGTGACGCTTATTCGCTCCTTCTACTAAAGTGCAAGTAATAATAATGAAACAATGAAATGAAATGAAACGCTACTTAATTTTTATACAATATACAATAAAATACATACACACATACGTACAAACAAAACCATTTAGTCATAATCAGAAAGTGGAAAAGTTAGTTAAGAGGCCTTTTCAAATATGTTTTGCACCAATAACCAATTAGAACAAAATAATAAAACGAATTAGACTACATGTGATGGCTGATTTAAAATAATGCATAAATGTTATTTACAGAGATTTCTATATAATGCTGAAGAATGATGTTGGGCTGTTGTTGAGTTTGTGATGGATGTGAGGTGGGGTGCGTGCTTAACAAATTTTTGTAAAAGTTAGAGGCGCATGTGTATATATGTACTTATATATCTATATCTATATATATATATATATATATATGTATATATACATATATAGAGATAATATATATTCTTATGCTTTTAGGTACATATAGTAGATCTTTTTAGGTTGCCTAAATCATACGAGGGGGGAGGCTCTGATAAGCTCTCACCTCCACCACCAGATGTTGCCGTTGTTGTTGTTGTTGTTTTAATGGGGCTATTTAAAGTAGAAACACCTTCAGATTTCTTTCGACGGACAGGAGTTTTTCGAGGGGTTTTTGTAGCGCTTCCATTGTTACTGCTACCACCACCACCACTGCGACGACCGCTTTTAGCCGTAGATGTTGAGGAGGTCGATGAGGCAGGTGAACTAGAACGATCATCTTTCGTTTTGCCTTTGATGCGTGGTTGACGAGCTTTACCGTTACTGCCACGCGATGCCCGCCGCTGCTTTTCCATCACCCAATCATCATCATAGTCGGCATCCGTTTTACGCTTATTTCTACGTTTCTTAAATACTTTTTCCTCCTCATCGTCATCATCTAATTAAATGTCGAGGTTGGGAAGGAAGAAAGGAAGGGAAAAACAAAAGAGTGTTTATATGCTCAAGTCAATGGAGGTTAATGTCAGGTCTCAATAATGTGAGAGGATTCGAAATGACGCATTTGCGACGTACCTGTACCATCATCTACATAAGCTAAAAGTTCTTTTTTAGTTTTAAAATCGGCGGGTGACAATTGTGACATATCGGCCTCATCACCAACAATGGCGGGCTCCTCTTCTTCTGGATTCAACGTTAAAGCACTTTCCTTTAATAAAGCTTTAACATCATCGGGTACATTGGGATTCTGCTGTATTTCATCCAAATCCAATTCGGGATTACGTTCTTTGAACGATTTGGCTTTCGTGGTAGCGTTACATTGTTTTTTCATTCTTTGTAATAGATGCAATGGAATATCAGCATCGTCCCCATTGCTATGGGGGGGCATTGTCGCAATGGAAAAATAAAACATAGCGCAGTGTTAACAACAACAAAACATGTATTAAGCAGAGGGATAATAAAAGTTATTGAGGGGGAGAAGAAGAAGAAGAAGAACAGGCGGAAGAGCAAACCAACAAAAATGCATACTTTTTATTGCACATAACATCCAAATGAGTGGGCGGTGGGGCCGCTGCTATAGTATTAGGTGGATCTTCAGGGTGTTGGCCATAATCAGTGCCCTCAAGCCAGTCCTGATATCGATCTGGCTGAAATCGTTTTACAAATGTATCCATAGAAATTTGTACCATATCGTTGCTGTGTGCGGAGAGGGTTAAAGAAACGTAATATTTTTTTAGGGTACCTAACGTGACTAAGGGAGATGAGCTAACCAACCTGCACGTACACCGACTGGCCCGTTTACCATATTCTATCCAACGTTCCATAGCAAAATTAGTCGATTCGGCGCAATTAAAACCATGATTGAAACCCGCATGATAACCAAACGGAAATGTTATCATTATTTCGCCCGCTTCTTGAGTAATCTACGATTTGTAATTTAAACAAGCATTACGTGTTAGATTGATTATTCATTCTATCATACTTCCATTCAGTTACAAGCAGAATGGCCGAAATTCAAGCTCACCTTGTTAAAGGGTATGTCATGTTGTTTGAGTATTTGGGGACTAATTAAAGTCATTTTATGTCTTAGATAGCCGTTACAATTTTGATAACTGGCCGGAAAATATTGATTGGCGACTTTTTCAAATTTGCGACCATACTCGGGCGGCACACAATACCAAGTTTTCGGGGCACCAAAATGTAAATAGTTTATAGAATATAAGTCCATATCTTCGGTGTGCCAGGCAAATGTGGTCTTCCACATGCCAAAATACAAATATGCCGTATTCACGCCATCTATTTGGATGCCGTAATCTTCATTAACAAAATCGAGTATTGTACCCAAACGATTAATATTCCAACACTAGCATGACAACAACAAATGAAAGTCAATTATATATTATAGTAACAGAGCAGGCCGCAGCAGAATCGATCAACTTACATCCTGATCTGGATCTGTAATGCTACCACTAACATCCGCTCCATATATAGGTGACACGTAAGTGATATTTTTCCAATATTTCCTTTCCAAATCTTCAAAATCAAAATGTTTGGGTGTGTGATAACGTTCGGTAGTTGCCAGTTCGGCGAATTGTTTAACAGTTAACGGTTTCTTTTGTATATTTATCTGTTGGTAGAGTCCCTGCTTACCAGCCACAACCTGAGTAATAGGTGCCGGTATAATAATATTAAGGGCATCCAAGTCATTGTAACCGGCCCTTCGCGGCACCCATTCCAAAGGCGGTACCACTTTAGCTAACCCAGCCTTATGAGCTCCTTGGGACTCCATATATGCCACATATTTGGAAAAATCTTTAAATTCATCCCAAGTGGGACGGAATACCATAATCCTGGGAATGTCGTTCGATGACATGTCCGTTTCGTTCTTTCGTAGTGAGTTTGTACTAATTGTTGTATGTCATGTAAATGTCCAAACAATACAAATTCTATACATGGAGAAAGGAAAAGAAAGAGAGAGAAAGAAAAAATCTTTGCATACATTTTCTTTATAATAAAAAAAAAAAGTTAGAAAAGGACTTTTCTGTCTTTATCAAAATTTTTGCAATTTTTCATCGTTTTTAATTTTTTTTTTTTTTTTTTTTTTTTAGCAGCAACTCTTGTACATGAACGTACAAGAATAATGGCGAGATTGGAATACTTGACTCTATTTTAAGTAAGCGGCAGCTGCTTACTTTTTAATTTATTTTTACTTTTACATTAGTATGCATGTGTACATAAATAAATACTATACACATACATTGTAGTATCTATACATGTCTATCGTTTAGTTTGAATGTACTTCATTTCTTCGGAAATGTGAGTGTAGTTAAGAGTACAATAATGCATGAACAGCTGTCCTTTAGAGACCTTTTGTAATTATCAGAATAGGGCACATATGCACTCAGCCAAGCGTAAGCGGACACACACAAACAAACACAGGCACACGCACACACTGAACAACAGTTAAAAACTATCCAAATAGGTTTTACATTTATATATATATTTTATAAATAATAAGAGAGGCGAATTTTTTTTGGGAGAGAATCGAGAATCAGGAAAGTGTACATAGTGCAGCACAACAATTAATTGAGAACGCCACATACAAATACAAATATGTTTATAGTTCTATTCAATATTAGAAATGATCAATAAAGAGTTTTCCAAGGAGTAACAACCCATAAAACCCATAAAAACAAAAAAGGAAAAATTCACAATTATGTCCACTGCAAACATTAAAAACTTCGTCCTCCACATAAAACGAATACACTAAGTTTATTATTCCGATACGTCCTAGTCGGTCTAGATATATCTACATGTAAATCGTTAAAGTTTCACACCAACAAACAACAAAAATCTCTTTCATCTACAAACGTTTATCGCGATGAAGTTGAAATTTAATATAATTGGGACAATTAGCCAAAAAGGGGCGGAGTCGGATAAAATACACGCCCATAATGTATAATAAACATAATTTCATCCAAAGAGTCTGACTTTTTTGTTGATACATACATAATAATTGGGTACATGCCACGCCCCACTGGGACAAGGAGATGCCAGAAATCGTACAGCGTAAATTTTGAGAAATGAAATTCAAATTTTGTACAGATATTTTCTGCACGCAGTTTGCTATTTAAATTGAAGTTTGGTATCCAAATATGGTGTCAAATATGAGCTTGGTCAACTAACAGACACGCCCACAATTTATAAAAAATCCTACTCAACGTTAAACTCAACTTGCAAACTTGATATGTAATACATACACTATTAGAAAGCGTAATAAAGTACCTGCCACGCCTTCATATTGTATTTAGATGTGGAGAGTATTTAAGATTTCAATTTTTCTTATACAACTTGAAGGCAACTTTTAATCCTATCATTTACCAAAGCCAAAGTCCCTTTACTATATTAAGAATGCAGACCTTATCTTCAATAAATCACGAGATATACATATATATATACTATAAAAAAAAGCACAATCTGATTTATATACTAATGCCAGTAGATTTCTTCAATGACTCACATAATTCTTATTATTAATAGTTAATAAGATTTCATTTATACGTATATGTGTATGGAAATGAAAATCTTGTGGGAAGAAAATAAATTTTTGAAACAAGTTACATAGTTGGTAGATTCATACATAAATGTATATTACATATATAATAGATATATGATAGAGAGAGAGAGAGAGAGAGAGAGAGACAAAATATGTATCACGAAACACTCATATTCATATCCATACAAACAATAGCTTAAAATCTCACAGAAAACATGAAACATTTCTGCTAAGCAGAAAACTGTACCCAAACACCCATTTTATTGGTTGGTTGATTGGTTGGTTGGTTGGAGATGATTTGTATAAATATGTAGAATACTATGATGTGTACAAGATTTATATGCAAATATACATGCATGTATGTGTGTGTGCAGTAGTAGGTAGTAATAGTAGTAGTATAGACTGAGAGAGGATGAGGCGAAATGAAAAATGCGAGTGTGCTAGCAGCGATGAACGATATACTTCTTCGCGAATTGTATATGGATTGTATGTGTGCATGTGTATTGCAATATATATATTATATAAGGAGTGAAAAGCCTGCAGCCTAGCACACCAAACAACTGAAGACAAAGTTTTCTCAGCCTCATCAAAACAGGATACAAGAAAAAAAAAAGAGAGTGAGAAACAGAAAAACAAAAAAAAAACAAAAAAAACACTAAGAGAGTATTAATAAAAAAAAAAGAAACCAAGTCCAACTACTTATGTGTGTATGTATTTATACACTAATAATAACGGTTAGTATATGTACAATCACAGCAATAGCAACAACATAAAGCGTAAAATATTTGCAAATTAGAAAACTCACGTACATTAGAATGTGTGGGTATAAATATCCTGTGTTTGATTAGAATTTTTTTTTTTGCGCAGATCACATAGAAACAATACACCGAGAAAGGAGGAATGAGTAGTATATACACAAATAACGGCGCTGCGCGTTATATCTGCTAATGAACGTGAACGAATAGTTGTATGTGTCGGAGGAGCTTGCAATGATTTTGTGCCACAGCCTCAGCCCAAAATTTCATATTATTGCACAATTCTGTTCGAATCGATTCTTTGTTTGCCATCACTGACTTTTACAGGCAACATTTCTTTGGTGAAATTTGATGCACCCAAAATTTACAATGACACGAAAAAATTACAACAATTCGCCATTTTGTTTATATTAAAATTTTAATATTATTAAGAGGAAGTACAAAGAGGGGAAAACTCTTTATTTCTATTTTTTTTTAATTTTTTTATTTCTTTGTATTTAACAAATTTTCTCTATTCGTATTGCACGGGGCTCCGGAAAATTTAGCTTTTTAATTAATGCACTATTTCGGTTTTTGGAAAAATACTTTTCTTTTTTTCAATCATCAATATAAAGAAAAATAATTATTGCTTTATAACGATTTTAATTTTTTTAATCCTTTATCAGCAATTAATAAAACTGCATACAAAGAATTGCTATTTTCAGTGTAACTGAACAATTGCCACATACACACACTATGTGAAATAACTAATAAGAGTCACGTTGTAATAGATAGTAAAGTAGCGTTTAAAGTGGCGAGGCCGAATGTCTGAGAGCTGAGAGAATACTGAAAATTGAAATCCTGGCGTCACTAGTAAACACTCGTTGTCGTCGTTGTCGTCGTTGTTGGTACGACGACACATCGAATTTCAAACGCAAAATGAAAACAGGAATTACATAAACAAATACTCTGGCACGAACACGCCATACACACACTCATACTCACGTAGGTGTTGTTGTGTGTATAGGAAGCTATAGCAGCCGAGCACAACAGCAGCATTCAGTCATGTAAGAAAGGTATGGTCATTATCCTTTTCAAAATTAGTTGCAACTGTATAGGGAGAGACACTGAACAATGAGGCGAAATATGGAGAAGGAGAAATCTTTTTCTTCTTCTTTTTCTTCTTCTTCTTCTTCTTCTGGTATGAAACTACATATATTTTTAGTATTTAGAGAACAATCGCTAACACGATATATTTTATTTTTTAAATTTTTTTTTCAAATAAACAATTAAAAAATATATTTGGACGAAATTTGAGATGCCCTACATATTGATAGAAGTATGTAAACTACTTGCCGGACTTGTATACAATTGTGATCTCTTTTAAGGACTATAAAAGTATGTAAGAATGTACCCCAAAGGTCTCATGCAGCGACTTTCAAATTCAGTTGGTTTAGTCCTATTTTTGTTGATTATAGCTACTGACCTCTTTCTCTTTAAATAATGGCTTTGAAGAAGCTTTCCTTTGCTACATAACCAACGTAAAAACAATTATCGTACATTTTCATTATAAAAAGGTATAAAGATATAACGGATATAAACTAGAGAGGAAACAAAATTCAATCTGTCAACATAATTTTTTAGTTCATTACTATTAACGACAGACTTTTGTGAATATTTAATAGTTTTGTACACACCAAGTGCATAAAAACGCCCATTTCTGGTCCTCCTTCGTTTCGGGCCTCACGTTACCAAATAACTGTCAGACATAGTTTAAATATAGCTTCTGCTGTTGGTGGCGGAGTCAAATATTAAATGAAGAATGTTTAAAAAGTCTAAGCTAATGGAGTATAATAAAGTGGGCGTGGTCGCCTAATGTACAGGCCAACCATAATATAATTTAGCACGTGCTTCCATAGTCCTTAACACGTTCTCTGACACGTGCATCGTTTTCAGTACCAGTAAATCATAGTAAATCTGATTAGAATTGAAAAATTAAAATAAAAATTACTCATGTCACTCTTCTGTGCAATATAATGATGTTTACAAGACTTTTTGAGGACCGTTTACCGATACTCAAAGGCTCTACAAAGTAAGTATATTTTTGATCAGCATTTGAAATCTGAATCGGTGTCAGCGTGTCGGTCTATGTGTCGATGAGATATCGATCTGGTTGAGAATATTGTATTGCATAATAAGCTCGTTTAACAATATTACACATACACTTAACATTTGACAAGTAACATAAGTGTTCCACCGGGACAATTGCTGTTGTTGTAGAAAAATCACAGATAACGCCTTAATATGAGATTTTGTATACAATTTGTATTCAACAATACCTGATTCAATGTGATTCGTTTTGGTCCTTTATTTTGATTTCTGTTTTTAATTTTTTTTTATTTTTATTATAACTTTGCATCTGCTTGATATGAAGTCTGTTAATGTGCAATTTTAGCACGATTACCATATAAAATTTTGTATTTGACGATGGCAAGGTGTATGTACAATATTATCATAATCAAATCTTCTCTTTCTAGACTTTTTTCCATTTACAATATATGAATGTGTTCACACATACATATACATATATGGTATACAAACATGAGTACGTGTTCTCCTCTTTTAAGATAATATAATAACAATAACAAACAATTTTTATCTAAATTTCTCTAACTCGTGATTTAAAAATATTTCTAGACTTCCATGTCAAACCTTTTGTACATTGTTTGCTAAATTCTCTTTATTTTATATATCCATCATCATAATGAAATGGGGGTATATTGGTAGTGTTCAAATGTGTATAAGTACCAGAAGGGATAGAGCCACACCCACCAAAAAATTTATACAAATTTCTACACTGGCGCTCGCAAAAATTGAGATATCGTACTGAAATTCGGCATAAACAATTGTGGCATTTGTTTTAAGTTTTCTTTTGCAACTGGAGCTCTAAAACTTGATTTACATATTCATCATTAATGTCAAAAGTATCGCATTGAATATGAACAAAATCGATTCATGGACTGGCCCACAACTTTAGCAAGTTTAACGTGCTATACATTTCGATTCTAGTATAATAAATTCCAATTTCAAAGGAAACCGAAATTAGTCCTTTATTTGTATATGTATAACGGTACATGAAGAATAGAAATTAGACCACCGTTTGAGGATACATTAATTTTTAGTAGAATTATTTCACAATGTTGAACTCATGACACTCATGGCTAAAATCGACTAATTTTCAATGGATGCTTCGAGTATATATATTGTATTTATATGCAAATAGTTTTGACAGAGCAATGTATTTATGCTGGTGGTTATGGTAAATATTTTTTTTAGAAATTATTTAGAAAAATCTTCTATTTGGGCACTGTCTAGACATCTGGTTATTATTGTACATTTGTACATATAATTTAAATAAAAAGCGTCCTTTTTTAATTAAAAAGGAGCATATTGTTTAGAAAACTACTACACTCTTAGACATATATATACAATAACATACACACACACACAGCGATATGTATGTGAAATTTTTATCGTTTACAAACAATATGTTAAGGCGAGCGTAAGTTTAGAATTTCTACTCAAGCCCAACATAAGGTTGAACTGAAGAATAAAATTCAAATTCTTAAACGGGTGTGCAGCTACTACCATGAATTATAAATTGAATTTGTGTTGAGTTTTGCGGGTACCGCAACTTACATGCCGTAATATACATATATTGTACGCACATACGCACGTATATATATACAAAGATACCCATCACGGCAGTTTCCGTTACGAAACGGGCCGCCACAAAAATATACTGAAGGAACAGGACAAGATAGAGGTGAAATAAAAAACTTTTTCCATTATACACATACACATACTCTCACACACACACACACACACAAATGGTCATTGACTGGCATAAATGTTTCGTTCGAACAAAACAAACACAACGGAGAGTATTAAAAAAGAAAAAAAAAATTAAAAAAAAAAAAAATACACAAGAAAAAGAATCTAAAAAGTATTATGCGACGTAATGAGAGATAGAGAAGGAGAGAAATATATATAATAGTTGAGGTTTCAATACTAATACAGTGGCAGCCATAAGCCGTCTACCAAACAGCGCAATTCTAACTATCAAACCCACAGCCCATGTACTTTTTTTTTTTTAAACAGGAAGGAAGCTAACGAACAACTGCGACAGCAATTATGCACACTCATACAAAATAAATATGTATCTAGTATAGAAATTATCATAAATACATATAAGCAAAATAGCATACTATAATATATGTGTGTATTGTATGTGTATATATATATATACATATAAATGTATTGAAAAAAAAGGACATAATAATAAAATGTGCGTCCCTCTTACAATAAATTTAAACTTCAATATTAACATTTGTATATGAATCTATGTACAAATAAAACATCACATAAACCATATACAAAATTACATAAACTAAAAGTGATTTAGAATAGTATGGCGTCAGCAATAAGAAAAAGAAAAAAGAAAATAAGAAGCAGAATACAAGGCGGTACTCATTCAGTTGACAAGTGACAAAGCGGCAATCAGTCAAGTTTAATTGTAACGAACGTTACTCAGTAAAGCTGCACGAATGTTTAATTAAATGTTTTGAAATCCATATAACTAGCAGCGATACCGTTCCAGCTTCAACATTTCTAAATATTGACTCGATTTTCAAACACTACCAATATTACAAAGTATACAAATGACCTTAATACCCCTAAAAAACTTTTCTACTTTACACTTGTACTGACTTTAAACCTCACCTATTTTTAATTAATTTATCCTCTATCATGCCATTAGAAATTTCTACACGGAACCTACAAAGTATTCGCATCAAAAACTGATTTGATCTAAACTTGTACGTCCGTACGTCCGCCTACTGTTGGCACTTTCACGGTAGTAATCTATGAGATATTGAGGCGGGCCCTTCTGCACGCATATTTCTATTTAAATTGGTCAAAATCGGTCAAAAACCACGCCCGCAATCAACAAAAATCTATTTATCTGTCACAAAAATTATGTTTTAAAGTTGAAATATGTGTCAAAAGTGGGCGTAAATGGTTAAGGGACGCGTCCACAATTTCCAAAAAAATCTTAATCAGCTTAAAACTCCATTTGTAAATTAATACGTAAGAGCTTAAGAGCATAATCATGTATAAGCCACGCCTATTTTTATGGACATGTAGCGGGTATTTCTAGATTTTGGGGCAAAGTAGTGGGCAAATTTAGTTTTTCACCTTGTTTTTAAGATGATGGATTAATATTTATATGGACGTCAAAATGTTTTCAATTCCCAGAAAAAGACGACTAAATCGATATCAAAAACTTTGTCGATCTAGCATGGCTATCTGTCGAGGCCTTTATGAAAATCATTCTCCTGGTAGCAAAAATTGATATTTCGATAAGACAAACTTAGTATTCAATAGTTTTTTGCATGCAGGTTGATATTGAAATTGAGGGAATCTTCAGATAAATGTGAATTTTTTATATTTGTAAGTAAAATGTGATATTTTTATAATGTAACGTCAAGCAAACGCTTTATATGAGTCGCACTTATTTAGAATTACCTAACAACGCATACAAATATATGTATACATACATACGCGTAACGCGTATCCTTTTTGTGTTAATTGAGAACTACAACCAGCGGCTGTTAAGCAAGAGCAAGTTTAAATATGACTTGCATGAATATATTGCATAAGTGTACATATATGTGTAAGTGTGTGTGTGTGTGTGTGTATGTATTAATGTGTGCATTAGCGCTAAACCAATACCTAAAACATTTTTCATTGTTATACACCGCTAAAGAAATAAAATTGCTTATGAGAAAAGTATGTAGAGATGCCTAACCGAGAGGAGGGAGAAAATGATGGAAAAGCAACAAAATATGCGTCCCCCTTTTTTTTTTGCGTTGTTTGTTAAGCTATCATTGTTTTTATTATTATTTACTATTATTTTCATTCTGCTTGAGCCGTTGCTTTTATTGTTGTTTTATATGTTTTGTGTATTTTTGTTACATTTTCTATTTACTGCACAAAATTCTTTCCATATATAAATTAGTTGAAACGTAGCTACAACTATATACATACTTATAAAGCACGTACGTATGTATGTGTTGTACGCAAATTTACGAGAAGGCATACATGCACACAATCGAATTTTTGCACTTTACACATGTACAAACAAGTATAGATTAATCACTAACCATGTGTGTGTACACGAAACACGTACATTACCACTGCGCACACTCCAAATTCGTTCGGCTTCGTATACATACGACAACGATGTATTTGTCATCATAAAGGCAACAGGACTCAATTGCAGTGCAATATAAAATTAAAAAAAAAATCAGAAAACAGCAAAATGAACACGAACACACACTCGCATACGTACACATTTTGGATATTGTGTGCTTTACCAACACATATATATTATTGGTATATGTATATGTTAATAAATGAGAGGACCTATAACAAAAAATATGAACAGTTGTTGTACACACTTATCATCTTCATGTTTTAGAAATTTTCTATTACGAAAATGTTTTTTTCTCCAATTCAGCTCTAATCTGATTTCATTAAGATTTACGGTAAATGAATTTAACGGTGCAAATGAAAATTTGTAACACACCAAAGACTTCATATACAATACATACATACTATTGATTATATGGGTACGCAATTCTGCGATGCCATTTTGTAATGAAAACGAGTAAAAAAAGGCGTAGAACAAATCTTAAATACCTTCCAAATAAGAGCGTCTTTATTATACAACCTCACCCATTTTGGGCATACATCGAAGGATTGGCTAGATTCAAATTTTAACTTCATGGCTTAACCTGGCGATAGAGAGGAAGGATTTCCGAATTCCAGCTCAGTATTCCAAACACCCGGACTTGCGGACATTATTAAATTGTCTCAGATTTCGATGCTGATCAAAAATGGAGTCTTTAACAGTTCCTATAGTTGCCTATGCAATGATAAATTTAGCAATTCAAATGGACAGACGGACATAATCAAACCGCTTCGGAGGGTCATACGATAGTTACAATATCATAGCATAGTTAAACTGCGTGTTGCTTAGGTTGCTTTGGAACGGGCCCGGTACTACCTCCCATAAATTATTGTATATTGAAAAGTATTGCAAGATCCAGTTGTCAGTTCAGTCCACAATAATCTGCAATTGCTGTACTGTGGATGTGCTCATAAACCAATTTGGCCCATTTTTAGTACAAAGATGCGTGCCCGAGCCTTTCTTTGAACACGAGGAAAAATAAAATTTTTCAAACAACATGAGTGTATAGGTTTTCTCTACTGATCATTAATGCGAAATATGTTTTAAGGACGCTGAAATCCAGATACTCTACTAAGTATAAATACATATAATATTATTTCATTATCGTCATCATTATGGCCGATTACAACCTATGTAGGTCTTTGGTCTGTTGCAAAAGAGAACACCACCAGCTTCACTCTTAGATGCGCCTTCCCAAGTTTTTCATTATATATTAGCATTAAAATCTAAATCGATCTAAGGCGCGTTTGTGTTTGTTAGCTTTTATGAATAATGATTAAAATATTCAAATATTGGCCACATAAAGGTTCATTTAAAAAGAAGAGTTGACTGGAAAAATGTAATATGATTATTGTGTATTAGGAAGCGGTAAAGGCACGTCCTCCTACGAGTAGCAAATTTGAAAGAGATATCACAAAAACTCTCTGAAGTACACGTTGAGCACATAAACACCGAACCGAACTATCATTCTCAAGTCAATTCGAACGATAAATCCAAAACATAAACTCCAAGACATAAATGATTTTATGAATTTTTAATTATTTTAGACTGTCTTTAATTTATTTAAGAAATTATTGTTAAATTTGTCATTCCGCTACCTTGATTTGAAACTTGGAGATATTGATCATTTAACTCGCTGAAGAAAAGTACTCTTCGAACCTCCCCCAAATTACTAATAAAGGATTATCGATAAAGTTTTATTTTTTTCGTTTAATTTTTCTAAATTTACAATTCACGACACCGGAGTTTGACCTATATTCGCATATGTTTCGGTTCAATACCTGTTGCATCACTGAAATCTTTTGTTTTCCAATGAATCACCCCAGAAATGCATTATAATAAAATCACCTGATCTCACCCTTTAAACCCTTAAACTTATGGCAGAGTTAAGTGCTAATGTGGGAATTTAATTGTACGTTTTTTTACTTGAAAATTTTAAGGGAAAATCCCAACCGCATACAGAGAGTATTATAGTATAGGGTGTATAATGGGAAAATCGCGAAACATATTCCAAATCGTGATAATAAGGACAAATGCGATGGTTGGAGAAATGACACAACATTGGTTTAATTAAGAACAACAAGTTGCATGAATTGGTGGTTGATAGAATGTAGAAGAGACCACCACATGCTTGCTTCCTTCCTACCTAACTTCCTTTTAACCATCACATAACTAGATAATTAACAACAATAGAAACACTGACACTGACAAGGGAGTGCTTAAGTTCAATGAGAGATTATTGTGCCAACATTTTGGGAGGCCAACACAAAGGATGGATAACGTATTGTAGTGTAATGGCAAGTCACGGCAAACTTGGTGCCTTTGTATGGGCGGCCGGTAATAAATTGGGGGATGAATTCTCGGTCTCGGTGGTTGCTACAACTAAATAACTGGTTCAAGGCCACCAGACATCCTTGCACCTAGAAAACATGCGTGTCATTTTCCACCCTTTTTGTAGGCACTTTGAACTCCAAATCAAAACATTGCTGCAGTATGTAGATTGCTTTGGTTATTGGTTCGTTCGTTGGTGGTGGCTATAAGTCAGTCTATCTGTACCTTATGTACATTATTCTCGTAGTGTTGCGGATGGTTGGTGGTGGTGGAGGAAGCAAGTACAGCTTTAACCGAAACATACTTATGGTGGCTGATGATGACGACGATAATGGCAACGTCATAAAGAATCCACCACTTGCTCTCTACCATACATGCATTCATTGCTCGGTGGATGAAGAGCTGCTAATGTCGGTAATGGTGGTGGAACTGCTATTCTCTTTCCATAATAAAAACATTATTAAAACCATAATCATAACAACAATAATCATACACGGATATTGTTTATAAAATGTCAGCTGATTTGTTTTGATACAAAAACAGCTGATTGTGTCCACACGATAACTCAATTCGACTTGGTTTATAAAGAAATGATCATAAATTGGGAAGGACATCTTACCCGATTTACATAATGATTTGATAAATTTTTCAAATTATTCAGGAACAATTAATAAATAGTATATATTATCACAGAAGAGAACTGATAAGCTAAAAAGAGAAAAATAGAGACAGAGAGAGAGAGAGAGAGAGTTGCGCGCAAAACATTTCGGTCGAGCAAAAGGAATGAACCGGAGGAGGTAATAATCGAAAGGAAATGCAAGAAAATCTATGGGGCGATATAACAAAAGGCAAAAATTACTTTTCGAGATTACAACAGTCCTTAAATAGAGGCACATACATAAAATGAAATAAAACCAACCACACAAACATCAGAACAAAAATGCACCGGGCTGGAAAGGACTCCATTTTCACACAGACACACGTCTACTTTTTTTGTATATCTAGAATACAAAAACACATATATTACACATGTTTCATTTCGATAGATGTGAACGACCTAAAAATGAAAACAACAAAGCGTAGCCTTTAGCCAGATGTTTTATTTAAATGGCTCTATCTATTTAACTCCATGCCACAACTGCCGCGCTTACAGCAGGACATCCATTTAGGACAACGTCACAACACAATGAAAACTGTATGTATATCTAAGGAAGGGCTCAAAACAAACATTTCACAAACGCACAAACCTTGTAGAAACAAATGTGGAGCAGCTACAGTGCAGTAAAAAGTGTCTCGTGTCTCAATTTATATCCATTCCGTTTATATAAAACAAAAGCCACATTAGTGTTTTTGTCCATTTCTGAGTATGAATGCGGTTCTTTCTACACAAAAATTTTCCCTTATTTTCGTAGATATAAGAATGCAGGCAATGTTTCATATAATAATAATTACACTGTAGTACAAAATTACATTTACTTTTTCCGTTAGCCTTAACGTAAAGCAATTAGCGCCAATATGTCCTAAAATGTTGGTTGTTTCAAGATCACCAATCTCAAAGGGTGTTTATTTGATAGGATAAATTACGTGGATCAGAGACCAAAAATCATTCAAAAAAATGATTTTTAAGGTTAGCAAAAAAAGTGTGAACTAGAAGGTATACTATACAACCATCGAATAAAACAACAACCGTAAAGACTTAAACATCGTAAAAGTGGTAGATTTGAATGAATCAGGAGAAGTCTGCTGTGTATTCCAAAATTCTCATAACTTTTTTGAAAAGTTTTTCTAGGTTCCGCATAAGACCATACTAAACAAAAATGAACTCAATTAAATACCATTTATTGTGACAGCCTATCTATCACCAACGAACAGCTGCGCCAAAGATTTTCCAAACCTAAAAATTACTGTGCCCCTCATAAGTGATAGGGTATAAAAACATATGATTCCATGACAGTAAGTTTGTAATTTGATATGTTTAATGGAAGCCCATGAATAATGGATGCATACATACTTAAGAAAGAGAAAAAAACACCCTACTTACTTCCTAAAATAAATGATGCATCCGAAGATCAAATTACCAACAAATAATCTTATATACTGACGAAATGTTGCTTGTCATTAAAACAAGTTTTCTATATACGTGGAGTCTTTTTTTTTTTTTTTGGTAATAAGGAAGAAGGACAACAAACATGAATGTCGTTGAGACAGAGTATAAAAAAAGAACAGGAAGCTAAAGCTTGGTGAGTGTGTGATAAGCCACAATAAAGAAAAATTACGATATTTTAGCATTCAATATAAAACTGTTGTGAGAACTGTTTTGATAAACGAAAGTGTTCATTACCTTGAATTAAAAAAAACAAAAACCCGCAAAAAGGTTATATTTGACGACTGATTGGACGTATGTATATGTATGCCTTCTTGTGCTGGTTACAAATGGAATGACAGATTTCTTCTGTGTAGCGTATGTTGTAATACGTTTTTATTTTGTTTTCCATTAAAACTTACGCACACGTCATTACATGCCACAAGAACACAACAGATGTTTTATAACTATTGTACGTAATAATGATGAGATAATAAATAAATAAATAATAAATTTAAAAGCAAACGCGCCTCTAACCATATGCGCAACGTATAACATATTTGTCTTAGGTCAAGGTGTCTTTTCTTCTCGAACCAATCAAGTTTGGCTTTGTTTTCTTCATACACAAGGAACTGTTCAAAAAGCGTGTGATCTTTGTAGCTCATGCCATAAGGGTAGATTCATTCCATTTAAAATCTAGCAAAAAAACAAACAAGAAAATATAAATGCACGCATTTGAGCGTTTCTCCTTAACTTAAAAACAATCATTGCACCGTAAGATGTGTTAGTGACACGATCGCGTATGGAGCGGTTGATAATCAATAAATTATTCCCGAAATAAGTGAAATTTATTACGAAGGACTTCATTTAAAGTCGTGCTTATAAAGAGGCAAAAAGCTGTACTTGATCCAGGCCACCTCTTGGATGCGCAACACCTCAGTGGTGTTATCTTATTTCGAGCAGTTGTATTCGCGCCGTAACATTTTATTTGAAATAAATGGGCGAAAAGTGAAGTTATCTCGTTTAGATGATAAATCCATAATATATACCCCGGGTGAAATCTGCTTTGGATATAAATCGTTGCTTTTTATAAAAACCAGCTAATTTCAATAAAACCCAGAGTGTTATTTTTTATCCATATACGTAAAACTCGGCATCACTTCATTGATTGGGATAATTCCATCCTAAACAACTCAAGATCTATCATTCGAATGGCAAAGTTTATATATAGCTCGGCTACGTCGGCTCACATTTTATAAGGAATGACGGACTAAGAATGAAATATTATTTTTTAAAGGCTGGACTTGACGACCAATGCACCCTCCTGTTACATTACTTAATAAGCCAAATATATAAATTGTTACGTCACAATGAATCCTTATTTAACCACATTTACGAAATATGTGTATGTGTATATCTTTATGTGTATTGCGTACAACAACAGATGAATCAACAACCATTTTGGGCACGTGATATTTAACAAATGGACAGTAGAACATATTAGAAATATAATTTAATGAATGAAAATAGATGAAAACACGAATATAAACTAAAAAAAATTACAAGTGTTTTAGCAATTCTCTGTTGTTTTTTGATGTCTAATAGTTTTAGCAAATCATTTATATTGTATGCTTAACCACTCTTGTAGCCGATTTACGCATACTTATTACCAAGAGAAAGGGAGAGTAATATAATAGCGAAAAATGTTTAAAAAAAAAACTGATTAAATAAATTAATGAAGTAAAACAAAACAAATAAATGAAAATAAAAATAAAATTGTTTAATGAGATTAATTTCGCTAAAACAAGTAAAAGAGAAATACAAAATAAAATTGCGAAGATTGCTCACAAAAGGGAAAAAGTGTGGCATCAAAATCGATCAAACGGAATTGTGTAAATGCATTAATGGAGGAAAATCGATTTTTTCTCGTCTTTTTTTGCATAATTATGCATTAGACCAAAATATTTTTATTTACTTGATGAAAAATTGCAAAAAATGTTCCGAGGTAATAAATCTTTTTCATTTTGGAAAATTAATGTAACATAAATGAACGGTGTCTTACCTTTGCTAGTACAGATA
This sequence comes from Ornithomya fringillina, assembly GCA_963978525.1. Taxonomy (NCBI): domain Eukaryota; kingdom Metazoa; phylum Arthropoda; class Insecta; order Diptera; family Hippoboscidae; genus Ornithomya; species Ornithomya fringillina. The sequence goes on along the minus strand of OZ021694.1, from coordinate 18,374,116 downwards.
AGGTGCTTTTTTTTAATTCTTAGTTATCACTTTAATAATAAACACTTAAACATAACTCGATACATTCTAACAAAACCGTTGTTGCATTTTTCATAAAAACCTAATAATTACACTTTCAATAGCTTAAAATTGAAATAAATATAAGCGGACACAATGTTTTAATGATTTTTGCACTTTTCACACGCACAGTAAACTAGGTGTACGTGACAACGAAAACAATCATTCACAATATTATTTGTTAGCTATTGCACTTTGTTTCGTTTATTTACACCCCATTTATTTTTCTTATTTTCTTTACTTTGTTTCATACAAACGAACACTCAAGCAGGGTTGATAACTTTGCACTTTTTTCATTGTCAATGCATGTAATAAAGGAACAAAGTTAAAGTTGTGGAATATTTTGCATTGCTGTAGCAACGCATTCGTTTATTGCAACCTATCCTAATTAAATTCCCACAATTAACTGTGCTTGTTGATTAGACATTTCTGATGTACTCCTACTACATAAAAATCAATAAATCACATTCATAATAGATACCTATTCACCTAGATAAAATGCAACACACACATGGTTGAAAAATTTCTAGCCTAATGAAAAACGAAGGATGTTATCGAAGATTGAAACCAAACGCTTACAACCGAGCATGATAAGCTGTTTTTATTTAAATATATTGCGTACAAGTTGTAAAGTACCGACGATCTACAACATATATGTTGGCATAATATTTATATAAAATAGAAAATGTAAACATGTTCACTATTAGAAACGAAACCAATAATCCCTTATGATTATGAAAATGATGACAATAATGAGAATAATTTTTCGCAACGTACATAGTTCCCAAACACATTCATTTTATCGGTGCCTAGCAACAAAATGGCCCCACATTGAGGCAAAAGTAAATCCCTTTATATTTTTACTTGTAGTGTACTATTTACTGTGCTAACGTACAGTCACATAAATAACCTTTTCTTTATATGTATATAGTTACGTATTAATGGCATATACAGCACATCCACATTTGAAGCGTCCTTGGGATCATCATTGTAATATAAAATGTTGCAAAATGCAGGAGCCACGAAAATATCGGTCTAAATCTGCTAATCCACCTTCACTGGAACCTGTGGCAACCATACCGATAGCTGACATTAAACCACGCTTTGTATTACCATTTTCTATTGAATCACAACAAAAAAATACTATCGTCATGAGAGGTCCTATAGAAGGACCTAAAAACCATAACAATGTTACAAATGCTGGTAGAAAAATGAAACGTCAGTAATGTTTTATATCACGTTACCAATTATTTTTCATTATTAGTAATAATTTTATTTTCAATAGAATCTACGAGAAGTAAAATTGGGGAGACAAACTTAACCAAAACCAATCGTAGTTCTTCATTTCGTATGTATTTTGATCGTGGAGATTTACCCATTAAAATGGAATATTTATGTGGTGGTGATAAAATTGGTTGGACGGTAAGCTTTACAAAGTATTTGTTTGAAAAACATACAAATATGTATATATATATATATATATAGATGTTATAAAAAGTAAGTTGACTTGAAATTTTGGAAAAAAAAGAAAACTTTTACCACAAACTAAACTTATGAAGGGTTAGTGTTTGAAAAAAAACAAAAACAAAAACAAAACCAATTTAAATATTTTGTACAACACGCAAGAACAAACCGAATTGCTTTCCGATATAAAAATGTATTTATATGTTTATTTATTTCAATGACTCAGGCATTGAAAAACTAATGCAAATGATTTGTTTTAGTTTTTCCAAAGAGGTCACCTTGTGTGATGGTGTAATTTAGTTTAAAATATTACAAACTTTTGTAATATTTTAGGTAGACGTAGAGAAACTTGACTACAGCTTATATTTACCATTATTCTTTGATGGCCTCTCGGAGACTGAACATCCTTATAAAACTTATGCCAGACAGGGAGTAACAGATTTGTTAATTGCTGGCGGAGAACGCATACCACCAGTTATCCCGCAACTAATATTACCATTAAAAAGTAACTGTTCATTTACTTTACTTTACCACAACTGCTAAATTAGGCCACAACACGCATCTTCTCTTAAGCTAATGAACTTTTCAGCTTTTTATTTGTCTGGTAAAGTTTTTATTTTAATTTAATACTTTAGCACGCAATTGCAAACTTCCTTAAACAAAACAAAATTAAAATGATGACGTAGGGAAAAGCACCCTTTAAAAATTATTCTTACTACATGGTTGTGCGTTTCTATTTTTAGATGCTCTTAACACTAGGAACTTGGATGTTATGTGTACAACTTTAAAAATTATACAACAATTGGTTTTATCCTCGGATGCCGTGGGTCCGGCTTTGGTGCCATTCTATCGTCAATTGTTGCCCATTTTTAATGTGTATAAAGTGAAAAATTGTTAGTTGAATTGGATCGCTCAAGAGGCACTATTGTGAATTATATGTTTTATGCCAATTTCAAAATAATTTCATCAGAATTAAAAATATTATAAACTCTTACCAATTTCACAATAGCTTCAAGGCGTTCTCAATATGTAGTAATAAATATAGTTTTAGTTTTGATTAATATTTATTGTAAATTTCAGTGAATTGTGGCGACGAAATCGATTACTCGCAAAAGAACAACTTGAACTTGGGAGATTTAATTGATGAAACCTTGCAAGTGTTGGAATTGCATGGCGGTGAAGATGCCTTTATCAATATTAAATACATGGTACCCACTTATGAATCATGTTACTTGAATTAAGAAACAAAATTTAAACACATTGATTAAATTTTGATTTTATTATAGTGATAGTTAAAGTGATATTCTGTAAAGTTTGCTTCTCAAGAATATGAGGTTAATTAATAATAGAAAAAATAAATCAGTCTATTGTTGAAAAACGTATCAGTTTTAAAATGCAAAAGCTATTTCTGTAAAGGGCTATACTTGAGAGATGAAACTTCATTCTGATTTAGAGCTGTAGCGGATCTAAAAAAGATTTATTTTATATTAAAAAGGTAAAAGCAGTTATATTAAAAATCAACTTACAACTGTGTGTTAAATTTAAGATTTTCTTGATCCACTTATTCATTGCTGTAGGGAGAAAAACGATTGTACAGATTCCAAACTGAATTCATAAACTTTTCATTATATTTAGCGAGACCATAACGAGAATTCATAACTACGTGAAATATGTGGGAATAAGAAAATAAATATGCTTTAGTTACAAATGCAGATATTTTCTACTTACCTTGGCTTTTATCATTGGGAATTTTATCATTATATATATCATCTGCAGTATTACAATGACTTGACAACATTAGATTGTTGTTATTATAATATTCTCGCAATTTACAAGCTGCAAATGCCGCCTGAGGTAGTGAAGCCATTTTGAAACAGTCTGCAAGACAATTTAGTATAAAAGTCGTACAACGAATGATTAAAAACCTTCTAGAGAATGTGATTACACTCATATGCAAAACACAACACAAACATCCAAGTGCTTGTATATGTACCATATACGAAGTGAGAGCTTTTTTATGCCCACTCTCTTTATCAAAATGTTTGTAATATATGGTTTGCATTAAATTCTGAAACGTTCATCCGACTACATCGATCACGCCCACAACGAAATTTGGACTGAATACATTCAATAATTTTTTATTGCAGCTGAAGTAGGAAGGATGCCATATGAAAATGGCGGGTGAAAATTGTACAGAAATCATTACCAATGAAAAATTATACATTAATATAACAAAGTGAAGGGTACTCAAGATTTGGCCTAAGCCAAATATAGCGAAGCACCAAATATTCTTCAACATTATCAAGATTAATAATGTGTTGATAATGAATCTTCCGTCCATCCCTACAACCTTACTTGCTATAAGATTTAACTAAAATAGTCTGAAAGTAATATAAGTATGAAGTTGTGCATTTTTTTTACCTTGGAGTAGCTGCAATCGTATCAGTGAAATTACCTAGCGGAATAGAATGTGTACAAATATCGAGCAGAAAACACCCAAAAACTGCAATACACCTAATTAGGACGACTTGTTTTATTCGTCAATTATGAAATTTCATAACTTCCATATTATATATCTCGTATTATAATTTTACAAAAATAACACTATGTAATTATATATGTAACATATACTAGAACTACTACTACATTAATTAGCTGTTTCGCATGCATCCACCCAGTCATTGTATACATCCAATGGCTCTGATAAGAAATTTATTGTTGTCTGATAGTCTTCCAAACAGACTCGGCATGCTATACGGGCAGTATTTCGACTCTTGTCCATTTTCACTTCACATGTTTTCTCGTGATTACAAAATGGACAATTAAATTGTTGATCCAATGGCTGAATATTTTTACGTTTTGGCGGAGGCTTTCTTTTCGATTTTCTTCTACCCATTGCACTTTAGTACATTTAAATTCCACTATAATATATTATTTTAATATTGTCGAACTTGAATTCTTTTTAACACGAATAAGCAGTGTTTTTAGTTAAATTCTCAATAATATAGTTTGACAGATACAATTCAAACACGGCATTCTTTTTATTTTCAATCTTTTATTATTTATAACTATTTTCTTAACTCTTTACTTTGTTGAATATACATATGTATATCATTAAATTCAGAGATGTTATAGATATAAAAGGACAAACGAAAATAAACAGGCCGCAGCAATTTATTTTTATATAGTTTTTAAATGTGAACTCATTTTATCAAAAAGCAAATAATTATTAATTAAAGTCTTAGTCCTTATTTAGAGTATAATAGTATAATTTCTAATTAATGTTCTTATACGCCATTTAATAAACACAGATCGTTATGCGGTTTTATAATTCATTGTTCTTATTTATGTTTCACTTGTACTTTATTTCACAATGCTTTTGGTTTATATCAATAGAATGTAAAACAGAAAAAACAGAAAAAAATCTAAATACTTGCAAATTATATTTGTTTATATATATTTTCTTGAAAAGTATTTTATCTCCACAAGTAAAGACAGTTCAATATAGTTTTTAAATTTCTTTTTATAATAAAAGTAGGTTGAAGTTTCTTATTCTCACATATATATAAATAACGAATGATACTGAAAGAAAGGGTAATTTCGCTTTAATTCGAATTAATTCGCTTTGTTATATACATATGTGTGCTTTTCTGTAAGCGTTGCCATTCAATAAAGCATAAATATGGTTAACTAAAGTTTTCTACATTATCTTGATATTAAAATGTAACTCATTAATTCAATCAATGATTTATATTGAATTTAATAAATTTAAAGTAGTTGTTAATAAGAAAATAATAACTTTATATAAAATAAGAAAAAGAATGTTTGCGATTTCCTTAATCTGGCATTGTTTAAACATGCCGCTAATCGTTTTATAATTTGCAATTTTTTTTGTTTGCTGTATACTCGAATTATATATTTTTTACGTAGTTTTAACAGTGTGCATTGCGAAATTTGTTTTTGATTTAAAGATTTAAAATAAAAATCACCAAAGAGAAATAAATCGGTTTTAGATGCATAACACATAAAATAAATCAAAGAAAATAGGTATGATATTTGCTTTGGTAAAAAACGAAAATTAGTCTCGCCAATATTTCCAGTGCAGAAATAGAAATTGAAATAATTTGTTATAATTAAAAAATCCAGTTTAAAACGCTAAACGAAATAAATTCAAGTGTGGCGAATGCAAAATGAGTTCCTATTCGCAAGCCGATCCTATAGCGTTGAGTTTCAATGAGACATGCTTACGCATGTCCGATATACAATTGCTGCAAGGTCCCCACTGGCTAAACGATCAGATTATATCATTCTATTATGAGTACCTGGAAAGGATGAAATATAAAAACAATCCAGATTTATTGTTTGTGCCACCTGAAGTAACGCAGTGTATGAAGCTAACAGATGATGGTGAATTGGAGACGTTATTAAACCAACTGGGGGCACCTAAGAAGCCATTTATATTCTTTGTATTGAATGACAATGAGAGCCCACAAGCCGGTGGTACACATTGGTCTCTGTTGGTGTTCTCACGTCCCGAAAAGACTTTCTTCCACTTTGACAGTTGGGGCAACAACAACACAAATGCATCGCATCAATTTGTTCAGCGTATTAAAGATGCCTTGAATTGTCGGAATTGTCACGTCAAGCCGATACGTTGCTTGCAACAAGTGAACGGCTATGATTGTGGCATACACGTGATCTGCATGACCGACAATATTGCCGATAATGTGAATCGTTATGAATGTGTGGAGGGTGTGGGGCCCTTACATCAAGACACCATCAGTGCAAAACGATCGGATCTACTCAAATTGATACAATCGCTGGGCGGAAAAGTCTAAATTCTCTCATTTTCTCTCTCTCTCACTGTTGTTAGTCTCATAAGGTCTCATGCTCCCATTTACATTTGTTCAATTCACAAACTATTATTGAGGTTTATTTAAATTTAATTGAATTGCATTTTCCTTTACTTCTGTATTACATTTTTGATATATATATTTTATATATACGTATATTTCGTAGGTATGCCTAAGACAAAAAACTCATGTTTATTTTTTTTTTTTATACATTAATTAGTATGTAGATCTTAATGAAAATGGAATACATTTCACATTAATAATAATAAAAAACAATACAATCTGTGTGGACGTGTATACATATTCTAAATGATATGTATGTATATCTCAAACAGAACTCGTCTAAAAATAAACACAAACAACAAGGACAGTTGAAAAGTTTTACAAAAAATATATTTATATGTATACATACAGCGGTACAATTGAGATTGTACCCTTAGATTTACACTTTACATATTAACCGTTGAGTAGAAAGAACAAGCTTCATTTTAAATGAAATAAAATATATATATATATATATAATATACAAAATTTAATTATGCTTGTGTACAAATATTATAATTGGGCAAAATGTTGTATACTCTTGAGGAATGTGAAATGTTCAGTATATTTCAGACGGTGCGCAGTAGAATAACTACGGAGATTTTGACTAATGTCCTTTCACGATAAATTCTAAATCCATTAACCATGTTCGTCTGTGTGTCCATTGTTATTTATTATTAGTTATTTTCAATTCTAAACTGTGAACTTTACATACCATGCTTGCCCAATAGAATCCGATATGCAAGTTGGTACATAACCTGCCACACTCCATGTTTTAATTCCTTGCAAGATTTGGCCTAAGGCAAATGTAACCTTTTTTTACTTATATTTTTAATTCTTTGTCATTTCTTAAATGATCAAATGTATATTTTTCGTATAGATATCTAAAAAAAACAAACACAAATACATCCCTATAGCAAACGTGTATGTACAGTCAATTTGTGTATATGTACGTATATCAAAATTATATGTTTATATTGTATATTAGTGAGTAGGTGGTAGCGGGATCTACGGTCACACTATGTTAACTTTAAACTTTAACTGCAGGACGACACCAACCGCCAAAGGCTTTCTCCAACTCCTCAGCTACGGCTATACACAAACGGTCCTGGTGAAAGTTGGCAATTACTTGTACACCAATGGGCAAGCCTTCAGAGCCCAATTGCCCCAATGGTATGGTGGTGGCAGGAAAGCCCAGCACATTTGTTATGCCCGTATAGGAGAAATTGAGGGGTCGAAATAGGGGCTCCATATGATAGGGAGCTACGGTGGGATGAGTAGGATAGATGAGTATACCATTATCACCTAACAATGCTTGCATATCAGCACGCAATTTATTTCGTTTTTTAACCATATGATGATATTTCGGGGAATCGTAACGACATTGCAGTTTATCCATAATGACCGTAAGCAAAGCGATTAAGGTATGTTTAGATGTGCCAACCATCCATTTCACCAGCTCTATGTAGGGGTTAACAGCATACTGTAGATTGCCCAACTGATTATCAAAGCCCTTTCCCGAATCATCCTTCATATTGGCAAACCACATGGACGATGATTGACGAAATTCTGGTATTTGCACTTTTTGAACTGGGACTTTGAATGTTTCACTAAAATACTTCACCACACGATGCATACCGTGCAGGATGTCCGAATCAACTGGCGACACAAAGCGGCCGCCACCATCATTCTCCTGATAGAAGAATTTCACTTTAGACAAATCGACCGGTTCATCCAGCTTTAGTAGCTCTGCTCTATCAGCAGCCATAACTTTTAACATTGGTTTTATATCCTCGGCATGACGGACTATGGGACCAACGCCTAGAAAAGACTTTTGCTCTTCACTGTATGGCATCGGATATTGCCCCTTGTTAGATACAACAAATTTTGTGGGATTGTGACCGAACACACCATTGAAAAAAGCTGGCATTCGTATGGAACCGCCAATATCAGAACCAATACCAAATGGTGAAGCAGCAGCTGCTTGAATGCAACCTTCGCCACCACTCGAGCCGCCCACTATACGATTGGTATCATACGGATTACAAGTGCGTCCATGTACTGTATTACTGCTCTCCCACCACATGCACACTTCTGACACATTCGTTACAGCAAATGGTATAGCACCGGCTTTACGCATCAACGCTATACTGTCGGCATCTTCAGTGGCTCGATAATCACGTCTGGCATATAATCCAGAAGTCTGTAGTAAACCTTTACATATCAAGCGAATTCGAAAAGAACGAACGAATAAATATTTATTCTTCTCAAACCATAGGCGCATATTTATTAAATACCTTTTACGCCTATACAATCTTTGGTGGTAATGGGTATACCGAGAAATGGTTTTAGTTTCGCCACTTCTTCTTCGCTATATTTTCCGGACTTTATGAAATTATCAGCTTCTTTGGCCTGTTTTAAGGCTTGCTCAAAACAATTGTCCACCACACAATTTAAAAGCGGATTCACTTCTTGGATACGCCGCATAAACGATTCCACCACTTGAACACTACTTATCTAAAATGATAACCGTTACAGGAGAAAACGATAATATAGAGCAAATTAACAACGTGTACCACACCTCTTGTTTTCGAATTTTCTTGGCCAAAGAAGAAGCAGACTCCAAAAGTACAGGGTCTGTTATAGCCGGCATGTGATTACCTTTTCTTCCATAAATCATTTGAAATATAAATCTTACTATAATGCTGCTCAGATAGAATGCCCGATTCCCAAGAGCAACCCAAAACGATAACGATTTCTGAGGGGCACTCCCTATAATTTTGCTGCCGTTGGCGTGTAGATTGTGCATAGCCGTAGACTTGGTCATTTTCTGAACTTTGGAATGTAATTTTCGAAACGTATTTTGTACACTTTTTTTATATTCTTTACGTATTTACGTAGACTGTTGCTGCTAATCCTTGCCTGAAAATGAAACGAAAGCTTATTAATTATTATTAACTGCAGCTTTGCAAACACAATCTTATACTGAATACTTGTGCATATATACAAATACTTATGGATGTCGGATATACTACATATATACAAGCTTACGTTTGATAAAACGTTTTATTTGCCTTTATACATATATTGAATGAAACAAAAAGTTCACTTAAAAATCAAAGCACTATGAGAAGTACAAAGGTCGCATAATCAGTGCGTATGTATATAATTATAATTAAACGAACGGAAGTAAAAAGTAATATTTGGTCCAAATCAAATCCAGTTATCGACTGTTAGCATATTTTTTTGAAGTTCTTGTACGCAGGTTGGCATTAATTCCAATTGGTTGCACCGTACGCGCCCACTCAAAGTCCAACAAGAAAATTAAAATCATAGACACAAAGAATATTGCGCCTAAAAAATGTATTGAGCAGATACTACATTAAAAGATTCAACAAGTCATTTATATATATAAAATAAATTGACAGAGACCGCAACTATATATCATATAATTTTCTATAAAAACTCGAATGACGTAAAAAAAAGTGGATGTTGTAGTAGTTAGTATTATTGTTTTATATTTGATATCTTTATTTTCAAAGTAGCGTAAGTCTATTTTTTACCGAAACATGGATAACTTTTTTATTAGTCACTCACTTTGCTTATATTTATTTTTTTATAATCTTTAATATATATATATATATAATATATATATATAATTTATTGTGTAGCGATCACAAAGTCTATGTTGCAGTGGATTTATTGTTATTTTATACACCCTTTCACGCACAATGTATTACATTTGTGATTTTGTAAAAGAAAAGTTTTCAACTTACATTACTCTCCTCACGAAGCACTCGTAATACTGTAGGAATGCTTTTTTACTAAACACTCAAGCAAATGAATAAAGTTTTCTTTTTTTAATTAAGATAAATGCAAGCATAACAATTATAAACAAGTATAATTTCATATAGCCCGCAAGCAAACGGAATAAAATATAAACACACAAATCAACTTCACAACGTACGGCAAGATAACGAACTTCATCAACGAATTACCCGTAAATTTCACGAGTTGCCACCTGGGAGATTTAAATATGAAATTAATTTAAATGAATATCAGAATATGTAGAGGATAATTTTTTATTAAATGTGTGTCACTGTGCAAAATTATTTATAGAATTTTTTGCGAAATTCTGGGTATTCAAATGTGGATAATATGTCACGACGATGTCAGGATGTGGTCACCCTGCCATTATAGCTTAATGGGCTGGCTACTCTATCGCATAAAAAATAAAAAACCAAAAAACACAAAATAAACAAAGAAAATTACCAACGGTACGCGAATGCCACCAAACGTTATTATACCAGGAAAAGCCAGTGGTGGTGCCAAAGAATACAAAATATTGCGTGAGATTTTAATAAAAATTAAGCAAAAGCAAAACTCGAAAAAAAGGCCCGAATGGATTATGTGTATTGTGGGAGCGATTCCATGGGGCCGCCCCCCGATGATATATTGAGTAAGTAGAAAGCAAATGAATAAATGTTTTGCCCCTTTGCCAACTTGTATCTAAACTTTTAGACGTCTACGACGGTGGAGGGGGCCGACGTTCCACTGCACACTACTCGCCAAATTTTAGTAGTTTCAATATAGGTGCCAGCGATTCAGACTATATGGAACTGGTTCCGATATTAGCTGATGGTGGAGAGAATTTTGGTGTCTCCGCTGTAACTTTCGATAACTATGAGGAATTGCTTTGGATGGGTAATCAAGGAGTAAGCAGCGAATATTATTTTGCGCTCTGTTTCTAAATCTAATCTTTGCTTCTCGTTTGGATGCAGGGTCACGTTACTTCCTACTACAGCAGCAATATGCAAAAATATACATCATTTCAGGTACATGCCAGTGATATAGTACGACAAATCACTACAATGGATGCCGGCATATTAGTTTTAACTCAGACTTGCCTAAGACATCAAATAAGACGCGGCCTACCAAAATTTACACACAAGTACAATTTGACAAGATAGTAAAGACATGCAGAGCCTTGAGCAAATTTATTTAATTTATTTATAGATCGAAAAGTTTGTCAGAAATGGTGTGCATGCAGCAACTATCATCCCACCGCTTAATAATGGCTGGTTTGCAGGAAGAAATGATTGATTTTGATTTGCATACCTTAAAGGAAACCAAATTGGAACAAGTGGGTTCAGCCGGTTGTACTGTATTGCGGCATAATTCACGCTACCTACTTGCCGGTGATCCTTTCGGAACGGTAACCTTGCGTGATTTGAATACGTTACATGTAGAGCATACCATTAAAACGCACAGTGGCAGCCTATCCGATTTCGATGTCCAGGGCAATTATCTAATATCGTGTGGCTACAGCGGACGGCAGGGTACCTTGGCTATTGATCGTTTTCTCATGGTTTACGATTTGCGTATGCTCCGTTTGGTTTCACCCATACAGATATTGGTCGATCCGCAACTTTTAAAATTCTTACCCTCGCAAACGTCCCGTTTAGCAGTGGTGTCCAGTTATGGTCAAGTGCAGCTTGTTGATACCGTTGAATTGAGTGAGCCACGAGTATCCATGTATCAGATTAATACAACCGGTAGCCAGTGCGTGTTAAGCTTTGATGTTAGCTCTTCATCGCAAGTTATGGCTTTCGGTGATCAATCCGGTCACATAAGCATTTTGGCAACGGTGAATGCACCCCGCCTGCATTTTAATGCTTTCTCGCGGGATACTGAATTTGCTGATCCAGTACCGCAATTGCCCATTGTGCCTATTACGGATACCACTTTTCCATTGTCGTCCATCATGTTGCCACATTTGGTAAGCGGTACAAGTTGCTTTTCCGATTGGCCACCTGAATTGTTACGTTACCAGTACAGACGTCCCAAACCCATCGACTCAGAAGTACTCAATCACATGAAAATGCAAGGACCCATTGGGTATTCGCCCAATCCGCGAACAGCGCGCCGCAATCAAGTGCCCTACATAATGGAAAATACCAACAGCATGGGCACAGCCGTAACTGGTTCCAGTGGTGCCATCAGTACTGTTAAATCGTCAGAGAGTAGTGCAAAAATAATTCCGCGTCGCTATCGAAAAGTTGAACTGAAATACACGAAATTGGGCACTCAAGATTTTGACTTTGAACAACATAACCAAACATGTTTTGCTGGACTCGAAGCCACTCTGCCCAACTCATACTGCAATGCCATGCTGCAGATTCTGTACTTTGTAGAGCCGTTGCGAGAAATATTACTGGAGCACAATTGCCACAAAGAGTTCTGTCTCACTTGTGAATTGGGCTTCCTATTCCACATGCTGGACAAGAGCACCGGTACGGCCATATTGTGCGAATAACTTGTATTTTGATATTTATGTTGTATCCTTTATAGCATCCACTCCATGTCAAGCTAGCAATTTTTTGCGCTCTTTTCGTACAGTACCGGAAGCGTCTGCCTTAGGTCTAATATTGTCTGATCGTTCGTCAAATGTTAACTTAATCAGCCTGATACAGGTACCCTACATGTGTAAATTGAAGCTTATTTCTCTTTATACCCTCCACATAAGTATGCAAAGATTTAGGTTCCTTTCGAAACATCCAATATGTACTTTATGAGAGGGCCACCATATATATATGGAGGGTACTTTAGATTTGATTTATCCAAATTTCGTTTATTTATTGGTCGTTTTTGAACAGAATTGGAATAGTTTCATTTTACACCAAATGCACTACGAGATATTGGATTCGGATAAAAACATTCACTACAACAGCTTTATCCATGGCCAACTACCACCATCGGGTAAGCACTATAGCACACCTTGCATTTATAGCATCGATAAGTAAATTAAACAGTTCGATCACTTTGCAGTTAAACAATCACTGAGAGCTGGTATTTATAACGCGGAATGCGGTGTTACGGGAAATTTCAATAGTATCGTGGAGGTCAGTGGCGGTAGTGGTGACATATATCACAGCAATGATGTAAAAAATGGTGAATACTGTCAAAGAGTTGGAAAACATTTTCAATCACATTTGATGTGTATTTCAGATGATCACTTAAAAGACGACGAAAGGGAGCGTAGCAAAATTAATGAAGACACGGAAATAAGCAAACTGTTTGGCACAAAACAAATCACCATCAATCGTTGTCTCAAGTGCAATGAGGAGGTGTGTCCTTAAACGTTCTATAATGTAATCTTAAGTGCACATATTTTTTATTTTCGTTAGAAATCCAAACAAAACATTTTGTTAACCTGTAATCTCACCTATCCAACATCGGCTGCTAAAGAAACCGACTATTATAATTTTGGTATCATATTAAAGAGCACCTTGGGTTCGGAGAGGAGTATACAAGCATTCTGTGAAAAGTGCAAAAAGTTCTCACCTACCAAACAAACGGTCAGGGTAAGCTGTATTTGAAATATGTTGTTTATGGTGAAAATATTGTAAAAATGTAAACATTTTCTATCACTTCTGCTCAGGTAACCGGTTTGCCTCAGATTTTAGCTATTAATTGTGGCTTGACAAATGAAAAGGATCTGGCTTTTCTACGCAAACAACTTAATCGAAACAATCAGAATTTAACAGAAAGTCCGGCCACTTTAAATACCAGTAAGCCGTGTCGGTATGGTTTGAATTGTTCACGCAGCGATTGCCATTTTATACATCCAGATAGGTAATCATTATTTTTACTAATCAGAGACACCTTCGAACTGAACGAACAGGTTCACAATTCTGTTGACAATTAGCGAACGTCTTTATCTCAATCTCAATAAGCAGTAATAGGGAAATGCGTATCACAACGTGAAAAAGTGTCAGTATTTTCACATCTAAAATACTCTCTCCAACAGTCCGTGAATTATTCATTACCAAATTAAACTTTTACGCCAGAAGAAGGCAAACGGGATCTATTTTCCGACCCAGTTTGTCTTAAGCAGATCGATTAAGTCTTTGATAGCTTGTTATGAGAGTCACTAGGGTCAAGAGTATTATGAGAAAAACTATTTTCAGGAAATCACCTTCATCTGGCAGTCAGCCAACGATGAATGCCACTGCTTCTCCGAGCACGGGTCGTCAAAACTCTTGGTTTCCTTTATACTTCACTATGGCTATTAATGAATTGGGCGAGCTGAGCGTACAAACAGACCAGAGCAACACCAAGTCGGAAGAGCCGAAAATGCGTGATTATCTGGCCAACTCTAAAGGGAATTTAAAAATGTATAATCATGACACCTATCGAGAGTACGCATTGCATGCTGTCGTCTGTCAAATTGATGATGGCAACCAAAAGAATCTGGTCTCCCTAATTAATGTCAGTAAAAAATATCACAAATCAAGAGTGGGAAATAAAACCAACTACAATGACGTGGAACAGCCGCAATGGTATATATTTAATGATTTTAGGTAAACTATATATTCAAATACAGTCCAAGAAAAAGCTAATGCAACTTACAACATAACGTAGTATCTCACCAGTATCAAATCAAGAGTCTGTGTGGTTCACCTTGGACTGGAAGGTGCCGTGTATATTATTCTATCAAAACATCCAACACAACATTGAAAGCGATGGTAGCGGCGGCGGCTTAAAACCTAAACAAGACAAGAATAGTAAACAGAACGAAACAAGTTGCCCGTTAAGGAATCCTTTTATTCAGGTACCATTCCGCGAGAAGGAATCATTTATTAATTTATTAAACGATTTACTTTATTTTAGGATATTTTAAATCCTATGCAAGCGTGTAAAAAAGTTAGTGATGTGTTATTGAAACCATTGCAAGCGAATGAAATGCCGCAAGCTGGTGATCTGGTAGCTATGGATGCTGAATTTGTCACTCTGAACCCTGAAGAAAATGAAATACGACCAGATGGCAAAACAGCAACCATAAAACCATGTCACATGAGTGTAGCGCGTATTTCTTGTATACGGGGGTAAGGCATTGCATTGCAATTGAAAGAGTGGTTGACAGAGCATCTCAGTCGTCTCTCTTTTATGAAAGCAATCTTTCACAAATCAACCTCATTTACCTTTCTATATATGTGTATATATATATATAGACAAGGCCCTGACGAAGGCGTACCATTTATGGATGATTATATATCAACCCAGGAGAAAGTGGTCGATTATCTGACGCAATTCTCTGGCATTAAACCGGGTGATTTGGATGCGAATTTCAGCAGTAAACGATTAACAGCGTTAAAAAATTCATATCAAAAACTCAAATATCTGGTAGATGTGGGAGTACATTTTGTGGGGCATGGTCTGAAGAATGATTTTCGGTGAGTGCCTTCAATTTTATTATAATCTGCAATGGAAATAACTGAAATCTACCCCATAATCCGCGTCGGCTTCTGCACCACTTATGAGTGGTTGGTTCGAATGGGGAATTTTATATTCTTGATGATTTGCAAAGTTATCGTTACCCGAACGTTTATATCCTTCACATTATAGTGTACATATACCAGGTTTTTCATTTATGAGGACCCTGTTCTCTACATCGACTCAGATAATCTAGCCATGTCTGTTTATGTGTGTTTTTCTAGACAATGTCGGCGTTGAAATGTTTTGTTCAGGGCCAGCTAAACTTAGATATCAGACACGCCTACAAATTACACAAAACTCTGATAAACATTTTGTCCATTGTGGTGAAGTTTTACACGTACTTCAGAAGGCAGCGCAATTGTACACATGCCCGTCTACAGTATAAATGTGGAGGATGGCCAAGATTTGGTCTAAGCCAATTATACGTTTGACTTCTGCACTAGACGGACATATGACAGGACTGCGCGCACTCGTTTTATATAATCTAACGGGACAAAGTTGAATTAACAATCGCTTGATAAACAGTTTAATGTGATGTAACGGTATTAATTTGAATAAGCAATCGCTTTACAAACACGTGTTTTAGGAATTTTAATAGTGAAAAAGTGAACTTTTAAAAAATATTGAATATTTGCTGGACATATAAGACATTTCTTAGTTCACATCAATAGTGATGTCTCAAAATAGAAAAATAAAAGCCAAATATAGATATCTTTGTTTTAGTGTTAGTTTTAGTAAGTGAATAAAGTTGTGCCACGGTGATGGCTTCATACCAAAAAGCTTTTTTAAGCGGAATTCTGCTTCTAACCATTTTCAGGGTAATTAACATTCATGTACCCTCAGAGCAAATTATCGATACGGTGCATTTATTCCATTTGCCACATCATCGTATGGTGTCATTGAGATTTCTGGCGTGGCATTTCTTGGGCACGAAAATTCAATCTGAAACACATGATTCGGTGGAAGATGCACGCACCACTCTGCAACTGTACAAACACTATCTGAAATTGCAAAAGGATAATAATTTTACGGCCGCCCTCAAATCGCTATACGACCGAGGCAAACATTTGCAATGGAAAGTGCCCGAAGATTGAACAATTGCAAGAGGATCGTTTTCTCTTTACTTTGAAGAGGCATCTTTGAATTTAAACCCGAATATTAACATACAAAAATTAAGTCCTTAAAGTAAGCAGAGACACACCGATGCCTAAGAAGAAATATTCCAATTTGTATTTGAAATTAAAAAAAAAAAACAATTTCTAAAACAACGGAAACAGTTTGTTCGAAGTAATTTAAAAGTTATACACACTGACACACATGCACCTGTAATGCAGTTTTTATATGAAAAAGGACAATTTCAAAAGCTTCCCTACCTAACTACACTACAATATATACCCGGAAATAAAACATTTTATATAAACACACGTATTTTTGATTTAATTGGAAACAGCACTTCACACGAAAATTCAATATAAATAAACGTATATTTTCGAAAATTGAACGATAAGGAGCGTGCACAATTTTCCCCAATGAACTTTCATTAAAGCACATTCCCAATCGATTAATATTTAATGAAAAAACAGTTTTTGTTTTTTTTTTGGTATAATTGCATGATATTTGGTGCACACTGCAGGTGCAGAGTTTATTTCTAATTTTACTTCATACTCTGAGAAGGAATTATTTTGTTGACTTCTTTACATTTCTCTTTTATGGCAAAACATAAAGTAAAATATAAATTACAAGGGAAATGTGAAAAATGTATGTATTGATCATATTGCTTTATTTGATCAACGATAATGCTTGCAGCAAAAAGTGTTTTTTTTTTTCTCTCGAATGGAAGTGTTTATAAATTATCATAATCTTCGTCTAAATCCAAGTCACAGTTGTTTTTGGATGTTTGGATTAAAGAGGCTCCCAGAGTTGTGATACTAGTAGAATTTGGAGCTGCGACAGCTGCAGATATTTGTTTATCAGTTGTCGTGCCACTGGCCTTGGTGTGGTCAGCTGTGGTCGTAGTAATGGTTGAGGTTTTCTCCCCGGTAACCATATTGGAGAGATCTATACTTATAACTGGGGTGACATTAAAAGGGAAGGCGTTGGCTAAGTTGGCGGGAGCAGTTGCCGGCTTCGTTGGCTTTTTATCATCTTCCACGGTCGACGTGATTTGTAAAGCTTGTAAATTGCTGTAATCTATTTTAACTATGGGCTTACTGCAAAAGTCAATGCCCACAATGGGTGCTGGGGTGGGTGCATATATGGCAGTTGGTTGTGGCTCTTGAGGTTGTTTCACAAGTTCAGAGTGTTTCTTTAGAGTGGCTGTTATGGCGGATACGTTTGTTGGCCGACTGCCTGTACTTGTCACTGATTGGGACTGATGCTGCTGCTGCTGCTTGAGATACGCTGAATGGGGTGTACGCTGAACATTTATTATAGGTGTCGATTCTGAGCGTAGAAGTTTTGGATTGGTCAGAGGTTGGGCGCTGTAGCGAGTACTGCCGCTTATATTTGATAAACCGGTCGTGGACGAGACAGAATGCTGTTCTTCGTTTACAGCTACATTGCTTGCAGTTTCCTCGCCAATACTATTACATGGTATTTTTTTTTGTAGTTGACTATTTGCCGATGTGGATGGTAAACTTAAATCTTGTGGCGTGACACGCAAATCTTGAGCTCTGACTCGTAAATCTTGTGGTGCATCATCTCCATTTCCACTAATACCGTTAGAGTTCTGGTGATGAAATCGTTTAGAAGTAGATGCTATACATAAATTTTGTGGGGTATCTGAATCGGTATTTTGCTCTTCTTCCGAACTCTGATAATCGTCGTCGTCTTTACTAGAATCGTCAGCCATATTTATATCCGGCACATTTTTTACTAATTCACGTAAAAAATCAAAACGTGGTACCAACATAATGCATTGCTTCATATGTGATGGGGACAAAGTTTTAGCATTTCGAGAAAATGTAATCCTTAAGGTTTTCGTCAAAATTGATTCTATGAAGAGTTCCAATGTTCTAGGTAAATAAATTATTACAAAATGCAGGTTCATAATAAAATGAACCAATAATGTGCCTGGTTAAAGATACCATTGCGTAATGTGGCAAGAAAAGGAAGTCAATAAACAAAATAACAATAAATTTGTAAAAAGGATATAGATTATAATGGGTACGGCTTGTGCCACTTTTCCAATTTCCTCATCACTTTGCATAATCTTTTTTATGCGGCCCTTAATATTGATACCGAAGAAAAAGTGAAAAAAGAAATACATTAATTGTGAAATCCTTCAAAAATTCTCGCATTTAGATCAATTAACACAATCACACAAGTATAGAAACATGATTATAAAATTTCCAATTGAAAAAACTTTCAAAAATTACCGCTGGAAAACGTGCATTATATTTTTTTTTCTTGGAAGGCATCGCTTTTTCTCACTAATGTTATTGAATATATTCCTTTTGTTCCAACTCAACAATGTATAGTTTTTTTTTTATCGGCAAATTTTTAATTGACTTCTTATATTTCTCTCATTCCATTACGAAAAACAAACAAAGCCTCTTACTTGTTCGAACTACAAAGAAAAACTGTTACCAATTAGCGTTCACGTAATGATAGCATTTCCTATGAATTTATTACAATTTTATACAAAACTATTCAAGTATTTTATGAAATATTAAACAAGATAAATCAAGGTATTACGCGTATACTCCCATTGGGATAGCTTTTTTGCAAATATGCGCACAAAAAGAACAGGCGTGCTTATATAGTTGTTGTGCCAGCATTAGCGGACGAAATATTTAACATGGCAATTCTGTATTTTTATACCCTCCACCTCAGTGATGAGAATATACTAATTTGTTCTTCCGTTTGCAACACCCAAAAGAAGGCGTCAGAGATCCTACAAAGTATATATATTCTTGATCAGCGTCAAAAACTGAGTCGATTTAGACACGTATGTCCGTGTGTCCGTGTGTCTCTCTGTTGTTGGCACTCTCACGGGCGTAAATTTTGGGATATTGATTTGAAATTTTGTACAGGCATGGATGGATAATAGACACGCCTACAATTTACAAAAAACCATATTCAACATAAAAGTAGACTTGCATGCTGAAACGTAACACAAACACTACTAGAGGGCGCATTATATATATATTTGCCACGCCCATTTTAGTTTTCTTACTTGTCAATAATTCTTTTTATACGCAACGCAGTTCTACTGCTAAATAATAAAAACAGTATAGCTCGCCGCAAAAATGCAGTTTTGCCAGGGGATCACATGATTTTAATACAGTAATGTAACGAAAATTATATGTTTTTTACTGCAGTAATGCAAGACTGCAATGTTGCACTGAAATGGTATAAATTTATGCATACTATGTGTACGCTCTCATAAAAAAATCGTTCAATTGAGTTTGACACCTGCTCGATTTACACGTATTTCGTCATTTTACTAATTTATTTGTCCGAAAATTAACTTTTTTATTACAAAAATTTCTATTTTATAATAATATTTCAAATATATGTCCTACGATACAAGAAAAGATCCTTGCAAAGTGAATGCCTGCCGAATACAAACGTGCCTGAAAGGTAAATTTATCCGTATATATAAACGAATTTTTATATAACAATGTCTTCCAAATAATTTTGTAGAGAATAATTATCAAGAAAATAAATGTTTAGAGGTTTTGGAACAAATGCGTTTATGTTGTAAGAAGTGGCATAAAACATCATTGTGTTGTTCTGGCATTGATTTAGAACGAAGTTATTTAACAACGAACAATAAAACAGAACAACAAATTAATAACTAAAAATAAGTGCCAAAAATATTGAAAGCTTTGTGAAAATTGCCGGATATAATGCCTAAAAGTTCCATCCCCCCGTACAAACCGCCCGCACAAATACAAGAAATACTTGATCGTCAAGCGGCTCTTCGAAAACGAACGGCACAATTGCCCAAACGCAATTGGGTACAACGCAATCCACGACTATTCCAAGTTTGTTTCATAACCACTTCGTTGTTGGTATTCTTCTCTAAACCTCTTTACGACAGTCTTTTCGCATCCTCCATACCTGAAACGGCAGCTTTGCAGAAGCGCAAGTAATGGAATCGGTACGAAAGGCCAATCAACGTTTAAAAAATTATCCAGTGTTATTAAGCAAATGTGCTGAATCAGCGGCAACATATGCCGCCTGTGTTACACGTGACTTGAATGTGCAACATAAAAATTGTGAAAATGAATTTCAGTTATTTAAGAAATGCATTGAAATTGCAGCCAAAGAAATGAAAACTAAACTTTAAACAATAGCAACAATATTCACAAGTTAATAAATTGATAGTGACCTCAAAAGAAAAATAAACACAAACTGTAATAATATTAAGGATGTTGAAACAATCTGTCGTGAAATGTTACCAACGTGTGGTAAATGTGAAATTTACCACGCATTTGCTCGTGTCATTAATAATGCGTCTCGTTTTGGTTTATTATGGAGAATGGCAAGACGCTACATCGGAAGTGCTATATACGGATGTGGATTACAAGGTGGTGACAGATGGATCACGCCAAATTCTAGGAGGAAACTCACCATTTAAACGTCACACCTATCGTTACAGCCCTATATTGGCTATCATACATACGCTCAATATATTGGTGCATCCCGCTTTCGCAAAAATCATTTATTCCATATTTGATATATTAGTGGCCATATTGATTTATGCTTTAGTGCGCAAAGAACTGAAGCTACAGTGCATTAAAGCTATTCAAGCTTTGGCTAACAATTGGCAAAAAAAGCTAACATTGAAAAGTACCTCCAACACAGATTGTTGCGATGAACGTAATCAACCTGAACGTTTGGCTGTGGCCTCTGCCTGTTTTTGGCTGTATAATCCCATCACCGGAGTGATCTCTACGCGGGGTAATGGTGACAGCCTCTCCAGCTTTTTCGTCATACTCACTTTATACTTTTTAATGCGATCGGAAGATGTGGTAAAATGTGGTCATTGCTATATGTATATATTAGCTGGCGGGCTCTCACACGGATTTGCCATACATTTACGTTTGTATCCCATACTTTTCAGCCTTTCCTACTTTTTAGTCATATCCGATCGCTACGCTAACAATATTACAAATGTCCTAAAACAATTTTTTAAACCTTCACTAAAGCAATTAACACTAATATCAGGTACTTTGATCAGTTTTCTAACCATCACCGGTTTATTCTATATATTGTATGGCTGGCAGTACATAGAAGAGGCTTATTTGTATCACTTTGTACGCAAAGATGTTCGTCACAATTTCTCTTTATACTTTTTAATGCAATATCTAAGTGCAGGGAAAGAAGTGACATCAGCTATAGAGAAACTATTTGTATTAACTCTACAATTAGTTCTTATTATATACTTAAGTCTTAGTTTTGGACAATTTCGTCAAACGTTACCATTTGCAATGTTCACAATAGCTTTTGTGTTGGTCACCTTTAATTCAGTGGTCACATCTCAGTACTTTGTCTGGTATATAGCTTTATTACCGTTATGCGTCAATAATTTACAATCTATTAAAATAAAACAAGCCATCACATATTTCATGATGTGGTTGTTGGGACAAGGGTTGTGGCTCTTGCCGGCATATTTGTTGGAATTTCAAACTTGGAATACTTTCTATTGGCTGGGTGTTCAAGGGGCGATCTTTTTTATTATAAATAATATTGTATTGGCTCGCATAATACAGCACTACAGCTTTGCCTCATTTAAGATCAATATAAAGAAAATATTCTAGATGAAATAAAAATGTAAAATAAAAGAAATTCGTAAGTTTCACTTAATAACTCATATCACTTGGTGCTATAAGGAGTCCTAGAAATGGTATGCTTTAATATTATATTTTTTAATATGGATTTTCTGCATATCCTTGCGTAAGTTTGTTATGAGAAAAATGTTGGCATAAAAACACGATTAAATTAATTCAGAAATTGAATTGTATGAAATGGCAAAAACAATATAATATGAAATCATTCAAACAAATGCACCCTCCCCATTTATTCCTATCTGTTTTTTTGTTTTTGTATTAGTTTTTCGTAATGTTTTGCTTTTTTAATCATACTAAATTAAATTAATCAATCTTTAAATATGAATGCGGTGTGTCAATTCTTTCGGGATAATCATATTTTGGCTAAAGCGAAAAAGGCGTACACTCTAAATTTATCGCGTTTTGAGATGACCGAATTGCCCAGAATCGTAGCAAAATGTGACATAATACTAAAATTATTTCTACATCGCAACCACCTAACTGGGGTAAGGCTGTAAAATGGTCTACTCTTGAAAATCGGAATCCTATAATTGGTTTAATCACTAGATACCTGATTTGGTAGTAAATTTGAAAAATCTTCAAGTGCTTACACTGGATTATAACAAATTAACGGAATTTCCTCGGGCCGTTTGTCAATTGTCAACATTAAAGGTGTTGAATGTGAGTTGCAATAGCATTTCTTCATTGCCTGCCGAAATTGGACAGTTGATGCTGTTGGAGACTTTTTGGTGCAATAACACCGGACTGTTATATATGCCGGAAGAAATCGGCAATTGTGAATGTTTAGAAACGTTGGGTGCTAGGGGCAATAAGTTGAAGGCTTTACCGAATAGCATGAGAAGACTGAAAAAACTGAGTTGGCTAACGTTAGAGTCCAATGAGTTGACCCTAGTCCCGGAAGGATTGAAGGAATTAAGGCTTTTGGTTCATTTGAATTTGAAAAATAATCGCTTAACTAAAATTCCGACTTGTTTGAGTAAAATGAGGGACCTTCAATATGTATTTCTGAATGGCAATTCAATCGAAAAGATATGCTCCACCCAGCAATTAAATAATATGGATTTCATTCGGATGCTAAATGTATGTGATAATCCATTTTGCCAATTGTCATCAGTACAAGAGAAATTATCGGTATGTTTGCATATATTAGAAAAAGACAATAAGAAAAAAAAACATTTTTTATGTCATTACCTTCAGACGCATCCAAATGTCTTATGTGGATTGCCAGCCACTGTGCCTTCTTCTTCTACCATCAATACGGAATCGTATAATATAGGAATGGATGCGTTAGAGGAGGAGGAGGAGGAGGAGGATGATTTGTCCGATTGGGAGAATAGCGTAGAAACTAGCGATTTGGACAGTACTGATGATAGTAACCTTGAAAATGATTTAGAGGTACCCGAGACTGAATTTTCAATCGGTTTAGAAAAAATTGTACAAGCTTTCTTTTTATAGGACATTTCTCCGCTTATACCCGAACTCTCACGCTACATAACAAATTTCAGCTAAGGTGCTATTCTGATTTTATGAAACAATAATAAATAAAAAGTTTATTTTCTGTTTAATTGAATTAATTAACTGGACATTTTCTTCATTAATTCTTCATCCTGTATGGACATGGCCGTTAGTTTTTTACCAATCTTTTCATGTATATCCAAATATTTGGCCACACAACGATCAATGCACACCATTTCACCTTTACCCAATTCCGCTTCACCGTATCGTGGTGGTATGCATTTCTTATGACACGCATTCGTCATACGATTGTACAAATCCGACATCATTTCAATTTCCATTTCTTGCATTACTTGTAGTTTGGCCTGATCGGCGGCACTTAATTGGGGTATAGGCATTTTGTTTATTTCTTCTGTTGTTTTTTTTTTTTTAAGAACTGAACTTTCTGTTTCCAACTGACTCGTAATCACCTATGTTAGCCTTACGCATACGCTCACGTATTTGCATATCCTCTAAACGTCTCTTGTCCACTGAATTCTTAGATAATACAAAGGAGTACACACCAGCAACACATATAACAGTCCTGATCAATTGGAATGTTTTAGTTTTATTAAATATGGAACAATACAAGTGAGACTGTATTATTCTTACCAAGCTAATGTGATGCGCCCGAAATCTCCCAACGACATTTGCTTTTATAATAATCTTGTCGGCCTGAGGATAGTGTCTATATTCATAGTATTGCCAGAGTAATAAAAATAATAGAATTACAGCTGAGTCTTTTTAAAAAAATGCCATCCAATCATTTCATATCGATATATATTAACTGGAGCTAAATGTTTATTATTAACCTTGGAACACACTTTTAACATAATTAATCGTTTATTGCATTTTATTAAAAAAAAAAATGTGGAACAAATCGTGTAAAACAATATTTGTAAATAAACAAAGAGAACAGATACAGGGTGTATATCATAAAAACTTAAGTAGGAGATCATTTTAAATGTAAACCACAATACACAGTCATATAAAAATAATTAACTTTATCATAAGTATCTTATTAACTAGGTGGTATGGAAAAGGAATGCTGACCACTGCCATGATTGGGTTTTGAGCCAAACCAACTCATTTTCCAATTTAAGGTGTCATGCAAAAGCTTCTCTTCCTCGTTAGTTAACTTCAATAGGGTGGCTACGGCTCTTATTAGATGGCGTGCCTCAACCTGCGATAGTATTAATAATATTAATAAGCAACTGATTCGTGTTGCACCTACCTCTCGACTGGTTAGAAATTTAACAATCACATGTTTTAAATATCTAAAGTTGACATCATCCATAATAATGTCACCTCTCTCTAGGCTGCCGCAAGTGGGACAAAACTTTGACTGGTTATTTTTACAAACGTCCTTTACACTTGAAAGATTATCAACCGTTTTCTTATTGCAAAATTCTCTTTGAAGAGTTTTTTTCAGGTCTGCCAAACGCTGATTTAACGTCTTAATCATTTTATTTTTCTCAGAAATTTCCTTTTGCAGTTCATCGATTTCCTTCAGTTTGCTTTCGTTCTTGTATAAAATACTTTTCAGTTCTTCAAGCGTCCGCTTATATTCATTCAATTCAGATTTTAAAGCTTTCAGTTCCACTTCAAGTTTGTTTTTCTTGTCATGTAATTCATTTGTCTCATCTCGTTCATTCCGTAATTCTTTGCGCAACAATTCTTCGCTTTGGGAGATTTCGGCGTTTTTCAACAAAGCCGTTAATTTTTCCTCTTTCTCTTGCTCTAGGGAAATTTGCATATCAAACAACTGTTTCTCTAAACATTTAATGCTCTTCCCCGTTTCCACTGATTTTTCACTAAGTCGTTTATTTGCTGCTTGAAGTTCATCTTTTAATTGACTATTTTCCTGTTGTAGTTGATCCTACACATAAACGAAAAAATGCAGCGACTCTTCAACATTTCTGACAATTATATTTACACTTTTACTACGTTCTCGCAAAACTTGCTCCTCACTATGTTTGCGGCATTCGTTCAAAGTCAGATTTAATTCATCGATTTCTTCTTCCAACAACTTTATCTACATTAGAAATAAATAATAAATAATAATTTTATTATCAAATAATAATAATAATAGTGTGTAATGGGACTTGCCTTGTCATCTCTATGTTTAATATTGCCTTTTGTTTTTATCAAATCAATTTCCACTTGTTTGAGGCACTCATTTAAATCGTTATGCATTTTTTGGTATTTTCGTTTTTCAGTTGTTTCCTCGGCCACTTGTTTTGATAAACGATTTACTTGAGTTTCCAAAGCTAAATTTTGACCACTCCACGAACTTTTTATATCCGACAATTGCAAATGAGTCTCTTCCAAATGCTGCTCCAGCAATTTATGCTCAAGAATAAGTGCTTCTAACTTTTCACTTGGCTGTAAAGTATTTAAAGCTTCTAAACGGGACTTTTCCACTATTTGTAGACGCATTTTCAAATGACAATTCTCTTCCTCGGTAGCTGCTAATGTTATCGACAGATTGTTCTTTTCCAATTGCATAGAATGGCGCAATTGTTCTAATTCATCCTGAAAATTTGTAAAAAAAAAAAAAATCACAATTGCATCCTGAGAGAATCAACAATAATTACTCTTAAGCATTCTAATTCCTGTTCACACTGTTGCAGTCTTTCTAACTCGGCGGTAAGATTTTCCACTTGATGTTGAGTTTGCTGTAAGCTACCCAAACGATCTACAGCCTCTTGCTCTCGAAAGGCAAGCAAATTTCGTAGTTTCTCAATTTCCAATTGCTGTATATTTTGAATTTTTTCCTGCTCTTCACAATATATATCCTTTTGAGTTTGTGCCACTTTAACGCTTTCCAATAAAATCCCATTTGTTTTTTCCAAACGCAACTTTTCCTCTTGCAAAAAATCTACATTATTTTGTAAATCCGTAGCTTCACTGACGAGATCTCGATACTGTTGGCGCAATGTGGAGAGCTGGTCATTCTAAACAAAAACAAAAATCGACAAATTAATTATCTATTATTAGAAATGTATGTGCTGACGCTGTTTTACGTGGGAGTGGTCGTTTAAACTATTGGAATTTACGCTAACTGTTGAAGATATCTGACTGCGACTAAAACTGTGGCAATTGCTGTTATTACTGTTGTAATTCAAGCCGCGCTGATGTGGCAATACATTTGGGAAACCAGTCCCCCTCCGCTTAGCGTTAACTAAATCCGAGCCCGTTTCCTCTTTTATTTTATTCTTTAAGGAGGCAAACATGTTCCTCTCGGTTGCCTTTAATTTCTATAAGAATTATTTTAAACATTTAAATATATTCGAGGTGTCTCATAATCGCAAGAGGAGAATTTAACTATTAAATAAAAACGTTGGAAATTCTCCATAAGGTTCTGCTTTAATTAAGCGTCGATATCACGTTGCTTATGTTAATTTCATTTAAAATGAAGAATATTATCTACAAGTAATGCAAATTATTTGTTTTAATTTTCTCTCATCCTATAAGGGCTACAAATCTTGTGTGTAAAATAAAGGTTTGATTATGCGAAATTGGACATGTATGTTTTTGAAAAGTTTACAAATTCACACAAATGTTATTTTCGAATTTGAGTTGACTAACTTAACGTTAATTTTGTCTAATTATTCATAGTAACGATAAACAGCGCGCATCTTATTTATTTGTTTTTTAGAATCTCGCTACAAATAACTAAAAATAATTTTGTGTAAATTAAATATTTTTTGTGTAATTAATAAATAATGAATTCAGAAGATAGTAGTAGTAGTAGTATGAAACGTCAACTTGTTAAAGAGAATATTGAAGAAAATGATTGGATAGGTCCTATTCCATCTGAACAATCTACCGCCAGTAAACCTAAAAAGAAGAAAAGTAATTCTGTTTATTAATTTTATAATATTTTTAATCATTTATAACTCGTTTTCCAGTTTTTGTATTAGTTTTTCGTGATGTTTTGCTTTTTTAATCATATTAAATTAAATTAATCAACCTCTAAATATGAATGCGGTGTGTCAATTCTTTCGGGATAATCATATTTTGGCTAAGTGTGAAGATGCCTTAGCGAAAAAGGCGTACACTCTAAATTTATCGCGTTTTGAGATGACCGAATTGCCCAGAATCGTAGCAAAATGTGACATAATACTAAAATTATTTCTACATCGCAACCACCTAACTAGGGTAAGGCTGTAAAATGGTCTACTCTTGAAAATCGGAATCCTATAATTGGTTTAATCACTAGATACCTGATTTGGTATTAAATTTGAATAATCTTCAAGTGCTTACACTGGATTATAACAAATTAACGGAATTTCCTCGGGCCGTTTGTCAATTGTCAACATTAAAGGTGTTGAATGTGAGTTGCAATAGCATTTCTTCATTGCCTGCCGAAATTGGACAGTTGATGCTGTTGGAGACTTTTTGGTGCAATAACACCGGACTGTTATATATGCCGGAAGAAATCGGCAATTGTGAATGTTTAGAAACGTTGGGTGCTAGGGGCAATAAGTTGAAGGCTTTACCGAATAGCATGAGAAGACTGAAAAAACTGCGTTGGCTAACGTTAGAGTCCAATGAGTTGACCCTAGTCCCGGAAGGATTGAAGGAATTAAGGCTTTTGGTTCATTTGAATTTGAAAAATAATCGCTTAACTAAAATTCCGACTTGTTTGAGTAAAATGAGGGACCTTCAATATGTATTTCTGAATGGCAATTCAATCGAAAAGATATGCTCCACCCAGCAATTAAATAATATGGATTTCATTCGGATGCTAAATGTATGTGATAATCCATTTTGCCAATTGTCATCAGTACAAGAGAAATTATCGGTATGTTTGCATATATTAGAAAAAGACAATAAGAAAAAAAAAAACATTTTTTATGTCATTACCTTCAGACACATCCAAATGTTTTATGTGGATTGCCAGCCACTGTGCCTTCTTCTTCTACCATCAATACGGAATCGTATAATATAGGAATGGATGCGTTAGAGGAGGAGGAGGAGGAGGAGGATGATTTGTCCGATTGGGAGAATAGCGTAGAAACTAGCGATTTGGACAGTACTGATGATAGTAACCTTGAAAATGATTTAGAGGTACCCGAGACTGAATTTTCAATCGGTTTAGAAAAAATTGTACAAGCTTTCTTTTTATAGGACATTTCTCCGCTTATACCCGAACTCTCACGCTACATAACAAATTTCAGCTAAGGTGCTATTCTGATTTTATGAAACAATAATAAATAAAAAGTTTATTTTCTGTTTAATTGAATTAATTAACTGGACATTTTCTTCATTAATTCTTCATCCTGTATGGACATGGCCGTTAGTTTTTTACCAATCTTTTCATGTATATCCAAATATTTGGCCACACAACGATCAATGCACACCATTTCACCTTTACCCAATTCCGCTCATCCTATAAGGGCTACAAATCTTGTGTGTAAAATAAAGGTTTGATTATGCGAAATTGGACATGTATGTTTTTGAAAAGTTTACAAATTCACACAAATGTTATTTTCGAATTTGAGTTGACTAACTTAACGTTAATTTTGTCTAATTATTCATAGTAACGATAAACAGCGCGCATCTTATTTATTTGTTTTTTAGAATCTCGCCACAAATAACTAAAAATAATTTTGTGTAAATTAAATATTTTTTGTGTAATTAATAAATAATGAATTCAGAAGATATTAGCAGTAGTATGAAACGTCAACTTGTTAAAGAGAATATTGAAGAAAATGATTGGATAGGTCCTATTCCATCTGAACAATCTACCGCCAGTAAACCTAAAAAGAAGAAAAGTAATTCTGTTTATTAATTTTATAATATTTTTAATCATTTATAACTCGTTTTCCAGTTTTACCATACGAGCATGTTTATTTGGAGAACTTACCGGATGCGGAATGCTACGAGAAAAGTTATATGCATCGTGATATTATTACGCATTTGGTAGTTACGCGCACTGATTTTATTATAACTGGCAGTGCAGATGGTCATATAAAGTTTTGGAAGAAAACGGAGGAGGATATCGAATTCGTTAAGCATTTTAGAAGTCATCTAAGTAAGTAATTCTTAAATATGTGTGCATAACTCAAAAATGTGTGTTTTACAGTGCCATTGCATTCGTTAACAACTAATGCCAGCGGTACATTACTGTGTTCAGCATCTGCTGATAAATGTGCAAAAGTATTTGACGTGATTAATTTTGATATGATTAATATTATTAAATTGGGCTTTACTCCCTTAACCAGTTGTTGGATACATTCTCCTGGCGATGCTGTTGAAAGCTTAGCTATGTAAGTTGAATAGTTTAGTATATTAATTTTGACTTCCAAGTCGGTTATGTGAAGAATTCAAATTTTGAGGATTCTTATCGGTATAAATTTAAAGTATAACGGTATATTTTTCCTTGGCATTATGGTTTAGCACTGATAAGGATTCAAACAAAATATATATCTATGATGGGCAAGATAATGGCAATGTTTTAAATATCTTGGACAAATTGCATTCCGCTCCTGTAATTGCCATCTGCTACAATATACCAATGGAGACGGCTATCTCAATTGATCGCAATGGTATCTTAGAGTATTGGCAAAATTCCAAGTATGATTATAAATTTCCTCAAAAACTAGTAAATTTCAGCTCTAAATTAGACACAAGTAAGTATGCCGCAAACGTTTTTTTTTTCTGTTGAAATGTTTTGATTGATTGAATAAAGTTATTAGGCCTGTTTGAATTTGCAAAATGTAAAACCACTGTAACCGCATTGACCGTGACTCAAGATGGTAAACGCTTTGCCAGTATTTCCACAGATCGGAAAGTCAGAGTATTTCAATTTCAAACTGGCAAGTTGATTAGAGTGTATGATGAAGCTTTAAGCACTTACACACAAATGCAGCAAACGCCTCATGCCTTGCCGAATATGGAATTTGGTAGAAGGTAATATCCCCATCAATATGATAACAGTAAAATGATTATCTTTAAAACCTTTTATATACAATAGGATGGCCGCGGAGAGAGATCTGGAAAAGTCCGATTTTAATGTACACAATAATATAATATTCGATTGCAGTGGCCATTTCATTTTATATCCCACACTGGTAGGCATCAAAATAGTTAACGTGGAAACTAATCGTTGTGTCAATATTTTGGGAAAAACAGACAATATACGTCCACTCCACATCAGTTTGTTTCAGGTAAATTGAAGAGAGGGCTTTGAAAAAAAAAAAACTGAATAATTATTGTTGATCATTTTTAGGGAAAAGCCAAAAAAGCTAAAGCCGCCATTACTTTAGAACAAGAGGCAAGTGATAATCCAGCTCTACAGACGGTAGCCAATGACCCTACATTATTTTGTACAGCCTACAAGTGTGTAATCCTTAAATAATTCATTAGAAATTAATAAGAAATGCTTTTAAAAATTTTTAGAAAGCAGCGTTTTTATATGTACACCAGACGTTTGCCGTCTGATTTGCAGGATGTTGATCGGGATGTATTTAACGAAAAGCCTTCCAAGGAAGATATAATAGCTGTACCAGAAGGCCAAGGTAAATATTGTTTAATAAGACTTTTTAGAAGTATTATAAAAAGTTTTTGTGTGTTTTGTCTTGCCTAACATGCTGCTGCCTAATGATAGAAGAAGGTGTTTTTTCATTATTCTTATTGTTGTTGGTTACGAGTGAAATTGAAAGTGGCGTCCATTTTCCAAACACATCGATTCAGCTATTTGGTCTTAGCAATCTTACAAATTTCAAAGTGTTTGTAAAAGTGGATTTACGTCACTTTCAAAACAAACCCAATCAATTAATATTTTTTATTTGCTTCTTTAGGCACACAACGCATGTATGAAAATGCAGTCCTCCATACCACAATGGGCGATGTACATATAAAATTATTTTATAAGGAATGCCCTAAAACGGTAGAAAATTTCTGTGTGCACTCAAAGAATGGGTAAACAGAAGAGTACACATTTATCGAATAGTTTACAATATTTTATTATTATTTATATCCAGCTATTACAATGGCCACATATTTCATCGTGTTATTAAAGGCTTTATGGTACAAACAGGTGATCCTACAGGTACTGGTACAGGTGGCAAATCCATATGGGGCTATGATTTCAAAGATGAATTTGTATCTAGCCTAAGACATGATCGACCATATACCGTTAGTATGGCTAATGCTGGTCCCAATACTAACGGCAGTCAATTCTTCATAACAGTTTTGCCAACGGTAAATAACTTTATGTACATGTGTGTATGCATTCGA
Organism: Ornithomya fringillina; assembly: GCA_963978525.1. NCBI lineage: Eukaryota > Metazoa > Arthropoda > Insecta > Diptera > Hippoboscidae > Ornithomya > Ornithomya fringillina. The sequence continues at coordinate 18,341,877 of OZ021694.1, read as the reverse complement.
ATTATATAAACGTTCTCTTTAATTTCTTTAGCCATGGTTGGACAACAAACACACTGTGTTTGGTCGAGTGTTTAAAGGTATGGAAGTGGTGCAAAATATTTGCAATGCAAAAGCCAATCCGAAGACAGATAAACCTTATGATGAAATTAAAATTATTTCCATACATTTAAGCAATTAAAAGCTATTATTATTATGGTTGGTTCATCTCGAACATTCAATTCCAAGTGATCATATGTGGAAATTTAATATTAAGTATCAGTATAAGTCATTATTACCCTATATTAAACCCCCTCCCAAATTGTAATACAATCCTATCGGAGATTTTTTTTTTTCATACATTATGTTAGACCATGCCAGATTTATGCAAAATATGTTATCGATGTTATTCCAGTTACAGTTATCGACTATGTAAACTCCATGTTTTTTTCTGTGTTCTTGTAGACTTTTATTTATAAAAAGTAAATTTAAGTAAAAAATAACATTTTCGCAACGTAATAACATGTGTGGAATAGAGAAAATTATTAAACAGTTTCAACATTTGTGATGTGTTGTTAAATTGTGTTATTAGCTGGAAAGTTTTACACTATTTATGTAAAAATTGTGTAAAATTCTACAAAAACGTATATTTTATACTTGAACGTGTTTTTGTTTTATTTGCCTTTGTTTTTGAATAAACACATTAGAGCGTGCTTTAGTAATTTGTGTTTAGTTGTGTGTTATTAAAAACAATGGAACCTTCATCACCCAACTATGTTGTTCTACATTTATCAATACAATGTCGATAAAACGTTTCGTTCGTGATTAAAAAATATATATGCGTACATGTGTGGAAGAATAGTTTTAATAAGTCTTAAAGTGAAACGTTTCTGGTATCAAGTTAAAGAGATATGTAATAAAGATGCCTCAAAATGGTGCGGATGATATACGCGCTGCTGCCGAGTCAATAATAAATCAATCACGTTTAATGATGCAAACTCGTGTCCCGGGATACGATATGTGTAAGTGTAGTCCTTCTTCTTGTAAATCAGAATTTTATACTTTTTTTCTAATTGTAGCCCGTACTCATTCTATAAATCTTATAACCGAGGAATTTCTTGGTGGTTATATGCAAGATGGTCGCATGTCGGTGGTGCGTAGATTCTTTTGCTTGTTTGTAACTTTCGATTTATTTTTCGTTTCACTGCTCTGGCTAATTTGCATTATGGTAAATTGACATGATAAACGGTGTGAGTGCTTTTTTTTAATGTTGTCTGTACATTGCAGATAAATGGCGATAATATATTCCTAGCATTACAAAAAGAAATCGTACATTATACAATCTATACGTCTCTATTTGATGTGGTGGCGGCAGCAATTTGCCGCTTTATCCTTCTCATACTTTTCTATGCTCTCTTATATGCAAATCACTGGTTTATTATAGCGGTAACTTGTGCTATTGTTACGTTATTTATTTATAATTTTATTACTATTCATTTATGTTTTTAGTTTTCTACCAGTGCTTCTTGCTTGTTCCTAATCAGCAAAGTATTTGTTTTTGATGTAAGTACAATTGACATTCTCATGATCTTCAAATAAGTGTCTATTGAAACATTTTCTTACTTTTCTTCCTTTAGTGGGTTGATTCCAAGCAACAAGTATTTGAAGTGATACTTATTATAATTTCGTTTGTTTTGTCGTGGGGCGAAGCGTGGTTTCTCGATTGTCGTGTAATACCCCAAGAACGACATGCTCACAGTTATTTTTCTAGTAATTTACAGCACATATAATCAGAAATTTTGTTGTCTTACGATTTGGAAATATTTTCAGGTCTCTCTGCCTCCGTAAGTCGCACACCTTTAATAGCACCTTTTTTGGCCACCCAACATGAACACCGTCCTCCAGATAGTGTAGCAAATTTTTATTCACCCCTTGATTCAGCCCATAACAGTGATAATGAGGAGGAACAGGTATTGAGGAAACAATCTAAGCAAAATATAATTAAGTTTTGCCATCACGTTCTTAATTAACTTATTAAGTATTGCAATAATTTGAATAACAAATTCATTCAGGACCTTGAGCGTAAAAAATTGAAAGTATAATTTAGAAAAGTAGAAACAAGAAACAAGCATTTTAATCTTTATCTCCAAGTCTAACGGTATACTGAAGTACGAAATGACAAAAAAACTGGAGATATCCGATTTTGACAGTAAGCTCTCCGCATGTCTGCATGCATATGTTTATTTTACATTAGAAATCGACACATTCAGATCTTTACTGTTTTAATAAATAAATTTACATATATGTATGAGTTATATATTTCCTTCTTAACCGTATCCGTACCAATGAAATGAAATAATATTTCATTTTGTATTGAGTACTTCCCTACAATGGTAACGTTTATATAATACGGATGATACAATATTTTTATGATAATATTGTCGTTTTAAATTCGTATTTTTTTTTTCTTTTTTTTTGGGTTCATTTTAGGATGAAGAATACCGTCAAATGGGTTTGGACTGTGTACGTAAAGCTTACGATTTACTGCAAAGTTCCGATTGGAAGGTAGAAAAAGTTACTAAGAAAGGTGACACCATCAGTAGTACTCAACGTGAGAAATTGGGCAAAATTTATAAAATGACTGTAGGTAAACTTGTCTGTCCATATAATGATTCTTTTTTATATATTGAATGGTTGCTTATTTCAGGGACGCCTAAAGTATTCACCCAAAGCATTGTGCAAGGAATTGTTTTATCACATTGAGCAACAACCTGAATGGAATCCATCGATTTTGGAGTCTAAAATTATCAGAGTAAATTTCAAGAAAGTGTTACTCCGTGCGATATTGTTTAACAAAATTTGTATTGCAGAAAATCAACTCTTATACGGATATTACCTACCAGGCCACCTTGGGTGGTGGTGGTGGTATTATAAAAAATCGTGATTTTGTTAATTTGCGTTGCGTGCGTTTGTTGCGCGATGGTAAGATCTGTGATGATCTTGACGATAAGCCAGAAGATGGGGAAAGCTCTGATGATGAAATGTTGAATTGTTCCTGTGAAGGTAGTCTATCCACAGTCTCTGAAGTGGAAGATTCCCAGACCCCCTTACCGAATAGTGTGGGTAGCTATCTTGACAACAGTCTGTATAAAACAAATTCTGGAGCATTCAGCACACTCAGTAAAAGTTTGGGAGCTAAAGATTTTAGTGAGGCGGTACAATTGGATTTCCAAGAACCTCCACCTTTAGAAGAAGAATTTGAAGATGCCAAAGATAACTTAGATGATGAACACAAACAGCAATTAGCGAAAATTGATAAAGATGAATCTACTGCGCTGAAATCATCGACCAAAGGCAAAGTGTGGATTAGTGCTGCCATTAGCGTAGAATATAATGCGGCTCCCAAAAGCGGCAATTACATTAGAGCGGAAAATTTAATAACCGCCTTTGCTTGGCATCAAATTGCAGGTAAACCAGACGCTTGTATATTTGAATGGATTATATGCTTGGATTTAAAAGGCTTCATACCACGTTATATCCTAGAAACTGTAAGATACATTTATTCTTTTGCTGCAAAATATTTTTAAGTAATTTCATTTTTTTTCCTTATTTTTTTGTCTAAAAGGCCTATACAACTTTTATGACCGATTACATGATACATTTGCGAAAATATATCAAAGAGCTGCGCCAGAGACGTCGCACTGTGTATAAAAATTAATGCAATTCAAACGCACACAATACAAGAATCATGGTCTTCATTTTTTGTACTCAACATAATTTTAGGAGAATAAAGTTTAGCTCATGGATTGAAGGATTTTATATAAAATACTTGAATTGTCATGTCCAAGTAATTTTTTATTAACTAAACTACAAAAATTTTTATAGAGTGTGTGTGCAACAACCAGACAAAGCGTCAAACTAGCTACAAAGTATCTGAACCCACCTAGCCATGTCCGTCCGTATATCTATTTGCAACGTTAATGGGCGTATAGGTTAAAATTTTGTACCAAGGTGGCCGCCCTCAATTTATAAAAACCCCCTTGGAACATTGGACTCCAACTTGCATGTTAATGCTTAATAAGCTCAGCCTTTGTTTATTAATTTTTCATTTTTTTTATTATTTCATATTCATGCTCTATTTTCATACAAATAAGTTGTAGTTGTGCCGTATTGCCATATTTATACAATCGAATTTCAAGTGGATAGTGTTATAAGAAGCTTAACTTGGAGAATTTACAGCCGGTTTCGTTTTGCGGTATTCAAAGTTATTTACTATCGGTTTGGGGAAACCAAGTCTGGCAAGTTTCCATTGCAATTTCACACATGGCCGTAATGGCCTTGGCATTATCGTAATCTAAGGATGAATAATGAAAATATGCCCAAATCAATAGCAATTGAAACATATAATCCGTAGTATCTAAGTCTTACCAATATTGTTCCGTTTGCCAAATATGCTGCCATTAAATGGTGGCTTGCGGTAGGCCGCCTCACTCGATCCTATTATAACAACAGTTAAGATGATAGCTATGGCCACCAAAGCCAAGGAGCAACGTACAACAAACATTTTCACCGAGTCCAGGTAAGACGAGAAACAAAATATTTTATCACTAATTATTTTTTTTGCTATAAAACTGTTGTCTATGGTTGGTTGGCTTCTACGTAAGACGGCTTACAATACACTGACTCCGTTTAGCAAATTTATGATGGCTTTTATACCATTCGCCAGCACACTGGCAGTCCCTTCGGGAATTTTATTCGTATGATTGGAAATTAATTGATTAGATTAATTTTTACTTTCTTTTGTTCAGTATCAATTTATTTCATAATAATGTTATGGTTACACGTATGCCTAGATGTATGTATGTATGTTCATCCTAAAGGACTGGAGGAAAGGAAAAAGAAACCAAATTCCAAGAACAAAAAAAAAAAAACATTGTAAGCACAAAAACACAAAGACACGGGTTACACTGTCTAGTACTCAGAGGGCGTTCGGCATTGCATTTTATGTTTGTTTTGTGTTAACCGGGCACCTTCCAATCCAGCACTTTGCAGAACTCCTTTTCACCGAAATCGATCATTTTCGCTTGTTCCATGCAAACGTTCTGACGCTTCAAATTATCTATCAGGAATAATTGCTTCTTGTAGGCATTCAGTAGGTCGGCTCTTTGCTTCTTTAAACTTTTAATTTGTTTTTCTTTCGCTTCAGCGTCTGTTCGATTCAATTCCTTCAGTTCACGTTCAGAGTTCTTCATGCCAGTTAGAGCATTACGGGCATTATTCAAATCTTCAGTAACTCGATATAATCTCTTCTCTAGATTCTTATTAGTTTGGGTGGCAATTTTCAAATCACGCCTCACTATTTCTAGTTCTTTTTGTTGCACCAAATGTTGATCGGATTGCTCTTTGGCTTTCTGATTATTCTCTTCCAACTGCATCTCAACTTTGGTTAACTGTTCTGTCAGAGCATTATGTTTAGCATAAGCCTGATCACGTTGTTGTTCCATTTGTTTGGAGCACTCCAATGCTTTTTCCAGTAAGACCTTTTGTTGATTCATTTCTTGGGTCAAACGTTCATGATCTTCCTCCAAAATCATTATCTTGGACTTGAGAAATCTACATAAATTAAAATACACATGAAAATATAATCAATCTTACACCCTTCACATAACGCATAAGACACTAACTATACTAAGTTTGTTATTCCGCTTGCAACCCCCAAAATGTATAAATTATTGTTTAACATCAAAATGTGAAAGTCCGTCGTATGTCTGCTGGTGTTGTAATTTAATTGATTAAGAAAATAACAACAATAAAAAATTGTTGTCCCTTTTTATCACAAGCACTCGCTTAATCTTAATACGATCAAGTAACAAAGGTAATACGAGGGCGCGTTTACGTACTTTATTAAGCCATCATTACTGATTTGTTTGTGGGCAAAACTGCCCGTGCTCAACACGGAACTGCGCGGAGTTGCTCCAGAAGATGTGGTGTCGGAGCCCTTTCCGAATCCGTGACTGTCGATAAGGGCGCCGCCCAACGCACCACGCTTGGCTGTTGTCTTATTACAATGCATCGTTGAATATTCGTCCTTTACCAAAACTTCCAACGACGGGCTCTGCACAAATTTGTGATTACGGTATCGCACAGTAAACGTTGGCGTAGGGTTTTTAAAAGTTGGTGAATTCGGCGAACGACTCATATCGCCGCCCCCTTTAATGAATCTACGTGGTACCGGGGTCGGTGTTGTTGAAGTATTTGCCACCGCTTTGGTTTTCTCTAAAATGAAAAAGTCACAATTTTTCTATTATCTGTAGGTTAGAAGGAAGTTGTTTTATTTGATCGTATACCGTTATAACGATTAAGACGGTATGTGTCTCGGCCTTTAGAAAGTGCGGTCGCGGTATTAGAACTTTCAATTTTTTCAGGTATGCCATCACCGATTAGACGCCTTCTCATGATCATGGCTTGGGCTTTGGCTTTATTTGTGGGACTTTGACAACCAACAGACTGTTCCGTTTTAGTACTCCCGGTACTGCCCGACTTGGAGCTAGCATAACCACTGCTTTGTTGTGGTGATATTGGTTGCTTATTATATTTAATTTGTTTCGGTTGCTGCAACTGCGATGGCATCGGTTGTTGTTGGCGATATTTCATTTTAGCTTGTTGTGCCAACGATTGCTGTTGTTGCTGCCCCACCAAAGTAGTAGCCTTTGTAGCCATTTGGTTCAGTTGTTCATTCAATTTAAGGAATTCCCTCTCCCGTGACAGCAGTTCGGTCATTATCCTTATCCGCTACTGCTGCTGCGTTACACAATGAAAAATTTTGCGTTTGACTTTTTCACAGCGAGCTGCTTTTGTGTGATGTTCAATTCAACCGAAATTTAGCGTCTAAATGTGATTATGTTTAAAAAAATTGATAAACAAATCTTCAAAAATTCGTTACATTAAATTTTTAGTTCAATTTCATTACTTAACAAATGAATGAATGATTTCTTTTCGAAACTTTATGTCTTTGACAGTCAGAATGGCATACATAACAATCAAAGCTGCAATGATGAAGAATCAGTTCAAGTAGATTTTCTTTTCTTTTTTTTCCTACACTTTTTTTTTTTTGTAGTTGGAAACCCCAACTAAACATCCAGGTAACCTGGCATGCGTTGCTATGGCATGTTTTGAATTCTATGCTTTGTTTCGCTATATTTGTTCTATAATTGTAACATCGAGCTGGAGGAGGCAGAAACCATACAAAGCATATAAATTCTTTACTGAAGTAGTGTAGACATGTATGTCCGGGTGTCTGTCTGTTTTTTTCAGTTCTCAGTTGTAAATTTGAAGATATTGAGCAATAGTTTCTGCACACGGATCGCTATTTAAATTGGGCAAAATCGGTCAAGAGCCACGCCCACAAACGACACAAATCCATTTATGTGCCACAAAAATTTAACTATAACGTTGGAATTCGGTATATACATAAATGTTTATAAAGGTGTATGTATGATCGTATAACGGACCCACCCATAATATACAAAAATCCGTACTCAGCGTAAAACACAACTACAACGCCCACTATTTGTATATGTATGTAGAAGGTATTTATGATTTGATCTAAATTGAAATTTAGCCTTTTTACTTGTTGCTATATGTATATATAGGGAGTGGAGGAGGTTCTTAAGATTGCTTGTAACAATAACTGGTAAAAAATTGTTTCCATAACTTCTTTGTTTATATTTTGTAACAATTCTTAACAACCGTTATTGTTTGATAAAAATAATATTAGAAATTTTTAACAGTAAATGTAAATCAGTAATAATATAACTTAACTGAAAACTGTGAATTCCGAACAGAAAAGGTTTTCTTTGTAAAGTGTGGGCGGGCATGTTATGTGACTTTGTCCGCTTTTGGCATATTGATGCTTGGAATAATTATATACGAAAATGAAATTTTGCTACTTTATCGATTTTGCCCAATTTAAACGGTACATAAGTACAGTTTTACTTAACACACTTTTATTTATCTATTACATTATATGAGGGACCCATTTACCATGGTTCATAAGTTGTATATACATATATGACAAGCGGATACGCATTATCATTTATGTAAGGTTGGGTTAACTATTTTCCTTCTATATTATTTATATGGTTAATAGTATGTCTGAGTTAATGCTAAATAGAGAGATTTGTGATTAATTTTTATATTCAAGAAACGTTCTATACTCTAATTGAACGTGTGTGGGAGAGAAAAATGTGTAAAAATGTTATTTTCTCTAAATACCACAAATTGTTGAATCTAACACGTATTTGATTTTGTTATCAATGAGCTTCTTCGTCTCGAGTTGAAATCTTGTGCAGACATTTCGAGTTTTTTGCTACAACCATAAATATTGACCTATCAAGTTGAAATGTAGTAAACGTGGCGGCGTCCTATATTTGTCCTTAATCAAGATTACCTTTTTCTATTTGTGTTTGTTATTGTAAGTAGGTAGATGGACAAAAGTCATGGGTATTCCACACTATATCATATATCAATTTATATAACTTCTATATTTGTGGCTGTTGTTGAATTTATTCACCTTAAAACCGGCTAGACTACAACGTTGGATTATATCATGATAAAGCTTAACAATGTTTCTGAGAGGGTTTATTGTAAAAAAAAAAAAAACATAAAAAAAAGAAAAAATAACAACAACCACAACAAGAAAACAAATAAGTGTATAAGAGAATTTTTTAGTTGCATACTCTCCCTCTGCGATTGAAAATATTTAGCTGAGAAATGTTCGAAAGAGTTTTTGTTGTTCAGAATGTCTTAAATGTCAGTATGATTGTAAGTTTAAGTGGTTACTCGAAGTTGAGAGGGTGAGGAAAGTCGTGCTGTGTATTTTGTACTACAAAAGTATTTTTTATTTATAATTTTTTTTTTATTTCCTTGTTTACAGTTTTTCGTTTAACATTATTAACATAAAATGCAAGTTGCAGGGCATGTTTAGTTTCTTGATATGGAAATCAACTAAAGCAGTCAACCATAAATAATAACTATCAAAATATCTCTAAATAATATGAATAATACGTAATATACATGTACACACACATACATATTTCCAAGTTTTCAAAAAAAAAAAAAAAAAGAGTAAATATAAGCAAGTCTCCAAGTACAAGCATAGATAGCGTATATGTATGTATATGTATCATGTGTATGAGGTAACACATTATATGTAAGTATTTGAATAACAATAATAGCAACAATTAATTGACCACACCACTCAACAGTAATAGTTGCAATGCTTTGCGGGCTGTTAGCAGTTTTAAAACCATTTAATTCAACCAACTGACATCATTACAAAGCACATTTGAATTGGCCAGCAGACAGGTAATGTATATGTAATAATATGAGTGTGTTTCATTTATATGATGATGTGGTATTTAACGAAAATTACGACCAACAATGATGATGATGATGAACCCAAGCATAACATATTTTCTTAGCATAGTTGGTGCTGTGAAGACACTTAAATCTTGTCGCATTAGATTAAAGTCCACAATGCACATGAAATGGATTGGATTAGTCTTAAACCATGTATATAAAATGTATGCAAATGCCTGTCGCTGCACGATTATCTGACGATATATATAATCCCTACATTTATATAAATATGCACGTAAATGAATGTAAGAATATTCAATCAACTTACGTCTACGTAGACCATTTCTCAGTCAGAATGTTATAAATAAAAAAAAACAGCTCTACAAGCTAGTTTAGAGAATTTCAAATAAAACGGAGAGAAACGCATAGTTTGCATTAGACTCTAGCCATAACAGCATGCATATAAATTTGAATCCATACTTAAACTTGACTTGTCTTACTCTCACCACTTATTGGTCTCAGTCTCAGCCAGGCTTGCGAGTAGAGCACAACGTTTTATATTACTTACGGGACATTACATTGTGCTCACATGAAAACGGTTTTTTTTTATCATCAATTTGACTCGTTTTCTGTTGTTTTTTTTTGTTTGTTTTTGTTTTATTGAACTTGTGTTTAAAGCAATCGGTTACTCATATAAACGTGTTCTCCATGTTGGCGAGAATAATAATATAAGCAGTTCACTCGTTAAAAAAAAAAATTAAGGTGTGTGTGTGTGTGTGTGTGAGTAATTTTTTTTTTTTTTAAATAAAATTATGTATAAATTAGGAAATCAATAAAAAAATATTCATTTTTATTCATATGTACGCGGTAAGTTCGCAGCAACGGCTTTTCAAGTTCCTTACTTAAGTCTTTCTTTATGTAATACTCATAATTATGAAGAATTTTAGCAAATCTTTTCAACAGCATGTATTTTTTATAAACGGAACCCAAATGACACACAATTACCGCAAAGTGATCTAAAGATATATGAAAATAATTAATTCTGGTGTTGCTAACTAAATATAATAATCTGGTGCTGCTAACGTTGGTGCAATAATACACAAATTGTTATGTTCAAAACTTGCAATAAAATTGAAGCAATAGTAAACTGTAATATATTGAATGTATTATATAACGTAACTGTTGTGCTGCATTGCTTGCTCACATTAAATGAGTTACAACAAAACTATTGTAGCGTTTTGTAATATATACATACTCCTGATTGCATCTAGTACATGCAGTATAATTTTTAATAAGTAAAATGGCTTCCCATCCAGTATCCTTATCACGTTTGCAAAAGGAAACTCTTCTACAATACATTACTTCATCAAATAATAAAGAAAGAAAAAACCGTAAATAAATATGACTACAATGTTTCTAATTTTTGGAATTTATTGCAACACCACTCGAATGCCATAACGTTACTGAGTAATCTATTGTACTTCCAGAATTGAGATAAACTCCTTTTTTGCAGTAAAATCCAAAAGTTGGAGTTACAAAATAGATTGTTGTACATACTCGTATATTTAACATTTCATACTCTGTTTAATTATTGTACTCGTCGGATGAGTAATAATCGTAACTACTGCCGGAGTACACTTATCAATATTGCATATTTGTAAAATAAATGATGCAATAACTTTAATGTTTGTATATTTAAATTGCTGTTGTTGTTACTTATTATATTTGCGCTTCATGCATACTGTTATAGAGTAAAAGGAAAAGAGACAGAAAGTAAAGTGTAAAAAGCAGCTGGAGATTTTATATTAATTTTAACCTTGAGAAAATAAAGAAGAGAGAAGGAAAATAAGTAAAAAAAATATTTAGTTTAAGCCACACACATTGTGGATGCAACGTGTTGGCGTGCCACTAAAATATATGACATTCTATCTCAATATTACCGAATTAAATAAAGTTCTTTCCAAATTATGAACATATCTGTTAATCGACACTTTTTATTTGTCCAAGCATATATTAAGACATAATATTTGGGCGTGGCACCTCCCATTTAGTAAATAAACGAGAAATATGATTTAAAAAGTCATTTTCAAAGAAAATGGGCAGTGCCACACCCATTAATTTATCAATCCCCGCAAAGCTATAGAAATTTCCAAACGTTTGCAAAAAATTTGACCAAAATCGGAGCAGTAGTTTTCTAGTTATAAGCCAGGCAAGTTCACCTTCATTTTTGTGGTCGCCATTGTGAAATTCATGCCAATATAAAAATATGAGAAAAATACCAGGCGCCCAGAATGGCTCAGTAAGCAAATCTTGATTATAGACATTTTTAAAAATGTTATAACTTGGAGACGGCTGCACCGATTTTGTTCAAACTTGTGGTGAAAGTTTGTAAATTAATTCATCTTTCCAACGAAGTATATTATGTGGGCGTGGCACCTTCCATTTAGTAGATAAACGAGAAATATGATTTAAAAAGTCATTTTATAAGAAAATGGGCAGTGCCACGCCCATTAATTATTCGATTCTCGCAAAGCTACAAAAATTTCCAAACGTTTGCAAAAAATTTGACCAAAATCGGAGCAGTAGTTTTCCAGTTATAAACCAAACAAATTCACATTCATTCTTGTGTGTGTGTGTGTAATTTTAAAAATCACAAACCAAACATGAAAATGTGAGAAAAATACCAGGCGCCCAGAATGGCTCAGTAAGCAAATCTTGATTATAGATATTTTTTAAAGTGTTATAACTTGGAGACGGCTGCACCGATTTTGTTCAAACTTGTGGTGAAAGTTTGTAAATTAATTCATCTTTCCAACGAAGTATATTATTTGGGCGTGGCACCTCCCATTTAGTAAATAAACGAGAAATATGATTTAAAAAGTCATTTTCAAAGAAAATGGGCAGTGTCACGCCCATTAATTTATCAATCCCCGCAAAGCTATAGAAATTTCCAAACGTTTGCAAAAAATTTGACCAAAATCAAAGTTGCCGTAAGAAAGTTACAAACAAAACATTAATCTTCATTTTAGTATGGTTGTTTTTATTGTATGGAGAATTTGGCAAAATTAATCAAAATATTTTTTCCTCATTTGTAAGGCTTGTTTCATTTTATAATGTAAAGCAAAAGTGATTATAAGCGGAATTAGATTTTTTAAAAAATCACGTTTTTAACGCTATATACCCACACCTACAATCTATTGCATTTTTTTATTTTCTCAATTATCGCCCGTAAAACTTGAAATGAAAAAACAAAAGCAAAAATCAACAAACACACAATAAACCAATTTGTAGGAACGACTTTTTTACAGTCCAAATTACCATTTATTGTAATTCAGTTTCAATCAGTAATATGACAAGAAAAGTGCGCGTACATAGAATATAGGTATGGTGGCGCATTTGTACGCATTATATTCACTAACGTAATTGGATTTATCTATAATGTAACTTTTCCATTCCTTAAGTATTTATCTCTCTTTCCATGCGATCCACAGTAGTGTAAAGCCCAAGTAGTAAGAAGGGGCTTTTGAGATACCTTAGTATATGGAAATATCACAGAATAATATCAGTATAAAAATTTGAAGGAATCTATGTATGTATATAGTCATGTCAATCCAAACGACCGTGTGTACAATATTTTTGCAAAATTTGAAAATATGCCACTTTTACTTGTTTATGATTTAAACTTGCTTTTGAACAATGTTGGAGCGTCATCCTCATTCTTCATCCAGACACTTTTCATCGGATAATTTATGCAAAGATTTATGCGTACGTACATATGTGTCCATAATTGTAGACACGCTACTCGTTAGTGTATGCAATCATCAATTTTATTTTTAGCATTAGGGTTTGTTAATGAGCGGTGTTAACCACACATCACCTTTTCTTTTTCATCTAATATTTCTGTTCTTTTCCTTTTTATTTGTTTTTCATTGGATTTTTAAGAAATCTTTGCTTAAATCATAATATAGTCAATCGATGTCTATTGCTTTCTATCGCCTTGTTCTTTTTGTTTTTTTTTTTCTTATTTCCATCACGAACCTATGGATAATAATAATAATAAGTAAAAATGTATGCAGCATTCGGTTGTGGCCTAATCGGTGATACCCTCTGCATTTTTGCAATGGAGCCCTCTACATATGAAGTAAGTAAGTGCGTTCATTTTTACCTCAACGGTTAAATTCTTCACCAATGGAAGTTTTCTGAAAATTGTGGGTGGTAGAAGTCTATCGATATTGTCCACTGTAAATAGCTACCTGTATGAAATCGTAAGCTTTTCGAAGCAAGAACAAATCGCCTCAGAAGACCAGAATCAAAAATCTATATATCTTGACAAACTTGGTATACCGTTATCTTATGTGAAGGATACACAATGCAAGTAATAACAACTCACCCTTTAATGATCTTTGCTTGTTTATATTCAAAGAAATTCAAAGTACAAAAACGTGCCTGCTGTATGCTGCTGCAGAGATTTCTTTATTTCGGTTGTTGGAGTTGGAGAAAGAATGAGAATAGTTGTTGTGTTTATTGTATTGTGACCTTATTTGTGAGACAATTATATGTTATATGTTAGGTTCGTGTCTTAAGTCTTTCAATTTCTCTGTTGACCCTTTGATTTTTTGGTTTATATTTCAATTTATTCCATTTATTGGAATTTATTACGATTCCATGAACGAAACTTGCTCGAATTTGTTGTTGGCTTTAAAAAAAAGAAGGTACAGTCCAATATTGGTTGAGAATGCATCAGCATTCTAGTTATTGTGTATCATGCGTAATTGTTTTCTTTTTTTGGCTTTAAATAGTTAAGATTTCTTAATAAAACAATTGACATTTAGAAGCAACGTTACGACCATATAATACCCTACACCACAAGCAACCATTTTATTTTAAATTTGGCTCAGGGGGAAAGTTTATTATGCAATAAATAAAAGAAACCCTTAAAAAACATAAAACTATTAAATCATAAAAATTGTTAAAAAGTCTTTTTCAATTAAAATAAGTAAAAAATCTAAATTTGCTAATTTAGGTTCTATTTTTATTTTAGAGTAATTTTTATATTAGAAGGTAACATTTTTAAATTCATTATTATTAAAAGCGATCATTGAATTGTATTGTTGTTGTAAATGATTGAAATGATATTGTTGTTTTTGTTGTAGATGAAGTCATGCATGACGTTTTATTGTTTGTTCGTTTTGCATTGTTAAACCTTTTTTTTTTATTTTGATTGTGTATACTGCTGGTTATAAAATAGAGGCAGTGGGCACAAGGTCAATAGGTTTTAACTGTCTTGTTAATAGCAATGAATACAAATTGTTGTAAACGTATTTATATTTATGTTCATAAATACATGAAAATCATTTGAAATTGATAAACAAGAGGAAATATTACAATCTGTCATGTTCGAGCATTTAATTTAATCACTTTTCAACATCTGATCCATTTTCAAATTCGAACAATAACTCAGCTTTTTTGAAACAGATTAAGATCCAAATCATACTATGTAGGATCCTTGCAGCCTTTATCCAGATGTTGCAGTGACAAACAGAATTTCCTTTTAAGGTGAAGAATGTTATTTTTAGCTTATTAAATATATTTATATATATATATATATATAGATGTATATTTATACATCTATACAAATAATATGCAATATAGGGGAGAATCAAAAAATACCAAATATGAGCGTATAACTGATTGTTGATTGTTTTTTCTGATTGCTTAGTTTGGCGCTAAAATAAACGGTTACGTCACTTGAAACTAAATGCATTCTAAGCTAAATAGCTGAAATTAGAGACAAAACAACAAAACACGTACTGTGTATGGGGCTTAGGTTAACTCCTCTGAATAGAGAATTTATTTTCTATAAATTCAATTATTTGGAAACATATACAACTACTGTAACTTAAGGTTAAACATTAATGTTCAAGATCAGAAAAAATTGCTAATCAACACCAATTCAAGTATTTGTATAAAATAACATAAATAAAAAATATTATCTGCTTAACACATTCGCGACGGATGACGCTTTATGTCGTCATTTAAGTTATCGTTTAACAATTCTTTAAAAATGTCATTTTTCAAATTCAAATTACTTTATTCTGGCATACGTTTCTAATATCAGAGGTCTTTTACAATACTATACAATATACATATTTAGTTACAAGCGAAGAGGTGCAATTATGATACAAGTATGGAACAGTAAAAAAAAAGCCCAATATTCAAAATATCTCTCATTCATAATGCTGACATGATCGATTCTAATAAAATCGACGGAAATACGCAACTTTTCATTAAGAAACCGTACTGCATCATTGATTATAATCGGTACATGAATGGTGTCGATCTTGCCGATCAATATCTTGCCTATAATCCCATCTTCAGAAAAAGTCTCAGATAGACTAAAAAGGTCTTTTTCTACCTTCTTCACTGCGCCATATTTCATTCATTCCGTATTTATCAAACACTGAATTCGCAATCAAAAATTAGATTTCACGATTTCATGCTGAGTTTAGCGGAAAGTTGGATAGAAGAAAGCCCTGATATATCACATACTAATACCAAAGAAGCAACCAATGAGCAACACAGAAATATTAATTACATAAAAAGTTATAGCAATTTTTCTAAACCTATGCGCGATTGCATAGCAATTGATAAAAAACGGCCCCGTACTCACAGTAAGCACAGCCAGCAACGCCCCGTCGCGAATGTGTTAAGGTCATCTAGATATCTATATAAAATGATTCCACTATTGTATTTATTTTAAATGCAATCAATGAATTATTTAAGCGTACAATAAAGAGAGGGACAGGGAGAAGATGTTTTCAACAGAAACGCGTGCTTAACTAATTTTTATAATAAAACCTTTAAATGTTTTTTAATTAGTAAAAATACGTTAACGATGCATAAAATGACAAATTCTGTTTTAGTTTGTTTTCTAAGCAGTGCAAATAGTTACCTGTACGTGTGTGTGTTTCTAAGGCATGTGAAAATTTGAACATGAAATGAACATAAATTCAAATTTTAATGTTTTTTTGTTTAATTCATAATGAAATGCAAATGCATGGAATGATAAAAACTAAAAAAAAAAAAAATTATAAATTTCTATTTTAGGCACAGCACCATGAACTCTTATAAACATATAATACGTAGCTTGCTGTACACACTGGTGAGTTGATTTATTTATAAAAATAAAATTCTTATACTATAGTTTAAGTAGATTTGACTGGAGCGAAATTTTTTTATGCCCTCTACCTGAATTTCATTAAACCGTGATCATGTATTAATTGTGGATGTGCGGTTGTTCTCTATGCAAATAAATAACTGGTTACATGAGCAATGTCTTACATGACAGAACTTTTGCTTAATTTTTGCAACTGTACGGATTACAACAACTGACAGACTCGTATGGACGGACGTATGGACGTACTTATGACTGAATTGATTTCGATTTTAATGCCAATGAAGTACAATAATTACAAGCAATATGAGAACTGCTCACCAGTAAGGTGGAGGTTATAAAAACCCATTGAGCAGCAGTCGACAATTTCTCTTTAAACAAAAATTCATTTAAGTAAATTCTTTTTTTGTTTTGTTTGTTATTGTTTTCATATTTGCAGGCAATTATCAGTTTGACAACACAAGGTGCCCAAATACCAGCAAGTAAGTAGACTTTATATATATGTATGTATTTACAATAACTTTCATACCCTACAAGATTTGCTGCAGAGAATCGCACTTTAAAGATCATTCTCTCAACTATTTAGTGACTTTCTTTAACACAAAAGAGAAATCTTTAAAAATAGATAGACATAGATTCTTTTCTCTGGTAAGGGTATGTCATAGAGTAGAGTAGATACCCTGTCCAGTAAGGAGTTCAATGTTTTTACAAGTTTTATTATTAATCAAGTATTTATGCGTATATGATAAAAATCATAAAATATTTAAAAGCATGCATTCATCTTTTTTGCCTGATTGTAGGACTCATGAAATGTAATTAATATCATTATGTGAACGAATTATTTATGAGAAAATCTTGTATCATGTACGTGTAAATAGATATGTATATGTGTGTGTTGTTTATATAATATATGTATTATAATCTTGTCCAAAAGTTCCACTCATTAATCTGTGCTTCGTGTAAAGTATCTAAACGTACTTTGCTTTAATATTGAAATTGATGCTCTCTGAAGTTCTGCATGTTTATACCCTTACTGTATACTCATGCCAAGTTATAACAAACTCTTTGGCATGAGCAGGAAATATTGAGAAAAACCTCTGGAAAAACTTGAAAAACTACCTCATATACAATAATTCTAGCAGATGGCAGATAAGTGTATATGTACACGTATATATTTTATTCGATTACCACACACCGTAAACTACTCAATTTCCATGTCCAGCACCAGTGTTTGTAATATCAAATCAAAGGTATAAATGTGTCCCTTCTTCAAAAATTCTCAAACTGAATTTTCCCTTTTCTTTGGACCCAACTTTTATCAGCTTTACGCTTCAGTGTTTATTAATTGGGTGTTGCAAACGGAATGACAAACTTATTATACGCACATCTATTGCGAAAAGTATAAAAAAAATGATACTTATTAAAAAAAGAGTTCAAGAAACTTGTGCGGCCGAAAACATCATCCGCTAAACATCATCATCTCCATCCACAAACACTCTAACATGGGAAATTTCATTTTATGCTTCTAGTATAAAATATTTCAAATAAGCTTTTCTACACCATTCGATGCATATGTATGTGTTATTTGTTCTTTTCTCTACTCTTCTTTAATGATAATCTTAATAAACTGCGTGTGTGTATTTTTGCTGTATATACAATATTTCTATTTCTTTTATTTTGTTGTTGTGTCTTTTTAAAGCCCTAATGGTGATATGAGGCTTTATACATGCACATACAGACATAAACGTGTGATACAAAGTAAAGGTTGGTAAAAAAAAAAAAAAAAAAAAAATCTGTTCAATTAACATGTTTGTGTGTTGATGTGTTTCTCTTTATTCCGCCCCGTCTCTACACAATTGTTGTTGTTTTTTTGTTGCTATTACTTTTATGTGAGTTAATGTCTCATTGTGTTTTTGTTATTGCTGCCGGCTGTTCAATGTCAATAGCGTTGCATGTTGAATTAAATTTTTTTCTCTTGAGTGCTTGCATTATTTTCTGTCCCTGGAAATAAATGCTTTTGTTACATCTTCCGCATTAAACCGCATCTTTTGTACATGCATGAAATATGTTTATATGTATGTATATGTTATAGTACTCTTTACATTAGAGTAGAGCATATAGAGAGTTTGTTAATTTTTGCAGCAATTTCTTATGATAAGAGTAATAAAATTGTTTTCAGCTCTGGCGTGTGCGTAATTGTTGATTCCTTCATACAATTTCTTTTAATCATTTTAGAAGACATATTTTTGAAATATGATGAAGCATCGACATCAACGAAACCCCCAGCAGAGCCTACTGTTAAAATTAAATGTATGAAGGGCATCATGTTAATAACTATTAAAGATCCGCCGATCAATCATGATACCGGTCTATTCAGCGGTATGGTTTACCCCAAAGGTTTATCGAAAAACTCTACTTGCTTAACCGAATACAGGTAAATATTTCATGAAAGTGATAAAGATAAGTGTCTTCTCTAATTCAATATACAATTGACAGAGATCAAGAGAGCCCTTTGCGTTATAAGCTACCACTACGTAGCTGCAATACAATGCCCCAAGAGACGGTAAGTGTAATACCATAGAAATAATTTTGTATCGTTGAAAATTTATATAAAACAAGATAAAAAAGTTCGGTTAAGACCGAAGCTTAAATACCCTCCACCTTTTGTAATTCTCTAAAAAATAAGCTCCTATTGCCATATTTATGTATTTCATGTACTTAGGCAAATAGTGTTTTTTTTAAATTATAGGCGTTTGTGTTATTCAATCACGCCCATTTTTAGCACAGTGTTGGATAACGGTACCCTTTATATATATACCAAATTTCAACTTGATAGACATAGTATTGTGCGATATATAATTTTTTAAAGATACAATTTTTTCGAGGTATGATGAGATTTTCGTTTATTGTGGGCGTGTCTCTTAACCGATTTTGCCCAATTTCAATACGGAACAGCGAAATTGAACTAAGAATACGTATGCAAAGTTTCAATTTGATATCTCAAAAATTACGACCGTGAGAGTGCCAACAACAGACGGACACACGGACGGACATGTCTCAAACGATTTCTCTTTTCATGCTGATTAAGAATATATATGGTTTGTGGGGTCTCCGACGCTTCCTTCGATGTGTTGTAAACGGATGATCAAAGTGAATATAGAGTATATATATAGGGTATATTCCCTAAGGTGGAGGGTATAAAAAACGGCTTCGATCATGTGTTGGACATTTACTAGTGCATCCAAGATTTTATTTTTGTTGTTTTTGTTCATTTATTCTTTAACAAAATTACGCCCCACGGATGAAGCCACAAATGTTTTCAAACATTTTATTACCGTTATACATTATTATTACGATCAAAGATTAGTTTAGTTTCAACTCATTCACGTACGTTGGTATCTATATGTATAAGTATATGTGTATGCTTGGCATCTAATATGAAACAGAAACCAGCCATAAATTCCACGAACAGACACATTTTATTATCACTTCATGAGTTCTACAGTAACGCATTAACATTTTACGTGTCGCATTAATTGCCATCCGATGAAAAGAATATTTATTTTTATTTGATTCATGTGAAATGAAGATAGAACACAAAAAAAACATTGTTCTGAGAAAATATAACAAATCAACAACACCAGCAAATCCGATGTAGGTGAATTTATTAAAATGATTATTATCTGTATTGTACAAGGTTAACTAACCATTTTGGGTATTTTCATGGTCAGTTTAAATGAAATAACAACAGCAACAATGCTTAAATATGACACAATGAGTACAATGCTTTACTATTTATTAATTTATTTAGAAGCGAAGCCAAGCATACATCTTTATTATAGGAATCGTTATATTTGAAAGTGGTACAAATCTATCGTACCCTCCACAACGCTGAGCATATGTTAAATATTAGCTCACTGGTCGAATTCTATACTAAAGAAGGTAGATTTTCAAATGTTAACGACGTACGCGTAAATTTATAAAGAAAACCTGCTGCATTGAATATAAAATTAATAGTATTATACAAGAAGAGAAGAATATCTCACCAAAACTATCGATAACTCAGTTTTTTGCAAAAGTGGAATTGTTTCACTTTCAAATATAATGATTTTTGTATTACACATTATATGCACAGTTTTGTGAGTGACATTTGATGACTTTGAATCATTTGCGTGAACACAATAAAGTTATTTATTATAAACTTAAACACCAAAGTCACTGTCTAGGGCCTTATATTGAGTATATATATATATATATATACTCATAATTACAACAAATATAAAGACGCATGAATAATACTTAAAATGAATCAAAAGACTCAAGGCACGAACTTGAAAAGAGCAATTTTTTTCATGTTTTCTTGTCAACGCATTCCAGTTAACATTAAGAACATAATAAACAAATAATTTTTACATATACACAATACATATATATATATATATACGTGACCTGTCTCAAACATATACTTTACATGCGTTTGTAGCCTCTTTGTTTATGAGGGACATGTTTGTTTATAATGCATCCTCTTAATACACTTTACACACACGCACACACATATCATATAAAATATATAGAAATTGATGCAAGTGAATAAGTGATAACGGTAAAAAACGAAAACAATGGATAGGTGTGCTGTTTCAATTTAAATAAATTAGAATAAATTTCTCATATATTTTTATACAAAAAGATTCACAAATTGAAATGAGAAATACAACAAAAACAATAATAAATAAAGATGAAAAAAGAGAACGAAAACATTGTAATTAACAGATTAACTATACGTACGCTTGTATATGTGTGTACACATATGCCATACATTTTGCAAACATTTATAAAACTGGAACGAGTACAAGTGTAGAATAAAAGAAACATAAACGTTTTCAGTCAAAGGCTAGCATATGGAAAGAGTGGATGGAGACGATGGAGACACTTTTTTTTTTAAATTGGTGCAATTTTTTTAGCATAGAGTCCCCCTTGGTGTTAATAATTCTATTTGCTAAGAATGCCTCATTTTGTTCACATTCTAATAATTGGTGTGATTACATCAGCGTAGTCTTCTAAGCATTAATGCTTATTTAAGTCTTACATTTATACAACTTTTTATATTAATTTATGATTATTGCATCATAGGAGGATGGCGCCATTGAATTTTTCAATACAATCGTTTTACAGCCGCACTTGAAACTGATAACCGACGCCGGTCGTGGTTATCATGTGCGCTGTACATACAAAAGTCGTGAGGCTGCTATGAATATTAAAAAGCATCATTCGCATCATTACAATCACGTTAAGAATGTTAACGGTAAACATGCTCAACAACCTCAAGCTTACCGCAGTGATGCCATTCATTCAACTGATACGTTGAGCGATAGAAGAGCTTATGGTCGCTCCCTTATACCCAACGAACTGCACGATCAATTAAACAATAAAGTAGGATGGGATGACGAAGACGACTTATTAACCACCTACGAGGAAGATAATCAGGCAGAGGAAGAGACAATCAATAGCGATATTAGGGAAGTACCCATGCCCGGTTGTCATATGAAAATTTATAATGCTGATCATAAGATAGCGAACGATGTGAAAATTGGAGATCCTCTTACAATTGTAATTAACATTGACAAACAGGATCTATACGGCCTACACATAACTGACTGCATAGTACGAGATGGCTTGGGTTGGGGTGAACAACGTTTGATGAGCGAAGACGGGTAAAAATTTTTTTGGTTATTAAGTATAATTGAAAATCATGGAATATAATTGAATGTAATTTCAATTTTAGTTGCCCAATGGATAATGAGATTATGGGACAATTCAATTATACAACCGATCGTTTGGCTGCCAATGTTACCTTTCCAGCTCACAAGTTCCCCTACACCACGTCTGTTTACTATCAATGCAATGTTAAATTATGCGCTCTAAATGATCCCGAATGTCAAGTGGTAAGAGTTTTCTTATATCCTCTAGAAAAACAGCTCCAGAGAACTTTTTATAATTCTGTATTAAATGAGTTCTGAGTCAATCGACCATGCCTTAAATTTAGAATAATCTCATAACTATATAGCGCTCACAGCCAGTAGCCAGTAGCCAGCCCTCCCGGCGGACACTTTGTATTAACTTTACTGTATCATATACGCGAGTAACTAATCAACAAAAGTTAGCAAAAGTCTTCCTTGATATTTTATACCCAATTATTGTTAAAGTTCATTAATTTGAAGGTACATGTGGTGTCCAAACTTTCAAGTTGGTTCTTGTTTGATTGAATTAAAGCATTTGTCTATACGTCCGTCTTAACTTTAGCAATTGTTTACATAATTACACAGATGGGCAGTCCGTCCATGATTAATCGATTCAGAAGTTATACTCAAGAGTGAAGAAAGTGACCCATATTAAATAGTTTTTATATATGTTCTGAAATAATATACTTACACATATTAATTGCCAGAGTCCTGTATGTGGAGGTAAAAGACCGAAAAGACAAACTACTGACCAAGTTAAGGATGAAGATGGAATGCCAGCCACTATTGAGGTATTCTCCGGTTTGTATGTCAATGAAAATGTGGACGTAACCGAGGATGATGAATCTGTATTTAAAGAAAAGGCAAGTAGTTCTTCCATATTGTGTGGAAATGAATTTGTTCTTATATTCCATTATTTAGACTTTGGACGATGCTTTGTGCGTATCGCAGCGCACTTTTGCCATAGCCATTGCCATAGCTGGCTTAATATTAATGCTAGCAGTGGTGGCCGCTGTTTTATGTATTATGGCCAAACGTAGTACAAAAACTGTTTCTCATTCAGGCAGCTCCATATACAGTGGTCCATATACAAATACAGCATTTTCACATAGCAGTTAAATTTTATCATACGAATAATGAGCATTTCAAGCAAGTGCAGTCGATACTCGCTGCTTTAACGTGAACTTTTCTGAAAGCCTGTAAGCACATAAATGATTGTATTAAATGTATTATTGATATTTTCAATATCCGTCCCACTCCTCTACCCTTTTTTAAACTTAAACTAACATTCTTGCAGACTTTTATGTGCTTACGCACTTGTAGGATTATACTGAAATAATTATAAGGTATTTTTTAACGAATTACATTTGTAAGATATTACAGGGTTATCATTAACAAACCTCAACCCTCTAATATCGCAGAGATTCAAACGTAGTCATGAATCTCTGTTTGCACTTATTCACTCATTTTCACACTTGGTGTAGGCTTATTTTATATCAAACAATTTCTGCTTTCAAACCCGCCCTTGCTATTTAGTTATAAGCCATAATAATAATAATAATTTGCTTGCCCTTGAGCGCCGATTTACGAAAAAATAACGTAAATTATGAAAAAACCATCTCCCCTTATCTAAACGTCCAGTGAAGTATTTAAAAAAAAAAAACTTCACATCTTTTTAAACAATAGAATAACATTTTGAATGGCTTTCAATCATTAAAAATGATTTACGAACATATTTTACATGTGCATCCATTGTAGTTGATAAGTAATATTAGACAAATGAATAAAATTGAAATTATATTTCTAAACATCTCATGAAAATGCCTTTCATTTACATAATACTTGTTTCAAAACGACATGACATCTCCAATCATAAATGTGTTGCTTTGGTTGCTTTTAAATTGTACGACCAGTAAAGGAATTATTCGCAGTACGTACGATAAGAGTAGCGATGCATTTAATATCTAATGTAATCGGTTTGGTTACTAGTGTCGCGACCTTAACAAATATTTGCGGTGCAAATCATTTGAACTGTAATTATTGTTATGAATTGGAAAAGTTTTCCTTAATTGATGGCTGTAAACGCTCCATTCAAACGTTAATCTATGCCGACAATGTTAATACAATTGAGGAGTGCATTGATTTAGCCAAATTCCATAGAGGCTTGGCTTTAAATTATCGCAAAACTAAACGGCCTACAAACCTAATTAAAGGTTTGTATTTATTTTATAAAGAACTAGTAATAAACCAATGTTCCGCTTGAAGCTTTGGGATATTAAATACATTTATAACGCCTCCTTTTTAGTGTTTATTCACTTCGCATCACCTGGATCTGATGTATCAATTATTTTCACTTTTATTTGCTTGTTTTATTTTTGATTAGATTTTTTTGGATTAGTGCCGGGAAATTCTACATTTTCACAGCGACAACATTATTTACAACAGCCGCAATTATATTTCAATTGTCACATTTTAGAATGTCCAGAAAATTCCACTTTATCATCCTTGACAACAGATTTGAATTTTGACTACTATTCTTTATATGAGCCTTACTCAGGTATTGAACATCGCACACATATTGTGGTCAAGTACTATTTGACTCTTTTATAAAGATATAGTTGGCAATAATTTAATATTTGGCCATTTTTAGTTCCCTTACAATACATTTGCATACCAGAGTTGGGCCTTTTCAATCTAAATATAGAACCACTGAACTATTGGAATGCTTCTGCAAGTTGTTCTCAATCAAATGTTACTTGCAGTTTATTAAGTCATGTAGGATCCGAAAAGCGTACCAACGTGTTGGCACGCTTGCTGCGGCAATATAACGATGCGTCACTGCAGACAGATGCACGAAGATTAAAAGTATTTTTGGCTTATATAGATTTACACTATAATCGTACTATAGCACCTTATGCAATGGAATTTTTTAATTCTATCGGTGATAGCCTCCAAAATGTACCCTATCGAGCTTGGAAACCAGGACATCCAAAATCCAGGCATATTTAATGTTTTTGAAAATTTACAAACATAACATTTTAAAATGTAGTTATTTCAGTTCAAATTCTAGTTGTGTAGCTTTAACTAGTAGCGGTACTTGGATTACAGTGGACTGCACCCGCAAGCTTCCTTATATATGTGAAATATTCACACCAAAGGATGATTAAACACATACCCGCGCAGAATTCTTCAATTTAAAGTATTTTTTGTCTTCAATTATTATCGTAGTTTTTCTGGCTTAAGGTTGACTTATTAGAATTGCTTGTATATGAAAATTCAGTTGATTTAATAAATATAAAATATATAAATAAATAAATAAATATTGTCTTATTACTTACATATTTATTACGAAATAAACGATGCAACATTGTTGCTCTTTAGAGTACTTTGTTACCAAAAAAGCAAAGCTGAATAAGGACTTAGATAGATAACAGTGCGGCACTGTATTGAAATGTCAAGCCCTAAATGATTGTATTTTTAAAAACTTTACAGCAATGTAAAATGTTATTGTTAAATTCTGAATATTTTAAATGAATATATACATTGATCAGCAAAACAATGCAAGCAAAATATGCAAACAATACCGTGCAGTTTTGATTTTATTGCATTTTTGGTATATTGCTGTAGTGCAGCAATAATTGATACGTATGCAGACATTCTATCTGGCTGTAAATTGTACAAGTAAATTATTATCGCATAAGTCACATCTCTAACAACTTAAAACCTTCACAAAAAGAAAAGAAAGTTGGTGTTGTATGGATAATAGTTTTTTTTAAGGAAATTTAATTAAAATAATTAAAAGAAGTTTTTTTTTATTTAATTTCTTATCAAAGTAAAATAAAATGAGTTTATATAATTTCAAAAAAATCATGGTGGTTCCGCCAGCAAAGGTAAGTTAATGTTCACAGCAGGCGACACGTGTTCCTTGAGTACAATGTAACCCCAAATTGAATTTTTTTTTTATCTTAGGACTTCATCGATATTATGTTGTCAAAGACACAACGCAAAACCCCGAGTGTTGTGCATAAAGGTTACAAGATTTCGCGTATCCGTGCATTTTATACGCGAAAAGTAAAGTATACTCAACAAAACTTCCATGATCGCTTATCACAAATCATACAGGATTTTCCCAAACTGGATGACGTTCATCCGTTCTATGCGGATCTTATGAATGTGCTCTATGACAAGGATCATTATAAATTAGCATTGGGTCAATTGAATACTGCCAGACATTTAATAGACAAGTAATTATTATTCTTGTATGAGGTGGAGTATATGCATTTTGTTGTATCTCTGTCGTTCTCTATAGTGTGGGTAAAGATTATGTACGATTACTTAAGTATGGCGATTCGTTATATCGCTGTAAACAATTGAAAAAAGCTGCAATGGGTAGAATGGCCACCATTATGAAGAAGCAAGCATCCAATTTAACGTACCTGGAACAAGTGCGACAACATTTGTCGCGTTTGCCTACAATTGATCCTTATTCTAGAACCATAATTATATGTGGTTTTCCAAATGTCGGCAAGTCTTCGTTCATCAATAAAATTACTCGAGCTGATGTAGAAGTTCAGCCCTACGCTTTTACCACGAAATCCTTGTATGTTGGTCACACCGATTATAAATATTTGAGATGGCAAGTGAGTACTTTTTTAGCTATGTGTACAAATATATGTGATGAAACAAATTATCTCACAAGGTGATTGATACTCCCGGTATTTTGGATCATCCACTAGAGGAGCGCAATGTTATTGAAATGCAAGCTATAACCGCTTTGGCCCACTTGAGAGCTTGCGTCTTATACTTTATGGACATATCCGAACAATGCGGGCATTCTTTAGAGGAACAGGTGAAACTGTTTGAAAGCATTAAGCCATTGTTTAGCAATAAACCATTAATATTGGCTGTGAATAAGATCGATATTCTGGGCATTGATGACCTCTTGCCCGAAAAGCGGGAAATAATTGAAAAGCTGCAAGAGGACAAATCTGTTCCAGTTATGTTTATGTCCACGGTCAATGAGAATGGTGTTATGGAAGTGAAGATAGAAGCTTGTGAACGTTTACTGTCGTATCGAGTAGATCAAAAGATGCGCACCAAAAAAGTTGATAATATTTTGAATCGTTTACATGTGGCGATGCCAGCACCTCGTGATGATAAAGTGAGAGCACCATGCATACCAGAAAAGGCTTTAGAACGACTAGAGAAGAATGCAGCTCGGGCTGAACGTAAACGTAAATTAGAGAAGGAGATCGAAGAGGAGTTAGGTGACGATTATGTGCTAGACTTGAAGAAGAATTATGCAGATATACCCGAAGAGGAACGTTACGATGTTATACCTGAATTCTTGGAGGGCCATAACATTGCCGATTACATCGATGCGGAGATCTTCCAGAAACTGGAAGAGCTAGAAAGAGAGGAAGGCTTACGAGAAGAAGGTGGAATTTATAATGTTCCGGACATGTCCATAGATGAGACCCTTAGAGAGATACGCGAAATGGCGCAAAAGATACGCGGAAAACGCTACCTACTACGCGATGAAAAACGCTTGGCTTCCAAGAAGAATAAACCGGTCATGCCGCGTCATAAACAGGCCAAAGTCCGGGATCGTTCTGTGGCTAAATTGCGTGAAACCATGGAAGATCTAGGTGTCGATATGTCTGGTACTGAAAACGCCAACTTTACGAAATCAGTGGTAGATTTAAGACGGGGATTGATACCAGTGGGCAGCGGTACCAAATATTTAAAGAAGCCTCTGCCCGACAAAGAATCTTCGGCTATCGTGAAAAGCACCGGCCAGCCGTTGAAGCGAAAACCAGCGCGGGATTCTATGGGCGTGAAAAATGTGGCCATGAAGAAGAAATTACACATTATGGCCAAAAAGGATATCGCCAAGAAGGTTACGCGTATGGGTCTCAAAGGTGAAGCGGATCGATTCATTGGCACAAAAATGCCTAAACACTTATTTTCTGGTAAACGGGGCATCGGCAAAACGGATAGACGTTAAGCATACAATATTTGTATTTTTATTGTGGTTTTTTGAATGGAATAATAAATTTATCGATTCGCACAACGTGGTTAGCAATATTGTTGCCACGGCAACAACAATAATTTTGTTTCCTTGTTCTTGTTTTTGTGTTTATTACAATTTAAAAGAAAAAATTTGTCATAAATGTCGAAGGCCACCACCATTAAAGAAGCATTAAAGCGTTGGGAAGAACGAGAACAGGAAACAGCGGTTCAGGCCAAAGTGATTGAATTACAGTTTCAGTGTCCGCCCATAGAGAAAATGGACAACACTTTAAGTACTTTGGTTAACTGTGAGTAAGTACGCGAACTACATTTCGTTGTTGTCTGCCATTGTTTATTGTTTTTACATGCCGTATGGATTTCAAAGACGTTTGAGCCTCTCCACCAACATGATTGAAAAAATCTTCGGCCTCAATGGTATGAAAAATCTCAGAGTGCTGTCGCTGGCAAGAAATTACATAAAACAAATATCGGGTTTGGTTAGAAGTTATAATTTGTACCTTATCGTCCAACAAATAAAATTACACTTCATGTGTAGGAAGCTGTTGCTGAAACTTTGGAAGAACTTTGGATTAGCTACAATCTCATAGAGAAACTGAAAGGATTATCAGCCTTGAGAAATTTGAAAGTACTCTACATTAGCAACAATTTGATAAAAGATTGGACCGAGTTTAATCGCTTACAAGAATTGGAATCCCTAGAAGATTTGGTGGTGGTCGGAAATCCTATAGCCGATGGAATGGATGAGACAACTTGGCGCGCCGAATGTATAAAACGTCTGCCCTCCATAAAAAAGTTAGATGGTGAGCCGGTTGTGATTAATGAGGAACAGCCACAGCCACAGCAATAAATTGTAATTGAAAAAGAAATAAAACGAGGTCGAATATGAAATATGATGATACGACCGACGGTGACTTGATCACCACACTGAAAACAAACTGAAATACCTCACATTCCTTAATGCTTTATTTATGCTTTATTCATTTGCGTTTTTTACATTTATTTCTGCCTTTTCTTCGTCGACCCGGCGTTTTTGGTGATTTACAGTTTTTTTGCTTTTGCGCAACGGAATTGTTTGCATTTTGTTTACCAATACGATTGGCTGCACTTTGGCCACCAATTTTCTTGGAGGGCAGTAAATGCTGACTTACGAGTTCACCCAAAACCCCCTGATGCGCTAACATGGATAGAAACGTACATATGAACTCATCATAGTTATGCGTACGCCGGCAATCGTCAACCTGAACACAATCATTAGAAAATTTTCTATAAAAAGAAACCACACACACATGTGCACAAATATTTCAAAACATACCTTAAACATATATCGGCGATCGTTTTCATCATTTAGATGTTGCTCGTTGATGGCAATTTCTGAATCTAAATTTTTTAACAAAGACTGTAAGTCTCGAACCGTAAATGCGTTTGATGCCTCTAACAATGGGGTGGGTGATACTTGACGCGGCTGTTGGCCATTGTTTAAGTCAGGACTTTGCTCTGGTTTTAGTGTACTATCAAAATTATTTTCTTCATTTGCCTTCAATAATTTTTGTAACGTACCCGAAACAATCGCTTGATTGGTGCGCAGCATTTTTAATTTATGTGTAATGGCAATGCGACGATCCGGGACGACAGCCATTAGATTAAAGCGAATGTCCTGTTCTCCTGTTGCTATACCCAAACGATCCGCCATCACTCGCCGGAATTTATCCGCCCAATCTTCACTCTCTTCCCAACCACCATGATCCATGGGATACGGTTTCAAACCGTCCAATTCAAAGAGGTGACCATTTATGGGTACAAAACTAACAAAATGAAACGCCTCACCGGTGAACCGACCTGTTGATATGCCAGAACTGGCGCTACGCTCTAATCGCCTTTTTGCTTGCGGCATGGCGTGAGAATTATGAGCTCGGGCTAATTCGGGTGTGTTACCTATGGCCCAACCTTTGTTTTCCGGAGACATACCCTTCGTGTGATTTTTTAAACGACCTAAAGTTTCACCCAAGCGTAAATCAGCTTCGTTGCAGTTCAACAGCACAGAAAGCAACGCATGCGTGGCGCAGCTGTTTGGCACAACTTGCTGAGCAAAAAATATATTTGAAACGGCCTCATCATCTTTTACAAATATTTCAGCAGTGGTTTCCACAATTTTACGACGCGCTCTCCTCTCTTCAATCCATCTAAATAAGAATATAAAACCAAATACCGGGCCCTCAATAGGTTTTTGAAGATCGTAAACTTCTTCCACCTGAACACCATGAACACCAAAATCTTCTAGCAGTAATGTGAATAAACCAGGATCAGATTCCAACTCTAACCAACCATCTGTTAGACGATTTATATCGACCGGCATTTTATTAGATGACATCATCGACTCACTCCCTTTGTAAACATAAACATAAATATAAAATAAATCTTACAAGAAGAACAAACTCTCGCCTGCAATTTAGAACACTAATGCACTAAAACTGTAAATAAAATTTTAGTCTTTAAAATAAAACAGGGTGGTATTTATAAGAAATCACTAAATGATTACAAACACATATACAGACAATTAAAACTCTCATAAATTGTTTCATGAATAGTATTTCTTTCAAGTTCTGCCCGCAAAATTTAAGTATTTTGTGGTCTCTGATGTTAATGCTTGTTTGCGCGCCTCTAGTGGCCTTATTTTTTATTAAATTAAGAATGATTTAGATTTTAAAATTTATAATAAAGAAACAAATTTTTATACTGAAAAAGGCAAATGCATTAAATTAGTAGCAAATATTGTACTTTTCCTACTTTTTGTTGCAGCGCTGTCTCTTTTAGTTCCACAAAATAAAACAGAGAACTTTACCAAGAAAAAAAAAAGGCAAGAGAGAAAGCATATAGGCCGATGAAAAAGTTAAGTAATCAGAAGATAACTTGAAAATTTCAAAAATATTGATTATGGTTTTTCGCACCATGATATTTTCGTCGAAACGAATACCCCTTATAAAATTCCGAAAGGGAGGGCACCATACAACCGCTGCAGGTGCACAGAGTACATCACAAACGAGTGCGACATTGCCACATACGGTTCAGACAGAAAGTGTAAAGCCATCCTAAGCTCAATTGTTTATTCTCTCAATCATTCTTAACCATTTTACAGTATTCGGCCAATGCTATTGAGGATTGGGAATTGCCAGCTCGTTATAGACGCCAACCAATTAGTGCGGATGAAATGGAATATATAAATCGTGGTGGACCCGCTTAGAGTCTCTTAGTCGTCGCTTAGAGTTTTCGTTTAATTCATAATTCAAAATGTTTTGTAATAAATCACTTGTTTAGCGTTATTTAGCTTTTATTCACTACTCGCCAGTGTCAACATAGCAAAATAAAATTGTAATTCATTCAAAGCAAAATCGTTGATTTTATTATTATTAATATTTTGCTTTCAATCTTACGTTTACATATGTGCTACTTCAAAAAGATATAAGTAAATCGAATATAATAAACAGCCACAGGAATTTAAGTGTTTCTAAGGTTTTTAGCCTATATTAATAATAATTGCTTTGGAAAATATGCATTTTAAGTTAATAATTCATTAAATTATATTATACTTAAAAAATCACAATGATTCCTACACTACAACCGCACAACTACAAACAACCGGCGCAATTATTAAAAAATAATAAAAACTATGTAAGTTTCTCGAGTATTTTTGGTAAAGACTTACCGGCGAAATATAGGTTATATGACCTATGACTACAGATCTGTCTCATTTTTTTTTTATAAGTTTATATAAAAGTGTGTAGTGATGGCAAATGTTTGGGTGAAGCTTTTTTAAATTAGCCGTGCACAGTGTTATTAATTTAAACACACTTCACTCTTCTGTAAAGGGATGGTCAGAAGTTTCGCTGCTGTTGCGGCGACGGCTTTCGAGAATTTTTGTTGCTTGTTCCAATGTCTCTTTGAAGAAGATATTATAGCTATCACTTGGCAGTGAATATTTATTATCATCAAGATGAAATGTTAGTCCCAAAATGATATTGAAGGCCGATGTGTCGTAACCGTGACAACCGGAATAACGATATTGTGGCTTTTTATTGTATTTACATCCATTCGATTGAGCTCCTAAAAATATAATAAATTTTTCTTTCATTTAAATAACTAACATAAACCACAAATGATAAATTAATTTTACCTATGGGATCTATACATTCCAATGTAAGGGTACATTTGATCCAGGGTAACATAATTTTATCCATTACAAAAATATTATCAACGAATAGAACCACATCTAAATCGACCATTCGTAGAAAGAGAAAATCGTCAGCATTTGTTTGAAAGTAATCAAACATTTTGGGGTGTGTACGGGTGGACACTGCAGTGGGTGTATTCCAACCCAGTACCCCAGTCTGGTTAACTTTGTTTCGCAAATACTGTAAATCTCGACTAGAACCACGGATGCGCATATAATTTTCAGCAAAGAGTATACATTTGGAACGTATAAGAGCATCCTTTATAACAATAGGACGATAAGCGTGCATGCGCTGATCCCTTATATAGGATGGAAACACCGACAAATCATATGATATTACTGAACATCGTGTATTGTTACAATAAGCGTTCAAGGAGCGAACCTCTTCCTCTGATAGACCAAGATCGTAAATCATTAGAGATTCATTGGGAAATTTGTTTACAATGTTTTGCAACATAAGTATGGCTGATGGAGCTTGACCTTCTTGAACATATGTAACAATACTAAAATTAGCTTTAAACCCATTAAAGGGTGGCATTGAGACCAGTTTCAATCGATTTATATCTATTTCACTGTCATAATGGTGATGTTGTTGTTGCAAAGGCATTAATCGGATTTCATATGGATGTGAATTTCTTGTATCATCAGCAGCCTTATTACTTTGGTAACTATAAAATTCTGACTCTGGACTCTGTAGAGTATGTAAATGTTGTGTAAAGCCTAAAATTGTTAAATATTTTGCGTCTATTTCCAATTTCTTTTGGTTGGAAACTCGTAGGTTTTCCTATAAAGATAAAAACAAAAAACACTTATTTCCTGCATGGTACGAACATCGAACATCGGCAAATTACCTGCAATTTATTTAACTGCTGATGTGTTTGGGTAACTATACTTTTAAGAGAATCATTGGGTTCGCCGGGTGGACCCAGTGCAATAAACAGCAATGTTGTCACTATAACACAACACACTACCACTAAAAAGTATTTTGTTCTCATTGCAGTCACTTTCTTCCACAATTTCCTTATCCTTCGTGTATGTGTCGTTTTGATTTTCCAAATTCCCTCCACAGTGATCCCTAGGTTACTTTGTTTTTAATAAAATTTTAATATTGATGCGTTGCTGCGGTTATATAGAATTATTTTTCATGTATAGTCCGCCTATCTCTTGTTAATATCGAGAATGATATATAATTGATAACGTCGTACTCTTCGCTTGAATTGTATGGTCGAGGGGTGGCTTATCAGCTGATCTAAGGTATACGGTAATTAAAATATTTTCCATTTTTTCTACGGCGTATATGTTACTCACCCATAAAATTGCAACTCCAGACCTCGACTGAATTTATAAAAAATCTCTTTTATTTCGATTGGATAATTTGTGACGTTTAAATGCATCGCCTTCGTCTATATCCTTGTTGGGTACACTTTATGTGGGTGCTTAAAAACAATGGCACGTCCTCAGTTAATATTTCCTCTATGGAATGGTGCAAACCATTACTGTTCTTTCAAGTGGCTTTCGACAATTATTTTCATTAATTTGATAAAAGTCCGACTCGATTGCACAAGGTAAAAAATGTTGTACACAAAAAACGAAATATTGAAGACCAGTCCAAGTATTTTCTAACAAATCACATTCTTCTTTCTACGTACAAAGTACATAACGAAAATTTTTGCAATTTTCTTTAGCAATGATGTTTATTTTTGCTCCTTTTGCTACAACAGGCTTGATTTAAAAAGTACCGCATTTGTTTATTTCTCTCTTCAAACATATGATTATTATTTCTCAATTTTAAATGAAAACGATGCGCTGCAGAGTGATTGGGGTCTAAACACTTTTCAAAAGTATTTCAAATATTTTGTACGTTATTCATGTTTCTCTTTATATGGTGTATAGAGAAAATGCACAAAAAGCTAGTATTGGTCGCAGATTTTTTACAATATGATGTTGTGTAAACAGTTTGCTTTTCTCCTTCCTCATCAAAATTCATTCTGTTGTCTACTGGGTTCTTTTTGTGTAAATTATTAGTACATGTAGAAGGATTGATGAAAAATATTCAGCAGTATTTCACTGAAATAGCAAGTTGTGCAATTTAGGTTAGAAAGTGAGTTTTATTTCAATCAATTAATATTTTCGTATGTAAGTACAACTATTGTTGCAGGTAGCTTAAATATGTATTAACCATAATTGTGCTCTGCAACAAAATATATATATATATATTAACGCGTTGAAAATTTATTTCGCTTTGTGTTGGCAAATAAAACATATACAACATAAAAGTGAGTAAAGGCAATGTTGTGCATGAGTCAGGGTTAAATTATTGTTGTACACAATATTTAAAGGATAATATAAGTAATGGATGTCACGTGCAAGGTTAACGGAGAAATGGATGGTAGGAACAATACAAAGGCAAAGTCCTTGTCAACGGCATTGAGTAACGGCAATACTTGCAGTAACAAGGGCATATATAATGTGGATGTGTTGCCCAATGAAATATTAGTATTCATTTTGTCGTATTTACCTCCTTACGCAGACCTAAAGCACTGTAGTCTGGTGTGCAAGAGGTGGCAAAACATTGTCAAGGGTAAGTTCTCTCATATATTAATATGAGACTTTTTTAATAAACAATTAACATTTTTTAATAGATTTAATAAGACGATCGAAAATGAACCTTTGCAAGGGCCTTGTTGATTTCCGTTTACGGTGGGAATTATTCTATCAACAAATACCCAGTAATGCCGTAGGGGCGGATAAATCAATTGGACTTTCAAACGATATCAACAGTGTGTGCAACACTTCAATGTCCGTTATAGCAGGGCGCTTTTCACATTCGGCTGTCAGGTGTGGCAATTCTATGTATATATTTGGTGGTGTCTCTTCCTCGGACACTACATTTAATGATTTGTGGCGTTTGGATTTATCGAAGTTGCGTTGGGAACGACCGCTTTCGATGGGTACTTATCCGTCGCCAAAAGGCAGTGCCTCCATGGTATGTTGGCGTAATCAATTGATTTTATTTGGTGGCTGGAGGTATCCTTCATTGCACCCGCCTTATCAGCCGTGGTGTTTATTCGATGAGTTGCATTATTATGATCTGAGTACAAATCGCTGGACCGTTGCCGCGGGGATATCAAAACCACCGCCTATGGCGGGTCATTCCGCCTCTGTTCATGGTGATATAATGGTTATATTCGGTGGCTATCAAATGATGGATGGAATTAATTCGAATTCAAATGAGACGTGGTGCTTGGATCTACACAAGCACCGCTGGTGGCAGCCGCCTTTTGTTAATAATGTTAAACCACCACCTCGCTATGGTCAGTTCCAGCTGGTTTTGGATGAAAAACATTTACTTATAATGGGTGGCTGCGGGGGTGCCAATAGCGTCTACTCCGATGCCTGGCTTTTAGATATGACGCATGAATTTTGGCTGTGGAAACCAATATCTGTGCGCAATAAAAAATTCGCTGCCTCGCATATGTGGTGCAATCCGGCTTGTAAGGTTGATTCCAAATTGGTGGTATTGGGACCGACGCCAAATATGCCGCAGGACTTTCAGCTAATGAAACAAACTCGGGTACCTTTGGGTGGAGGAGGGGGTGGCTTAGGCCCGGCTCGCTTGGCAGGAGATGCCCACAATAACCGTAACATCTTGGAAATAGCCCGGCTCCCAATTAGAGTAAATGGTGGCGCCCACCAAGCAATGAGAAATCAAAATCATTTAGATGGAGGGCGTCTTATGCCGGATGCAGGCCCAGGCGATTATTATTTTGCTCAGCGTAGAGCCATTCTAAATAATCATCAGCAAAATGCCCGCAATAATAATTTCATCAGACAGAACCATCATAATAACGATAATCCACGAACGGGGAGTTTGAAAGATCTTCACGTCGCTTCTTCTCTTTCGCTTAATAATCAAGAAGAAATGAAATCGCAAATCTCTTTACCGTCGACATCAGCAAGACTGTCGCCCAGACGTAGTGTATCGGATTCACACACTGAACCCGTGCATCTCAACGGAGCTTCAACATCTGCAAAGGGGAGCAGCAGCAGCCCACGTGTAAACCCCGAACAAGAGGCTGCGCATCGTCTACAGCGCAACTTGGCCTTACGTTGCCGAGAAAATGAACCATTACTACCTAAACGATTTGATGAGTTGTATGAGGATTCCTTCCGAATGGCAGCCTTTAACGTTCAGAAACGTCCCCGTTCTCTTTCTATGGATCATAGCGAGCGTATTCGCCGCATGGAAGAAAAAATGAATGCGTTACGTAATTCGAGACGCAATGCAGTTGTATCGGAACCATTACCCATTAAAGAGCCATCCCCCAAACGTATAAAGCGTAATGTCTTCTCTCTGTTTGTATGTGATCTCTCGCACGCTTTACCCGCTGAAGGAGAAGAATCGTACTTGGAATGGTTAGAATATAAAAACTATGGCATTTTGCCAGGGGCACCGGAGCGGCTTATTTTATCCACTATGGTGGCAGGACATGGGGAGCTTATACTATTCGGTGGCGTTCATAAAGAAACTCTCAGCGAGGTAACGCATCAAGTGTCGAATTCTGTCCATTTTCTAAGCGCTCCAAGGGGTATTGTTTAAAAGTTTCTTTTAAATCTTTCACGTCCTCAAACATGCTACGCTTGGAATCCGTTTAAAATTTCACATTATTAAAGCACTCTACGCTGTTCACGCATTGTGTATTAATACACATATATTTATAGTTGTTTTTCTTTGTTTAATGTATTTTAAAAAAATCCTAGTACATTTATAAAAATGTTTATAAAGTTGCAAGATTACAAGGCAATGGCTCCAAACTTCATTCCAATCACCTATTTGTACATGGGCATGGGCGTGTACACATATATATATTTAAAAAAAATATTTTAAATTCCCTCACACAAATTTAAAATGGATAATCGGGTAGTGCCGGTACAATTGCTTTGTGCCTTCAAAGAGATCCAAATTATAATGCACCTCGTTCTCAATTAAATCAACATG
This sequence comes from Ornithomya fringillina, assembly GCA_963978525.1. Taxonomy (NCBI): domain Eukaryota; kingdom Metazoa; phylum Arthropoda; class Insecta; order Diptera; family Hippoboscidae; genus Ornithomya; species Ornithomya fringillina. Next base: position 18,304,372 of record OZ021694.1, on the reverse strand, counting down.
AAACTATTGATTGTGCTTGATATTGCCCAAGTAAAATAAAACAACTGTAGTTGATTTAAGAATGAAACTTTAACCTGGATGTGCTAATTGCATTTTCAAAGCCCTCTTCACATTCATTTTCAGCATCTCTCATCATTGAAATATATCTTTGGTGTTTCACTTGAACCAAAGATTATTTCCGCCAACTATATAACAATGATGAGTGGAGATGGTACTTCAGACGAGATTTTCGACCGATAAACTTTAACCATAAAGTAGTCTGACGTTATAATAAGTAATTGTAAGTAAATATTTGCGAGTCTCTCTCTGGAAAGCAAATGTTTAATATCGCTTACATTAAAATATATTTAAGTGTTTAAATAAAAGCTTAATATTTGGCTTTGTATTAATTATTGCTATAATATAATAAAGATTATAAAATAATAAAACAACAAGATGGTGCAAATCCTATTTATTACATTGTACATGTGAGCGCATGTTTGCGCACCAGTAGTGGCAACTTTTTACTTCTTATCTCGTATTATTTTTTCATTTACGAGAGCAAGTCAATCTTGAAACATCTGTGCACTATTGTGTGCTCACACTTCTTCGTTTGATTATTGTATATTGTTTTCTCTAATTATTTTTTGAATATCACGATTTTTTTTTTGGTTTTAGATAATAATAAGTTAAAATTATAATATGAAGAGTCCAACGCAAAAGCGCAAATTACATAATGAAATAACGTATAGTGCAAAAAGTAGAATAAGAGATGATATTTTGCAGTCAGTGGGAGTTGGGCAGGAAACATTGGAAGGCGAGCGAGTTCCCAGAAGGGGTAGACCTCCTAAGAATATACAAGCTCTACGTAATCAAGGAGCTAGGAGCAGTACATCACCAACGTTGGCACCGAACAAAAAGCGTAAGCGGGAGGAAGCAACCAGCCAAGCACAAAGAATACAGGCAGAAAGCTTTGTAATGAAATTATTTGATCGCAGTTTAGATTTATCTAAATATACAGAAAATACTTCATTATATCCTATATGCCGAGCATGGATGGCGAATCAACCACGCAACCCTTCAATTCGCAGTTATTGGGACAGACGGTCGCCGTCACCAGAAGAACGAAAAGATAATTGTGTTGAAATGTTGTCACAACTAAAAAATGGGAACCTAACCGAAGTGTCCGTTATGCCAAAACCTAAAATAGCTGAGATTCCGAAAATTCCTTTTCAAAATAAATTAAAAAGTACGATTACGTCTGCAGGATTAAACGAAATATGTGACAAATTTAAAGGCGCTACTAGGGAGGGGATGTTAAATCTTCATTTAAGTAACTGGAAGCAAGTTAAAACGGATTGGATCAAGCATGTGAAGCACTACCAGCAGAGAAACGAATTAAATTTTCAGATAATAGAAGAGCTTTTTACACCCTAGAGCACTGATGTGAACAAAAAAAAAATATATATATAGATTATGTGGAATATTAATAATTATAAATATGAATGCTTGGGCATCTGTAATTATATTTAAAAATTTATGTTAGAAACATTGCTTGGTGCCCTTGTCACGTAAAACTTTAGGTATAATTAGCATAAATGGAATCTTTGATTTTGTATAACTTCTAGCATTGTGTTTCCCCCAAATAAAATATAAAACGCATAATTTATTTGCCTAGTTAGCTTGGGAACTATAACATATTCTCTCAAATTTAAAATTCATAAACCCCTCTTCCAAAACTTACCAATGAAATGGCGGTTGCCACATTTTTTATGCCATTCAATCGGCAAAATGCAGCAACGGATACAGGTCTTAAAGAGACGCAATATTGTAACTAAATATTATTTCACATTTTATTTATTTTACCTATTTAAATTTTTCATTAAATTTATATACCAGTCGGGTATGAAAGAATAGTGGTTTTTGTTGGGAAAAGCCTTAAAATAAATGCGACCCGTATTAGCACTAAAATAAAATTCATATACTGTATATGGGCAATTTTTATTGCCGATAGTTTGTTTAATACTGGAGAGGAAGTCAAACAAAAAGTTAGTACAAGTCGAAGGGGTCCAAAATTTTTGCTGAAATAGACATGAAATGATTATATTACTTTAACATATATACTCAATATGAGGGAGTACCGTTTCCAGTTTAGGTAGAGATCTCAACTCCATATGTTCAATCTTTTGTACAAGGCCGCATGCATTGCGCATGCCTACATACAGATCGTTAATACCCACTAGGAATGATTGACACCACCAATTGCGAATTTTAAAACGTAAAAATGACTCATATTGACGGCTGTGGAGTTTGCCTTGGCGCACCTTAAGCTCCACAAACTTCAAAGAGTCCATATTAGGTGTCAGATAGTTTCTGGGAAGTGCACAAAGAAATTTTAAATACGTATAATTTGCAAATACTTGTACAATGTATTCATGGAAATGTATTTACAGTTGTACCGGTTGTTCGCTTATTATACCATCCATTTCAGCACCATATAACAGATTTAATCCGGATAAGCGTGTTTGATAAACGCAAGAAAATTCAGCGCATTCATCTACCGGTGCCATAATATCAGGCAATGTTTGTGGTGACTGTGATAAACAATACTGTTCAAATTTAAAACCCCAAGCACATGACTTCTTTTGTTCTTCTGTTTCACGACTTTTTTTATGAATTTTTTCCGGTGTTTCCCATTCACGCATATAAAAGACATTGTTTAAACGCGTAACATGAACGCACCAATCGTCGCGATGCTCATAGGGAGCACACATAATTAAACGTAAAAGGCCACGCCAGGATACAAATTCTGGAGGTGGTCCTTGTAAGAAGATTTTCTTATGATGATCATAAATAAATTTTAGAAGATTGCATAAACCTTCTTCCCTTGTATTTAAAGGCTTCTTAATCGCTAAACTAAGCCCCATGTTTAAATCCAAGGGAAATGCCCATTCTGCTGGTCTTTTAAAATATCGCAATTGTTTGTCATTCGGCTCAAAATCGCGTTCCGTGTTAACGCTGAAAAAACCAACTGGAAGTGGTTTTTTAAAATCGGGAAACGGTCGTTCGCCAACTGGCGGGTGTACGGTTAGTCCAACATCCATCTTATTTATTGCTATTTCACATACATTTGCACAATTTTAGATTATAATGGTCAGACTGATATGCTTCACTTTCTATATTGTGTCCGTTTTACTTGTGGCATTATGGCATTGTGTATTACTATAGAAAGTAGAGTTGTATCATTGGTTTCATTATGTTGAAAAATTCGAAAATGTTCATTTTTGTGTTTAAACTAATTTGTTAAGTTCACTTGTTTTCTCTTTCTTTTTTGTTTACATTGAAAATAAACAAAAGAACGTTATAGCAGAAACTAGTTGAACTAGTTTACTTACGCGTACTAATTCATTTGCGAACATAATAATTAATAATAGCAGAGTTGGTAAGGGTTCTCTATTAGAGTATGCTGCTGTATTGTCCAAACTGCAGTAATCTTTTATTAGTGGAACAAGCCGTTTCGTGTCATCGTTTCTCTTGCAACACATGTCCTTACATTTACAAAATTAATAGAAAAATTTCAACAAGAACCTATCCTCGCCTAAAGGTATATGAAAATCTTTCACATCCCTATATTTGTAATAATCTAATAAATACTTTTATATTCTTTTCTGTTGTTGGTGATGATAGGAAGTCGATCATGTTATGGGCGGAGCTGCAGCATGGGAAAATGTAGACTCTACCGATGCCGAGTGTCCATCTTGTTCCCACAAAAAAGCTTACTTTATGCAAATGCAAACACGTTCCGCTGATGAACCCATGACAACATTCTACAAGTGTGCCAACCAATTGTGTGGCCATAACTGGCGTGACTAAATCAAAGTTTATCAACTACTTATTTATTGTGAATCCCCATGTTAGCGTCTGTAAGAAATCTTTTCATTCATTTCCGCAACAGAAATTGTTACACGTGGAATATGCAACCACACAGTCAATCAAACCTTTACAGAGTAGAAGAGCCGCATTCACTGTTGGCTGCCGTACAATATTTAAAGGATGGAGATGTTATTGCTTTGCCTACAGATACAGTTTATGGGTTGGCATGTGATGCCAATAATGAGAAATCTATACGAAATCTGTATAATATAAAAGGACGAGATTTTGAGAAACCTGTGGCGATATGCGTTAAGGATCTAAAAGCTTTTAGAAAATATGCAAAAAGTCAGCACTTAAATGATGCCCTCATACTAAGTTTACTACCTGGACCCATTACCATAGTTGTAGAACGCTCAGAACAGTTGAGAAATCCTTTTTTAAATCCAACGACCACCAAAATTGGTATACGCATACCAGACTGTCCCTTTATACAACAAATATGTGCACTGTACAATGCGCACCCTTTGGCCCTAACGAGTGCGAATCGTTCTGCAGAGCGTAGTTGTCTGAATGTGCAAGAATTTAAGGAACTTTGGCCTTTATTAGGAGGCGTCTTTGATTCTGGCTCAATTGGCTTAAGCGAAGAAAGACGACTAGCTTCCACAGTGATAGACCTAAGTCAACCGGGTTTTTATAGAATTTTAAGAGAAGGGATAGCCTTGAAGTCCACTTTAAATTTATTGAGACAGCATGGCTTGCAGTGCTTTGGTAATAAATAGCTTTCGTATATTGAAAAACTGAATTATTGGAGAAGTTTTCATTATACAATCACACAGTTTTATATTTTAAGTTAATTTATGCTAATAGGAGGAGGTAAAGTTAAACTTGCAACTGCAGACACATTATATTAGAATGTAGCATCTATTTGGAAGTTGTAACTAACTAAATGTTGACCTTAGCTATAACTTCCAAATTTGCAACATTTTTGTTACAATAAAACTATCACAATTACTACAGTCTACATAGACATGAAACTATTCCACTCAACTTCTCAAAAAAAAAGTTTCATGCACATTCGCTTTTGGCAAGAGCAAGTAGTCTCTATAATTGACTTAACGTTAGTGATAGTGTGAAGAGGTAGTTTTTGCTTTATAAAGGGGATGACGTTTCCGCGGCAATTCACTATTTAGGATGCGCCATCGTTCTGGCGGCCATACAATACATGCCGCTCTAGCGGTCATTAAACCTAAAGCTACTGGTCCGAAGGTGTTAGAGTCCAAAGAATGGCCTGTGTGATCACCTTCCACCCAGCAATGGCCTTCCGGGATACGAACTATTTCTTGTTTGTAACCCAAAGTTGATACTACATCGCCTTGTAGACCAACTACGCGCTTGATAATTTTATGGGTTGGATCTTTGGGCGAAATAAGTGATACTATATCGCCCCGTTGTATACTTTTCTTGCGCACTGCCCAACGTGACAGAAATACATAATCCGTATAATTAGCATCTGGATTTAAAGCGGGTTGCATAGAAATACCTGCAATATATTAATAACACGCCTGCTATGATGATACATGAATATTTCGTCTTTATTTCAACATTTTGCACACATACCATCCACCCTGGCAACATAACCTACGCAGTCTAAAAAGGTTACACCAATGGGGATACCGATTAAAACTGATTTAAAGAAGCGTCTCAAACTCATGGAGAGTTAATTTTTGCAATTCCTTCTCAGCTAAATTGTTATTACAATATTTTTAACTTAATTTTATAAAAAATATATGTATTTTTTTTAAAATGCTCAATTTAAAATTTATTAAAAAGATATTCATTCCATTTTAATTTGTCGTCGCCAAAATATAAACGACCGAAATGTCAAAGACAAAACAAAAAGTTAAAGAACATCTGATCTCTTATCACTAGGAAAGAAAAGGGAAAATGGAAAAACTTTATGAAACATTATCCATGGCGTTATGAAGATGGATAATTTGTGCGTAAAATATAATATTATCCTGATATCTTTTCACAATGATTGAAAGTAGGAGTTGTCACATCAAATGAAATTCTACAAAGTAATCAGTCCGTTATTTTTATTGCTCAACAGATGAGTATTTCGGGTTGTTATTGTTGTTATTATTATCTATAAAGCAAAGTTCTTTAATACAATATAAGGATCATACAAAAAGACAGTGGCGCGAAAGAGATAACAATACATTAATTTTATTTCCCTTTCCCTCTTTAACATTCTTTAATTAATCTAAACAAACGGCTTTTATGGCGTGCGTTATAATCTAGATCCAATCCAATCCACAATACGTTGTTTGAAGGAAATAGAAATCTACGTAGCGAGATTAAAACAAAAACCCGGAAGAATTTGTGCAACCGTTGAAGACAAATGATAAATGATTCAACCTTTGCCAAGACTATATATAGATTTATTGAGAAGCTTTACTAGGCGGGAAACGTAAAAATGTCGCTAATAAAAGTACCTTTGGTACCTCAGTGGAATATAACGGATGGTTGTGTATGCACACCCGATGGCGGTTTCCTCTATGTGGGTTCTCGCAGCATTAACTACATAAGCAGTATAACGAAGGATACCGAAACGCCTTTAATGCGCGTTTTTCATGTACGACAGTCTGTACACAGCGTGGATATAGATCCTTTTTGGGGTAAAATTAATTCGAGCGTTGGCAATGAGAAAGGTGAAAAAATGACTGTTGCAAGAATGTTTGCTGCCGTGAATCAGGATAATTCCATCCAGGTATGGGACTTTGATAAAGGTTGCGCTATCCAAGGCCATAAAGCTCATTGTGCCGGTGTACGTTTGGAGGGTACTGGCCCTTTACCCCAACACTCCTCCAAGGTACTTATGAATTACATGAATAATCGTAACATTTTATCTGTGGACAATCAAGATGTAGTGGTGTATTGCGTGGCTTCTAACACGTATTGTCGCCGGCCCATGTTCCTCTCTGTGCGTAATCAACAATTGACGATAATGAAATGTTCTCCATTTAACGAAAATCAATTTGCAATCGGTACTAGCCGCGGTTTAGTGTTAATATGCGACTTGCAGCAAATGACCGCAATTTACACCTTACGAGGTCACGATGCTGCCATAACTTCTCTTTCTTGGAATAGAATTAATGTGGGCGCACAAACTACCGAACAACTGCTCACAGAACAACCTTCCGATATACCAGAACCAGTAGTTGCAAAAGTGCCCAAGCTTGATCGATCAGAAACAATAGATGCCGATGATATATTCGATATTTACGATTACAATTATTTGGAGAATGAATTCGGGGCGCCCACTGAAGCTATGCGAGAATCTGTTTCCACCTCAGACTGTGTGGCTGGGGAGAGAGAAGGCTCATCGATAGCAACTGAGAATTTTAATTTTGCTGAAGAATGCCAAAACTTAAAGGATGACATTAATGCAAGACGAGGAGACGAGTCGCAAGTAGCCACCGAAAATATTGTAACGCTGGATGAATGTAAAGAAGCGGCTCGTACACAACATTATTTGTCTTCGTCCGGTGATGAAGATCAATCAAAAGCATCCATTTATAGTCTGGAAATGTTTAAACAAAGTTCTTCCGACGAAAGTTTAGATGTGGACGGTGTTGATGATAAACTGAAAAAGGCTGTACTGCATCAGGTTGAGGTACATGCTGTACAAACATATGAACAAAAGACTGAAACAATTGAAACAATTGAAGAAGATTCAAACGAAGAAAAAAAGAAAAATGATATTCAAGCACCGCCAAATCGACAGGAACAACCTAATAAGAATTTGGATTCCACCAATATGTCACCATCAGATGTTCTGTTAGCTTCGATTAGTATAGATGGCTCTCTTTGGGTTTGGAATGTAAAGTTTGGCTCATCTTGCGATTATCGTAAATTAAGAGGTTACCAAATGGGAAAAAGTAGGTCACACTTTATTGCTTCCATGATCAGCTAATCTAATTATAATTTCATTTATAGATGGCCAGCTCTGTGTGTCTTGGATGAATGAAAACAATTTAATAGCTTCGAATAGAACGGGAAATCTTCAGTTTTGGGAATTATGTTGCGCAACGGATGATATGGAATGTGAAAGACGAAATTACAAACTAAATGAAATTAAACGGAATATAGGCTACACTTCGGTGGTGGCATTTAGCGTTTGCCAGAAGGAACAATTATTGTGGTGTATATCGTGTCAGAGAGAGATCTCCATGGAAAATTATAGCACCGCTGAGTATCTATTGAAATTAGGCTGTGTTTCTACGAATATAGGTGTAATGAGAGAATGTCCCGATGATATGAACAAGTGAGTTGAACATAATTATGATTAATGAGCGATTTTAATATTTTGCATGCCTTGTTTTAATCACCCTAATAGAATAGCTTTAGGATTGTCAGACAGGCGCCTTGGCATTATTGATATATCAAAAATGGCACCAAATAACTTACATATTGAAAATTTTTCACAACGTGTAGAATCGACCGTATTGGCTTTGGCTTGGAGTCCAGACAGTAAAAGAATTGCTTACGGCACTTTGGAGGGCCGGGTAAACTATAATAAGTTTTACAATCTCTCAGCCTTTAGTAATTTATTATTCTTTTCCTATTTTCAGATTGGCATTGTAAACATCGAGTTTCCCCGCAGGCCTACTTTTACTTTTAATCCGATTTGCGGCAAACCCATCTATTCGATATGTTGGCCGGACAAATATCTTTACGTTGTGTGCAATGGGCGCATTGCTGTGTACGAAGATGAAACCAATAAAGGTAATTAAACACAACACTATCTCACATTTAGGATTTGGTCGAAGCCAAATTTAGATTTATTGCAAAATATAATAGACATTCAACAGCGACATTCCAAAAAAACAAAAACAAAAAAAAAAAATACATTTATAAGCCCTTGTGTTCACGGGTATAGTAAGATTGGTTTTGAGCATTTCGTTTACCATAGGACAAGTTTGACTGGGTTGAGTGTGTGTGACGTTGCCGTAAATTCGCCAAACGTATCGTTTCTCTATGAAAGTCCCATATGTTCCAGGTGACATTGATTTGATTTGGTACAGACAAATCGTTCTCAATCATAAATTCTGTCTGAGCGCCAAACTCACGACTTTTCGGCGTCAATTTATTGGCAGATGCTTTCGAGTCCTGCTCAATTACATATTCTGTCTTGTCGAATAGAATAACTATATCGGTGCAGGTGAAGACAGCGTTTCTTAAAGTCTGTAAAAATAGCGCCAAGTGTCGTTCGGCATATTTAGCATTTTCTATGTTGGCGAAGCCGAAACGCAGTTCTGAATTCTCGCATAGTTTTCTTTGCAATTGCGCCGGAACTAGTAAGCCATTGGTTAAGGCCATGGTTAGTGTACAATAATCTTTCAGATAATCCTAAAAGACGATAAAGATTTTTGAAAATCATACCTATACAACAAAAGCACAGTATAGAAGCAGCATCCTTGTTACTTATTCCAATTCAACAACAAGAGAAATTCGTATTAGTTCAATTGAAACTTACTAAATTCATCAAGTTGAGTTGGTGACCAATTTTGGTTTTCTCGCTCATTATATCATGAAAATTATAATCGATCGGGTGCTTCATCGTTTGTCTGCTCAAAGTAATTTCCTCAATTGCATATTTGAAGTGCTGTTCCAATTCTTCAGATACCATTTCGTCAATGTGATCTTTTACTTTGTTAATTTCGGTTACATGGCTCAAATATAATGATAACGTTTTCCAAATTTCTGATAAATACACAAAATGTGGCTGCAACATTTGAAAATAAAAGGACATTGAAATCACTGTGAATTCATTGAAATGATGAATGTGTAAATAATTACAAATATTAATTCGGATTCCACAGCGGAGCGATATTTCAAAATTTCGTTAATCTTGCTTACAACACATTTGAATTTCTTTGTCTCCGCTTCGACTAAATATTTAGTTTTTTCATAGGCTTTAAAAATTCTTTGCAAATAACAATGATAACTGTCAAACAGTGCCACGAATTTACTAATCTCTCGCACCTTCTCCAGAGGCCACAGACAATGGACATTGCGTTGTTTAGCATTTACGTGGATGGTGCATTCAATACATTGACTGCCCAGGTTCAGGAGTTGAAGGGCCCGCTTTGTACTTGACTCGATAGATTCCTTTGTATTCTTTTTAGCCATCTCCAAATCGGCAAAGACTTGAAAAGAGAAGAATGGTTATCATAAGACAACAAAGACAACTGGGGAAAAGGCCTGAACAACCCTTTAATCTTTTATGCATATAGTAAATATTTACTATTTCCCATGTGCTCCTTTTCACCCTGCGCATCATGATTGTTGAATATGAGTATGCCACAAACAGTGGCCGCCAACTTTAGCAAATATTCCAAACGATGATATCTCTTCTTTAGCACATATTTTTGAAGATCATCCTTTCCCAATATGCTGTTTAGGCTTTGACGTGTTTGTTTTAAAAGCTTAAAATAATAGCAAAAAAGTAAAAATAGATCTTATTTTTATAATACATACCACATGATCCTTAGGGCAGCCAATATTATAATTGACTATAATAAAAACTTGAATTTTCACAAACATCTCTTCCAACTGCTTATCATTGCTGTTCTCTGGATACTGCAACACACTATCCAATAATTTGTTCAACTGATCCTTGAAATTTCTCTCATTCGTCTCCTTAACGTACATCAGGTCAAGTTGTTGGCAATGCTTGAAGAAATGCCAAAGCCTTAGGCTACATGTAGTGGCATCTAAAGGATTTAAATACTTTTCTAACGCACTATTTAGAAATTGTTTAATTTTGCAAACATTCAGCGACTTATTCTGCTCGTTCAACTCCAAGCCATCACGACTGTCTCGTAATAATAACAACAAGAAAAGTTTGGCGAAATCTGCGTCTACCGGCAATAAATGACGATTTGTTTCCTTTAGAAAATGCGCCAACAGTTCATCAACTGTTGAATTCAATCGAATGGTGGATTTCATTGTTTGTTGTGTTGCTACGTGACTCTTTCTTGTGAAATTCATTAATAATTTAATTTAAAAAGTTTAAGAAAAAGATTTGTTCGTATCCAGGAGAAAGTGATTTTTATTGATGTAATAAAAAATGATTGCCTTGGTAATAAAATATAAAAATACAGAGGAAGGGATATCAGTGGGTCTGATATGCACAATCAAACCCCATTAAAAATGATTTATTTATTTTATTCGCTTAAACAGATGCTTTTGTAATACCTGAGATTATGGGTGTATCGGCTTTATCCGTATATCAGCGCTACCTATTTGTGGGCACACAAAAGGGTCAACTGCATTTGTACACACTTAGAAAGGAAGCAGTTACAGGAACTAATTTCACTTACGAGGTTCTACAACGTTTAGAATTGGCGCCACGTTACATCACTGACTTGCAATTGAGTCCTGTAACCACAAATCATAAATTGGCCGTAGTAGCCAATGCCAGCACTGTTCATATTTTCGATTTTAATGAGACTGAAGGGAAACTCTGCATTAACCATAAAATTGACATCAAATCATCCAAGGCAGCTAACGCTTGTGTCAAGTGGAGCAATCGTAATGAAAATTTGCTAATGACGTGTGGCTTTGATGGCTCCGTGCGTGTATGGGATTTGTCCAAACAAGATGACAAAGAATGCTTTGTGAAAAACTATCACTGCCCAATGACGTGCGGTCTATTTTTACCCACGAATGAACAAATACTTCTATGTGCTGGTAAAAGTACTTCACTGGAAATGATAGATATGCGTACGGAAAAGTCTGAGGATGGGTACAATAAGCGGGCACATTCACGTCCATTAGATAATGTACAATGGGCTACTAAAGCAATGACAACAACAACATCTATAACTTTGAAAGCTAAAGAAAAAAAACGTAATCGTTCCGCGGCCATTGAAGTATTATCTGAACAAGAAAATATCAATGGCGAAAACGTTCATGACATACAAAGGGAAAATGTTGTTATTGATGACAAACTCGTGAATGTAAATTCCGAACATGTGTCCAATATGCTGGAAAAATTAAAATTGGAAACAGCCACCACAACCTTACCGAATATTTCACCATTTATGAAGGTATTTTAAATACATAAATGTGTTCCATTCCCTATTATTATAACCTTATTTACCCAATGGATGCTTGTGTACCATTAAAGGTCCCTTGTACGTTGCTATATTTGACCACGAAGGAATTAAATAAGGATGCTTTGGCGATAATGCACCAACTGTTGACTACACAAGGCTCCTGTAAATCGAAACAAACTTTAGAAAACCCCAAGTCGTTGTGTGCTAAGTTGTATCGTTCAAAAGAGGATGCTAGAAAATTGTTAAACATTGAATGTAAGTAACTAAACGTAAAGTACAGACTAATATATAAACAAATTTTATGCGTATAGTAAAAAATCATCAAAGTAGTGAAACCAATGGAATAGCCAGTCTTTTTATGCCCCACTTAACTGCCAACCTTAAGGAAGAGATTTTAAAATGTGTACAAAATAAACAATTAACCGAGTGGCACGTGTCTCAAGCACCCAGTATATCCTATAAGTAACAAATATTTCATCTCTAAGCCATTAACAGTTTTCTAACTTATTACGAATACATTTATTTTGATTGTATAGCTTTTGGCAAAAGTGTTGTCAAGCGTTTGCTGCGCAACTGCTTGATCAGGGATATGCTCTTCAAGCGGCCTCCTATATGTTAGCCATACATCAACTAAACGAGGCCATACAAATGTTGATGGGTAAAAATTATTACAAGGAAGCCTTGCTTGTCGCTCGCATTCATTTACAAACTGACGATCCCTTAAATAAAACAATTTCAGAACAGTGGATAAATCATTTGTTTGAACACGGCAATCTAACGGGAGCTGCTCTTTTGTAAGTATATATATATAATCTAATAATTGGGAAACTTTGAAAAAAACCCTTCATTGCTTCTAATCGTAGATGTGTGCTTTGCAATCAAAATAATCGTGCCTATGAATGTTTATCGAAAATACGTAATATCACACCGGAAATGAAACAAGTTATTGAATTATTAAAAACTCCTAACGATAATTAAGTTTTCTTTTTCACTTACATACGAGTAACTTATTATATAGAGGTGGAGTGTCACTCTCTTAATTTAACTATTGTACACTCTATTTATAAGACTTTGATTCATTTATCGATTACAGAATTTCATTGAATTGTTATATTATTTATTAAAATCATTCCATCTGTTTTATTCTCTTCATTTTGAATACAATATGAGTTTTAATAATGGATTTGTCGATGTGTATATTTATTCTTTAATATTATTACATCATCCACCACATTGAGGCTGGGGCTATACTCACTTTGTCAAAACGAGTATAATATCCAGAAAGAAGGAAAAATTATCTTACATTGGATTTTATTTCTGGCTAAATAAGTGAGTAATCGCACGAAATTATATTAATTAAAATATATATCGTTTTACATGTAATTACTATAAGAGATTATCGTGACTAGATGGTCAGTTAAAATTAATTTTTATATGTAAAATAAGAGAAATTTATGCATAACGGAACTTTTCAACCTTTTGTACATTTGCAAATATTTTATATAAAAAGAAACCTGGTGGTTAACTTCGTGCAGCGCTATAGTGTAAGCCTCTTACTAAGTACTGTTATTTCTCCTAATGTTTTAATATAAGAGAACGTGATGCCTCTGTATTTACTCTGTGTTTTATCTCATATTTTATAGCAGTTTATATTCGAGTTTACCTGTAAGTTTAGTAATGAGAAAACGACAAAGGTGTTCATTTGGTGCTGGTGGTTAATCGGAATACGCGTTCAATACGTTTACTATTTAAAAAAATTTGTATTTTTAACTCGATAGATAATCATTCGTGTTTATGATCAGTTAGTGTCGATTTTATTAAAATTTTTTTGTTATTATTTGTTACTACTACTGCCACCACACATACATACAATCACTTTGAGAAAGTGTTTACAAATATTGCATAAAGAAGAAATGATTTTGTCTCATAAATCTTATAAGACCTATTAGGTATGTTTCCATGTACGTGTTAACAATTATGTAAATGTTTAAATAAATTAAAAAAGATATAATAATAGATATCGTTTCTCGAGTATAAAGAAAAAAAAAGCGAAATTTCTTACATGTATGTATTTACGTATAAAGTTTAGTGTTCTCTTATATGTAACATCGATGTTGTACCAGCATGTATGTTTGTATGTATGGGGAGCATTTTCAATTAAATGTGTGTGTTTATACGTGCATGATAATAATGAAATAAACATTTCATTGTTATGCGTGGTACCTGCATTAAATGCCAACCTGTCTGTAAACTATGATGACTAAGATTTGAACAATTTTTACCTAAAAATGTGAGATATTTCGAGCATGGAATTTCTTTTTATAATGTTTATATAAAAATTTTTCGGTGAATATTGTTTATGTGCATATGTATATCTATGTGTTGGTATAAGTTGTAATTTCTTTCTTGCATGGATTAAGCTCGATGTTATATGTTCCGTTGAAAACTTCAAAATCTCTAATGACTTCTTTTTTATGACATTAAGTCGCGTTTACTCATTCTATTAAAAATGTATATACTTGGACAACTGAATGGATCAAGTTTTAAATCATGTTTAAATTTCAATAAAAAAGTAAAGTTTTTTTTATTCATCTACAATAAAAACCTATTAAAAGATATACTATTTAGATAGGCGTAGTTTTTTACGCAACAACGCCTATTTGTGCGTGTTTCAGCTGAGATGGTCTATGAACTAAAATAGTTTAGAGAGTTTTTCTTTAATTCAAATAATTTAATTTTTATTATAGACCTTGAATAGATATGAAAAATTATAGGTAATTATTTTAACGCTTTTGCTATTAATTTAGCATTTTACTTGGCATGACATATATGTAATTATTATGCATATTTGTCATCGTCTTCTATTTAAGAAACAAATCCACTCCTCAAAATGAACGTAAAACCTACACAGATATCATTTAATTTTTTCCACTTTGTCACAATCTATGGGATCTACCATTTACGCCTAAGCTGAGTGAAATAATTTTAGAAAAAATTCATAAAAAAAGTTAAAGTTTGGTGAAAAAACCTTCAACTTTGCTATAAATATGTGTGTGAAATGAACGTCGACAATAGGAGGAGTAATAGTGATTATTATGCAAAACAGAGGCAGACGAATCAAGTCAAGTCAAGCCAAGGCAAGCAAACAGAGGAAAGATTGTATCAAGGTTTTATTTATAATATAAAACATACTGCCGATATCTTGATCAGTGCTTCTCTTACCATCACACATACTTCAAAGTTAATATTTGCAAAAATAATTCGGACGTGTCAACATTTGATGCTTTTGTATAGTGTTGTGTTTTTATTACAACATTTTTATATAAAACATTAAACGTTCTAAATACTTTTTTACTTTGTATGGTGTTCATATAATTGAATCGCTAATTAGGTATGACTTGACACCGTAAACACCGGATGCCAATACACAAACAGCAAATGTATGCGAAGGAACATGATTGTGTTTGTGCAAAATACAGTTGCTACTAAGACAGACTCATAGACTTTAAGCCTAAACAGAGGGAAACCGATAGCTTTGCTTTAATAAATTTTATATTATTTGTAATATTTATGAAGTAATATGAATATGGATTAATAACTACTAACTACTAAACTAAAAAATTTGTATCTATTTTTTAAGTACAATGAGAAGCAAAAAACTGATTCAAATTTATTCATATTTGTAATGCAAGGGTTCGCTTAATAGCTTGTAAATACATTAAATAATCATTGAAAGGAAAAGTTTTAAAGTATGTATGTATACCACTGAAATTATGTCACACATTTCATACATATCATAAATATTTACTCAAATTGATTTAAAAGTTTTTTTCTATAGGAGTACAGTACATATTGTCGCCATTTAATACTTTTCTAATCTATATTATATATTACTAAAATATTTCTTTGATCAAACACATAACCTGTTATATGTATAAAATTAGGTATGTTGTATTCATGGTTTTCTAGCGGCTTAAATGCCATAAAACGAATATACACTTCTTTTTTTTTATGTACAATATTTAAGTATAAAAATTAACATATATAATAAACGTACATATGCGGAAATTTAATGTGCATATATGAAAAAATTAATAAATACCACAGTGATCGACAGTGTATGAAATATACACATAAATATGTTTTGTTATGCATATAACAAAAAGACTTAAGTAACAAACTATGGCGTGAGTAAATAAATATGGATAAGGATAAAAGACTTAAGAAACAAACTATTTAATGATTTTCGTTCATTTATAAGCCATAGATTATGCAGGAAATTCAACTGTTTCATGCTTTCCAATTTTTCTGTTTTTTTTTTTTTTACGATTAACAGGTCAGTTCAGTTAATGTTATAGCAAAACTCCAATAACAACAACAACAACTATAGAAATAACATAAGAGTAACAACAACAACAACAACAACAAATAATAATAATAACAATAAATAAAACCAACAACAACATTTATTTAAAGTATATTGAATTTGATTATAGAGTGTGAGTAAAAAAAAATTGGAAATTCTCCTGAGTAACGTCATAGGGTGATATTTTTCGAAAAAACTTATTATTCCAAAACAAAAGTTGTTGTTGATCTTCCCCCGTTTCATATGAAAAAGATTTGGGCAATACCAAACCAAAGCCTATTTCTTAATCCTATAGAGCATTTTCCGTATTGTATTATTACACTAGCTAAGCCACAGTGTTTTAGTTGTGATATTTTATATTATTATAATTTTCTTTCAGCCTTACTTGGGATCTATATATGCTGTGTATATAGAACAGTATAACGGTCTGGCAAGCAATCCGCTTTGCTCTTTAAGCAGCGCATCAAAACATCATCATAATCTTCTACATTACTATCAGCAATCATCATTAACCAACATGTATAAATTAAACTGAAATCACTTGCTTAAAATGTGGTTATAATGTTGTGGAAATTGAGACATGGCTGCAACCATATAATTATATTACATATACATGCATACATACATACATAGAGACAAAGTCTACATTCAATTGAAATTGAATTGAATAATAAAAAACATTCTTAGAGAAAGAAAGAAAACGCCAAACTTGTGCTATAGCTGGTTAAAGAGGAAAAGTTTATGTTCGAAAGACTAACCAACATATTATTACTAAATGCTGTACAGATGTAAAGCTGATTATTTGTTTGTTTGTTTGTTTTTAAATGCTCTCGTTCTCAAACCACGCGTTAATTGAATTTGAAAATATTGCGTTTTTATTCAACAACGGAACAATACATTTAATATAATATGTGTCTGTGTGGATCTGAAAAAAATTGAATTTTGTGTTTTGCAATAACATCTCAACATAATGAATTATGAGAAGACGACTGCATCTGTACCAAATGGGAAAGGCAAAGGAGGTTTAGAAAACTGTTGGAATGAACAGATTATGGAACGCTTTATCAAGGCCAATTTATTCATTGCATGCTGCGTAGCTGCCGGTTTACTTTTGGTATGTTCTCTATATCTCTACCACACCACACATACATGTACAATGTAGCTCATTCTCCATCTTGGAGGTATATTAAGTTTGTTATGCCGCATGGAGGTAGTAGATCTCCATAAACTTAATCGGCATTAAAATCTTCTTCTATACGTATGCATATCGTGAGATATGACATTATTCTACATCATGAACACTTAAGCATGCTTAAACAACAATGCACACATACACACAAGTGCATATATGTATATAGCTAAGCTATATTTAATGGTTTTGTTTTCTCTACTCTCTTTTTCGTTTTGTATACCGCACATGTGTAGATTGTTTATTTGGGAGCATTTTCATGTGAAGTTTCATGGATATTAGAGGCACGAGGTGATTTACCGTATTCAGCCTATATTTTGTGTACACAATATTTTGTAGTGTTTGTAGCCACCACTATACTAATACATGGCCTTGTTACAGGCCTACCTTGGGGCCTGTTCGCTTGGTCCGTCGTAATTGGTTTGTTATCTATACCAGAGTTAATTTTCGTTATGATCATGACTACACAACATTGGGTGAGTGTATAATTCTTTGTATATGTATATGTTTATGCATTAATATTTGTTTAAAAAAAACAAAAACAGGGTCTGCAGTCTATTCACGGCTTAACTGAACTCATCTCGTATTTGGTTCGCTTACTTATTAACTCTTTCACGTTGATTTGTGTGATACCAACCGGCCTCAGGTATGAACATTTTCTCCTTTACTGCATTTAAAATATATATACATATACTTAAGAGGTTCTATTCGCTCCATTGTGACAGGGGATGGTAATCAAAAATATATTTAATCAAATTGATATATGAAGCCTTCTTGTGATGGTTGCAAATGAAATGACTAACTTAGTGTTAGCCCTACTATGTACTATAATGATTCTAAAAAAAACTCATTCAGGCAAATTGGTTAATTATGATTTTGTAAATGTTTGCTTTGTCAGCTGTGGCTAATCTGTCACTTGCAATGATAATTAAATGCCATGATTTATACAATTGTTGTTATTTTTGTTATTTTCATTCAATTGAAGATGGCGACGCGAGGCTCAGGTTTTAACACAATTACAAGACTTGGCTACACGTCTGCAACTGCAAACCCCATCAACACCAGCTCCCGCAGTGGCTATGCTTAAGGCGGATTCACGGCGAGCCAGTAAACGATTGGAGGAGAAACAGTCCGCCGCCTTTGAAAATGGCGCCTTCCAGTTAACGGACACTACTGATGTGGTTGGCAGTGATTGCCAAGCTCCAAATATGAGTTTATATGGCTCACAAAATGAGTTTAACGCTAGCACATTTGCGCTACCACTTAATGGTTTACCCACACAAATGGCTAATAATTGTAAGTAAATTCGAATGTGCAGAAAAAATTTCATTTTCTCCACTCGTTCAGGTTGATGATTTAAATATATATGAAATATAAACATTGCAGGCAATCGGGCACAGTCTCTAATGGATCTTAGATGTACTTTGCCCGGTTTATATAATCCACGGTATGCTTTGGAAAATGGTGACATAAAAAATGGCAAATATTTCAACATAACCATCGATGATTTAAAGAATAAATTGCAGGATTCACGTAAACAAACACCATCAGTAATGGGATCGAACATGAATGATCCCATTTATTGTTCGATTGAAGCGTCACCACCACCACCACCACCATCAACAACAACAGCACAAACAACATCACTAACGGAACGAGAACCAATGCCATTACCAAATCAAAATGGTGTTATAGGATTACAACAACAACAACAATCTAACAAATTGACACGTAATTGTGTGTCATTAGAAAATTTGGATGGTATTAGTAAAATACAAAGTGATCTATTGTATAATTACAATCAACAGCAACAATATTATACGGTGATGTTAAATTATTTGCAACAACAGCAACATTTACAACAAATGCAACAATTTCATATGGAAGGCAGTGGCAGTGGCGGTGGCGTTGGCGGTGTCTACCGCCAACCTATCACCCAAACTAATTTAAATGGTATTTATGGATCGGCCCGAATGTATCAACAACACAAACAACAACATTATCGACGCAATTCTCAGCCTCAACAATTACAATACTATGGAGGCTTCGGATATGTTAATTATACAAATCCCTATATAACCGCCAACAGTAAACTGTCGTTAGGCAATGAATCGGATGATTATCGCAAATATCGTGATGTAGCTTTATAACCATAAACAGTTATATAGATAAACTATAATCACTGTGCTTTGCATTAGTGACTAGTGGTGCTCGTTTGAATTCCAGTCCCAATGATTCTTAAATATCAACACCAGCTCCCTACTTTGCATATAGTGTGCATGGAGACTGCATAAGAATTGAGCTAAACCAAGTTTAGCTTTTACTTGGTTATGACGTATTTTGGTATTAGTTAGATTATAAGATTCGATACGAATGTAAATGTAAATTATATCCCAGTTTGAGAGGTTAAGATATCGAGAGAAAATGTAAGAAAATATCATACTGAACATATCTATAAATTAAGGAGATCGAGTTTAACGATAGCCAAAGAATAAACTAACTCAATAATATTAAATAAAATAAAAAGACAGTTTTTTTGTTTTGTTAAAGAAGAAGACACAATTACATCTTATCTTATTATCTGAATGAATACTTTACCATTCCACGGTCATGAGCCAAGTCAGTATTAACATGTGTGGTATATAAAAAAATACTTTTTTTTATTTATTAACTTTTTTCTTAATAATCAATTGCATTTACTTAACTTTACTTAATAATACGTTTTCAATAATAATGACAACAAGCAATCAATTAAAACAAAAAGGAAAAAAGCTATATTTGACAAGGGCCAAATGTTGGTACACCTTCCACACTTATGTATGGGACAGGTGAACACGCGGACGGACATGCTAATTAAGAAAATAATCATTTTATGGCAATGCCCCTCTTATCGCGTTTTGCACACAACACTTTGTTTTATGTGGAGGGTGTAATAAACTAAATATTATTCACTTAAAGAATATTCAACCATTTATAACAAATCTGCCAAAGGGTTATCAGCTGTACCCTTTCCCTTCCCCACCGTATTATGGGTTGTATCAAGTGAAGCTAAACATATCAATGGTTGTAGATAGACTCAGTATAATGTATAGGTTCGTAATAATGCTTTACTTACTTGTTGATTGTTTTGCTTTATTAGACGTGCCACCAAACAAATTGTTTTCATCACTATCAGTATCCTCGTCGAATAGATTTTTACTACTTGGTACAGTTTTTGTTAATTGTCCGCCGGTTGCAGTAATTTGATTAGTTCTCATAAATAGATCATCATCATCACTATCACTGAATAATGATGTTTGAGTTTGCGCTAAGCTTTTGTTCTTTGTGTTTGTTGTAGAGGTGGTGGCATTACCAAATAAATCATCATCATCATCATCACTGTCATCAAACAGTCTGGATGATACTTTGGTGGGTTTTTCTTCTACAGCCTTAACTTTAACTGGATCTTTATCTTTGTTATTGTTATTATTTGCTTGACTTCTACTTATGGCCGATAATTTATTTTGATCTTCAGATGCGTATAATACATTCTTCGATTTGTTTTCTATTTTATAGGGTATGGGAGCAGTTGTGGAATGTATTTTCGTTATATTGCTTTTTTTCTCCATAGATTTTGCGGCAAATAAATCATCCCAATCATCGTTGTCATCCTCAAATACTTTATTTAGACTCGTATTTTCATTTACTTCAGCTTTATTAAAATCATTGGTAAAATTTGGATACAATTCTTCTGAAACATTATTCGTTGTGGATGTATTTGTTGTTGTCTGATTCTCAGATGAAATTGGCCTTGAATCGGTGTTAATTTTGTTGGTATCAGATTCATTAAATTGTTGATCTTGTAAAAGAGATTTTTCATAATTTTCTTGACGACCTTTTCTTGTTGATGGTCTTCTTCTTATTGGAATTTTTACTCGATTTTTGTTCATATTAGGTAATATGTATTCAATATCCTTGTCTTTGTTCTTCAGCACTTTCTCCTTTTCGTCGTTGTCATAATGTTCTGGTGGAGGCTTATTTAATGGTTGTTGCACTTTAGATCCTGGCAGAAGAGCTCGTACATTTATGTTAATGTTGGGCATTTGAATTTTATTCACTTTAGGTGCTGAATCAGCGATTTTAGAATCATCAGAATATTTATTCTCTGCTAAATCTTTCTGGCTTGAAGATGATTCTTTATTTGTTTTGTTCTCTGAATTGTTTAATCTAGGAATTGTTTTCACCTTAGGCGGTAAAAATAAAGGCTTAAATTCATTGGAGTATTCTTTGGGTAAAGCCGTATCACCGCAGTCTCCATCAGGATTTCTGGCATGTTCTTGTCTTTCATTTAAAGCTTGCAATGTTTCATTGAAATCATCATAGAAGATATTGTGTAGTTTGGTGGTATGTGTTGTTGGAATGTTGTCGATATTGTCGTTGCTAATACTTGTGCCATCATCCCCATCATCATCTGGTGGCACATCATTAAATAATTGTAAATTTTTATAAATATTTGGATTTTCCAACGATTTTCTATGAACATCACCGTTTTGTGTTTTCGGTTGAGGTAATTTGGGAAGATCGGGTTCATAAAAATCGTTTTCTGATTTAGGAAATGATGACTGCTGTGAAGGCGGCAAATTTTCAAAAAATTCATCATCATCGGGAGGCTCGTCTAAAAAGAGGCTGGCGTTCAATTTGTAATCATTGGTGTTGGACAATATTTTTGGTGCATCTTGGTTAAGGTTTGCTGTTTGATTTACATTTAAAATGTCTGATTTTATACTTTCATTAATCTCAACTTCTCTCTTCTCTTGGGTGGTGGATTTCATTAAACTTTTATCGCCATTGTTTTCATTCGTTTTTAATTTCTGTTGATCGATTGGATTTTGTTCACTTATGTTTTTCTTATATAACATCTCAGTAGGACTTGTAATGGATTTAGTGAATAAATCCTTATTTTCCTCAATTGTTTCACTTTTATGTGTTGTTGCCAAATTAGTGTTTGACTGTAATACCGTTTTATTAATACTAGACACCTCTTTTGATTTATTAAATAAAGCACTCTTAGCTTCTTCTTCTTCTTCTTCTTTTCCTCCTTCTTTATTGTAATTGTCTGTAATTGGTTTTATTTTAAAATTCTTAGATTTAGTTGAATTCATATTTGCATCCACCTGCAATTGAAGTTTGCTCTCATCGTCTCTGGTTTCTTTTTCAGGAATATTTTCCACATCAAAATCATCCTCATCGAACAGATTCGTTTTGATAGAGTGTTTTTTTAATAAATTTAAATTACCTTCTATTTTGTCATCAAATAATAACGTTTTTTTTCTTGACTCTATGGGCAAATTTCTATTCTTCGTGGTAAAGGTATTCAAAAAGTCGTCTTCGTCCTCGTTATCATCTTCAAACAAAGATTTGGCCAATAGTGTAGACTTTACTTGGCTTAGGGGTGAAACATTACTGGGAGTTTCTTGTACCGTAGGAGTGACTACTTCATTTGATGTATTTTTGATTTGAGTGTTTTGTACAATTTCAGACATGAGTGATTGAAAGTTATCATCATCAAACAAATTTACTGGTTTACGTGTAATTCGTGGCTGTGTTGTGGTAAATGATGGTGGCGGCACATCTTCAGGCGGTTCAGCAAAGAGATCCACAAACAAAGGAGCAGGTGTCGTTTTACATTGAATAGAATTTGTAACATTTCGATCAGGGTCGTTATCAGTTTTAGGATCCTTTTGTAATTTTGTCCCGTTACTCTCTCTTTTGCATTCAGATTTACCAGAGAGAGAACCTGTATCCACGCAGGCATATTTGGGTACATCTAATGCTGTGTTTTTTGTTGCATTATTGGGTTTGGCTAGTGAATTGCCTGAAGTAATTGAACTAGTTTCACTGCGGGGTTTTCTGGCCACTGGTTTAGGTGCTTTATAGCTATTGCGATTGAGAGTTTGCTGTGAGTCTCTTAACGATGAAGCATTCTTTACTTCACATTTTGTTTGGAATGTATCGTGTTGTAAAGAAGTACTGGAAGCCCATTGTGAAAAGTTAGCTGTATGACTACTTTCGTATGATTTATCATCATCTGAAGGTGTCGTTGATTCAGAGTAGACCTCTGACTTTTCATCTTCCGAATATTTATTACTTTGTCCGTCGTATAGACCCACATGCCAATTATCATTCCATTCTTTAGAACCAATTAAATGAGGCAACGGCCGATCATTGTACGGATTCTTTGGTTGATAGATATAACTATAAGCGAAATATATACATAACAAAATAAAAATAAATTATCATCAATGTTATTTTATACGTTTTGTGTGCTTCATCCTCTTCGTCAGAACCCTTTATATCCACGGAATATTTTTCATGACAATTTCGCAGCACTTTAATATTGTTTTCTAGAAATTTATTAAATGTTTCATCTTGTGAAGGCGCTGCCTGAAATTGCTGCAAGGAAAACCATCATTTATTTCAACTAATTTTGAAGCTCCACATTCACCACTTACCTTTGCTGATGTAGATACTGTATCTGCTTTATCCAATATGTCATCGTCATCCTTTACACGACTTTCAACAAATTGATTACCATATTGGAGTGCTGTAATGCTATTTGCTAGATTATTTAAGCCTATATTAGTTCGTTTGATGGTCGTGTCCAGTTGCCTTAGGCCTGTTGTTGTTTGATTTGCTTTTAGTTCCAGTCCCTAAAACGTAGTTTTCTTCATTACAGGGTTAAGTGTGGTTTATTAGTTCATTATAATAACGTACCTCAGAGATCTGCTTCATCCATTGTAGTAGCAGATTATCACCAGCGAAATTCCATTCGGGTGCCTGAGCCACAATATCTTCCAATTTAATGTTATTTATATCCATTATACCAATGTTTTCATTTCCACCTAATAACTAATGACATTTTTTATTTTTTGTTATTGTTACGTTAGTTTAGGAGTTGCCAAAGCTCTGTAATTTTTTTTGACAGTTGGACACATCTATTGGCTCTATTAATTTCATGTGGACCATGTAGAGCATATATGGAAATATGAATCTGTTATCGTTAAACCACATCATTATTCCTACTTCCTTGTTTTTAATTCTAAAAAAATTTTTCAATTCACATCAATACAAGTTGCCTAAAACACCTTGATTTGAGCTTATAAAAAGTCGTATAGTAGTTCAGTCTGTTCAGTTATGTGAGCCGTTCAAAAGAACTAGTTCGTTACCGAACGACATAATTTTACCACTAAAGTCACGTGTAAGATTAATTGCAACTTAAATTTGATGAAATAAATGTTCATTATTTTACCATTTTGTGATGGCTATGCTCGCAGAGCCCCGTCGCCGTAAAAAATATAACCTACAGCCCCGAGGAAAACCGCTATATGAAGGTAAGATTATTTTCAAATTATTCATTATACAAGGAACAAATCCAAATTGATGCTGAAATATACATACAGATGAAAACCATTTTGGTAGAAAAATGCTGGAAAAAATGGGTTGGTCAAAAGGCAAAGGTTTGGGCGCCAAAGAAGACGGCTCGAAAGATTTTGTGAAAGTGAGTTTTAAGAATGATAACAGAGGCTTCGGTTTTGAAGATCGTAATGATCAATGGACTCAACATGAAGAGAGTTTTAGTGGTCTACTAAAAAGTTTAAATTGTAAACAAAATGATAACGAGAACGACGATTCTGAAAGAGACGCGCCTGCATTTGGTCTAGGTTTTCAAAACACGAAAAATAAACAAGAAGCTGAAACAACAAATACGAGTGCATGTGAAGATAAATTGAAACAGAACATAAGTGGCGTTTCCTTGGAGCAAATATCAAAACAAAGTAAGGTGCGAGTACATTATAAAAAGTTTGCCAAGAGCAAAGATATATCGCAGTATAGTGAAAAGGATTTGGCTAATATATTCGGAAAGAAGGCCACCATCCAAGAGGATAAAAGCATTATTAATAACGGCGGAGAGAGAAAAACTGAAAGTTCACCTGACGATAATTTTGGCGGGGTACAAACTATCAACACCGGATTACCGATTAATGATTATTTTAAAATGAAAATGGAGAGTTTTAAACAAAAAAATAAAAGCCAAAGTTCAATTGCATCATTGTCGGAAGAAAATAATACCAACAAAGATGAAAAGGTTTCAGACAAGATTGATACAAAACAAATCGAGACAGGTAAGCTTAATGACAATGATTCTAATCAACATGTGCTAAATGTGAGTGGTAAAAAAAGGAAGAATATAAAAAATAAACAAAATGAAACCAATGGTGACAGTGATCCTAATCAAAAAAGTATTGGCATTGATGAACCTGGGCTGTCTGAAGAAGTCACCAATCAAAATAAGACTCGTGCAAGAACAAAATGCAATGAGGGAAACGAAATATCAAATGAAACTGCACTAGAGGGCGTTTCTAAGAAGAAAAAGAAAAAGCGAAATCGTTCAAATGATTATAACGGAATAATTGATTTAACGGAATGTGATAATTTGAAGATGAATTTAGTGAAATTGCCTGCATCAACGGAGCTAGCAGAGGACGATAAGGAGAGAAAATTATATAACAAGCAAAATGGGACAAATGAGTTGGAAACACTGGATGAATTCAAAGGAGAAAAAGCATTAAAGAAGAGGAAAAAGAAAAAACAAAGTAACGAAGAAGACTATTTACGCACGAAGAGCCCTACCTCAGAGACTAGAAGAGAAATTTGTCCCGAAGATATGCATCCGTCATCTGGATGCTCGCACAAACCAGATGCACCTGATTCTTCATCCCTAACAGATTTAAAAACTAAATATGATTCATTTAACAATTATACAATTTCTTCATTTTGTGCTGAAAAATTTCGCAATATTGATATCGTACAATTTCCGGGATCTTCACTACTAAAAATTGAGGGTTATGCTCTCAGCAATGATACCCAACTAAATGTCGAGACAATAGAAAACGATGCAGAACGTATTACTAACTTGTGGAAATGCATTTTGGATAAATATGAAGGTTTAGAAAAGCCGAAAAAAACCTATCAAAGCTACATTAAAGAGGCAAGAAAGGCTCGTAAGCATAAACTAAAGAAGCCAAAATTACATGTTAAGTCGTGGAAGAGAAAGAATGCTTTTTCCGCTTTATAGTTAAGAACAATATTAAGAATGGTAGTAATTATTAAGAAGACACAATTTAATTTAATGGAAAATAAATATATTTATAATTCATGATCTATATGAAATTAATTTTTTTGTTTTTGTTTTTTCTCAATAATGGGCAGGGTTAGGGGAAGATTTCATAGCCTCCTTGGCTCAGACAGATTCTTACAGAGTATTTTTTTTTAAATACTTACATATTTACATAAATTGTATGCATGATATAGTTATAGAAAATACACAATATTTACTAAAACTACCAGGTGCTAAGCTGAAATGATCAAGTGGAAAATGAATAGTTGGTTAAATGGGATGAGAAAGGAATGGTGTGCCCATTAATATACCTCATCTTCATTGTCACTTTCGTCATTATCTAAACGATTACGAATACGTCGAGATCGGCGCAGTAAGCGTTGATGTTTTTTCGAGTTTGTTTGTTCCAAATTTGGTCTGCGATGATAGCCATTAAGGTTGACATGTCCATCCCACTATATATGTAAAATAAAAGAGAATTATTTTTTTATTTATACAAAAATTCAGTATTATGTACTGCAGCTGAAACTATCTCTGAACGTAGTGGATGCCAATCTACATCTCGCACCACGTTGCGATGGCTTTCAATTGCTTCCTTTATTTGACCAGTTAGAACATCATAAACTGCAAGATATACAGAAATATTCGTGCACACATGATGGAACAATCAAACATGTCTCTAGATTGGATGAGCTTACCAATAATTCTACCTGTACTACATCCAGTGTAAATAAAGCGTTGACCTGTTTGCGTTTTGGGTGAAAACTTTGCGCGTAACAATGTTTTGGAGACTCGATGACCACGAAAAGTCATTATACTGCAGTCACCTTCCAGCACCACAGTTGGATTATAATCTGCATTTGAAATGAATCTGAATAGGGTAAAAGAGTAATTGAAGTAAATTTGCACATTTTCTTACATTCCCGTGGTACTTGACCCCAGCGATGATCCCATTCTCTAAGTGGAACATTACTGTGTTTTTGTACTAAACTATGCGGTGTTGGTTGACGTGTATCCCAAAGTTTTATACTTTGATCGCGGGCATTCGTCAAGAAATATTGGCCATCATTGCGCGGATCAATATAGGTAATGGCATCTAAATGGCCCACGAATGTACTGGCTGGTTTAATAGGACGTCGATTGCTTACGTAACACCTCAAGTCCCAAAGTTTAATCAAGCCATTGTTACAGCCACTAATAATCATATTGGAATCCTGATCGCTTAAATAACTGATTGCATTTATGTCCTCTGGGAATTGGTCCAGTGTACGAATCATGTGAACGGAACCCGTCTCACGATCACAAGTATAAATTGCCGAATTACTGCATCCACCAATAATCGTCTTGCCGCAGGGGGAGAATCTTACAGAAAACATACCTCTGGCATTACGCGTAAAAGGTACAAACTCAGTTGAACCTTCCTCCATTGACAAAACATTAACTAAACAAACAAATTTCACATAAATACATAAATGTATTAAAGAAGCTTGACATTTGGACAGTGTGAAGCACTTACAATACTTGGTCCAAGTGGAGTAGGTAAAGTAGCGACCGCAAGGACTTATATCAACATCTAAAATACTCCAATTAACGTCACGCATCTTGGCTCGTCGTATGCGCTGGTAAGTGCCTTTCGAGGAGTCAAATATACGTACAATCGTATCTTGAGAGGCAGTTATTAGTTTGCTGCCATCCTTATTGTATTTACAAACGAACACTTTGCATTCGAGCGACATTAAACGATCCACCTTTTTATTAGGTATAAAGCGATTGGCAATGCGCCGCTGTTGGTTGGGGGTGAATGAACCCGTCCGACAACCAATTAACCCATTTTCACGTCTCATTAGACCATGCGCCAATGACCAACATTCATTTGGTTTATTACTAGTGGCTGGCAAATTACACAATGCTTTAATTTCCTTATATAAAGTTGTATGCTAAAAAGTTTAAGGTCACATTCGTTATATTCTGTCTCATCGAATCTTATAAAACAGATACTACTTACGCGAAACTTTTTTAAATCGGGTTTCTTTCGTATAACGGGCATATCGGGAGTTTTTAAATACTCAAAATTGGCCAAGAACATACCTACAGACAAATGTCTCTCGTCCATACGAGATAGTGCTATATCACCATCATATAATGCTGCATTACTTACAAAATTGCCCATTGATATCCTCAGAGTCCGTGATATTCCAGGCACTTAATCAGCACCTCACCTCTTGTGCACTTTGCTTAATTTAATATTTGTTGATATTTTTCTATAACAAAGTATTAATTGCAAGAACTATTGATATAAATATATTTTTTTTTTTTTTTAGTGGATTCTTTGTTAGGGATGAACCTATCAAGTGAACGATAAGAACTAGTTGCTGCTCTTTGGTTTTTAGTTCAAATGTATTTTTTTCTTTATGATTTTATTTTTACTTTATTTTCCATGTAACGTAAACAATCTATCAAACTATCTGTGAACTAGTTCGTAGATCTTAGGAACTATTTATAGTTGATTGTTTTAATTTCAATCCTTTTGCCCACAATTACTATAAATTTGTTGAAAAATATTTTCCCTCGTTTACCGTTAATTATATGTATGCTATGGTTAATGCCTGCACATGTAGTCCATCATGTTGCTTGACCTCATGATCCTCAAACTGCTATTTATTAAACATATTGCTTATTGAACTTGCTTTAATTTAACCACTAAAGTGTATGTGTGTGAGTGGGTATCGATATTATTTGGAATGTATATTTTAGAAGGGTTAATTTGTTGACATGTTATATAAAGGTAGGCGTATATTTTATAACAACTAATAACTTATCAATTTATCCGCATACTCCTGTGCACCGGTGTATACTACTTTAAATGTAAAGCGTTTAGTTAACAAGGCATTGTGGTTGGTATTGTGGTTACAACTATGAGTTGACACAGAATATATATTTACGTACCATGTGGCCAGTT
Organism: Ornithomya fringillina; assembly: GCA_963978525.1. Classification (NCBI taxonomy): domain Eukaryota; kingdom Metazoa; phylum Arthropoda; class Insecta; order Diptera; family Hippoboscidae; genus Ornithomya; species Ornithomya fringillina. The sequence continues at coordinate 18,274,723 of OZ021694.1, read as the reverse complement.
TCAGAAGCAATATGTTTAATAATAAGCTGCTACTTCAATGGGAGTGTCAACGTAAACGCAAGCTTTAAATACACCCCAATACTCTATATAAGTATGCATAAATTCTTGTGAGAAATAATTTTTTTTTATATTTATAAGTAATATGTTTGGCAGAGAGTGGGGGAATGGAAAGAGATTCTGCTTAACTACCATATTATTAAAAAACATTTCCGAAGTATTTCAAACAATTTGTCAGCAAATAACTTAAAATTCATTTAATGACACATCATCTTAGTATATATAGTTATAAAATGTAAATTAAAAGATTTTTACTCTATATTTATAACATGCAACATATAAAACAAGTTCATATGTACCATTAATATGTTTAGTGATGCAACAACAAGAACAACAATTTTACATTCACAGACACATTCTCTGATTTCAAAAACACATCATGTTGGCATACAAAGAAATGTAACGGTGAAGAAGAGGAACAGAGAGGGTATTGTGTGTCTTGATTGGGAGACGACATCATCTCATCATCCTTTGTACGCCAACAATGCACTGATTTATGTGAGTATATGAAACGCTTCGTTGCCTCTTGTTAATTTGTTGAGCTCTTTTTTTATGGCTAATTTAAATGAAGTGTTTACGGTTGTTTGTTACTTTTCTCGCTTTGTTTTTCTCTCAATTTTTATGAATATTCAGTATTAAGTAAAATAATGACTTAAAAAACTCCAAACGAAAACCGCCAAAGACTGACAACATCTTGATTGGTTCTAAAATTATTTTTTATTTAGAATGGGAGTTTATTTGAACTCGCCCAGGTAACGCAATGAGTACAATAGCTCTCTTGATATAAAATCTATTAAAAACATGATAAAAATAATTCAATTTACTGTTAAGATTGTTGTTGTTGTATTTCCTTCATTCATATTGTTATTTGCACAATACATGATTAGCAAATGATACATGTGTGTATTTATATATAAATAAATATTTTTGTTTAGGTACTCATCTCTGCTTACCGATGCTTAGCAGAGAACAATTTGTAGTTAAGTGCAATTATTAAACAAGCGTTAAATCACGATAATCAGTATAAAACGATTCATGATTGAACATAATTAGCCGCAACAACGATTGTGGTCAGCCACACATGCACACACTTCTCATATTTGTTACAAATTACAATAACAATAACAATAATAAACATTGCAGGCATACACACACACACACACACACACACACACACACACATTAACTATATTAAGCATTTCTATTGGCATGCGCCATATTGTCAAAGGCGGAGCTTATGCAGCACACACTACATTGTATTCATTCATTTATTAGCTAGTGTTTGAAATGATTGTGGTTGAAACTAGTGCTTGTGTGCGACTATAGGCGATATACGTATGCGGTATATACGTGAATCGAGTTAAGCTATTGGTTGGTTGGAGTATGTAATAAAATGATAATTGTTATATGAGCGGGTAGCACTAGCCAAGTGCGCTGTTAGTTAGTATAACGCAGGCCTTTAAACGGTTCACTGGATTCGTGCGTGTGTTTCTATTGAATTTTTAACTTGTACACAGTTTATAAATTATAAAACTAGTAAAAAATTCAATGTTTTAAATTCCTTGCTCAAGTACATACAATTTATTTACATAAATATTTGTGCGTTTTTATGTAAACAGTTCAATAGTGATAATTATGGACAATACAAGAAATAAAGAAATTGTTATGGAATCGTCACAGAGTCCCACCAGGTTAAATAAATATTCTACACCCTTTTCAATTGAAAGTCTGATAGCTAATCAAAGTCATGATAATGATAAAAAAATTAGAGAAAATGTTCAACAATCTGTTTTTACTCCTGCTGCGGTTGACGTCGAAGATGATGGTGAGGAATTGAATGCTCGTGCTATAATGACCAGTTCAGCTTTGGGTCTAACCACCTTTCCCCTCTACCATCCCTGGTTGCATGGTTACTTTGCACAGAATCAAGATCGTTTGGCTCAATTGTTTGCTGCCTCTACCTCAACAGCTAATTGGCCGACGCATTCCATTAAAAATGATACGACAACTGCTTCCAAATCAGAGGTGCATGTAGAACAGCCGCATCCTGAACACTTACTACCGCCACCGCCTCCACCGTTACCGCCACCCTTTTTCTACAATACAACCGCTGACATTGATTATCGCGATAAACTCTTGTTGCCGAATTTGGCATTTCAAAGTGATAATGTACGAAATTTAAATTTAGTGAATCATTTCGCCCAAAATATGGGAAAAATGTTTCAGGGAGCGGCCATTTTAAACGGTACGGTCCCACAACCTTCCACAACCACTTTAACGCATGACAGCTGCAGTCGTGATAGTAAAAAATTAGTGAATATTCAAAATAAGTTGAAAAATCAATCCGATATTAACGAAAGTGTTATTGATATGGACGATGATTATGATTGCAGTGGTGATTCTTGCAGTGATATTAGTTTAACTATGTCACCGCAAAACTATGCCATGGATATGGACAAAAGCCGAGGTATATAAATAAAATTTATTTTATTAGAAATTCTATTAAAGTTCAAGTGAATAAGGGTTTGATGTAACAAACTTAACAGAATATTTACAATCTGTCTGTCTGTCCATGTGTTTCTTTTTCATTTTACCGTATGGGCAACCTATTCCTCTGTATGCAGCACTTGACATTTCCTCTTAAAAGTTGGCCAAAGCAAATACTGAGTGATTCTACAAACCGTCTGAAAAGTTGAGATATATTACTTAACTGCTAAAGGGTACCCGTCCAAGTGAATAAAGTTGAAATTTCAGCTAAGAAAACTAGACAACTAGAAGGAATAATAATAATAATAGTCAGCCGAAAAATGGTAAATTTCGTGTAATGAATTTCATTGAAATATGACACATACAATGGCACGGTTGTAATGATTCTCTTTTCTTATTCACTCGTGTAACAAAAGTGAACTCCTTTTGTGAATTTAATACGCAGTCATACGCTGAGATCTGTACAGTGTTTAATGTCAATCATATAATTTTCACAACAGTCTTCTTTTGACATTTTGACATTTATAATTGTTGATAAGCTAGCTAAACTGAAATGTTTCAACACCCTCTTGCGAAACGGCGATTTTTAACAAATCTGTTACAAAAAGGATTTAAAAGGACTTTGACAGCTATACAAAAATTATGATATTTTGAAAATGAATGAGAGTGGCCAAGCGGATAGAGAAATAAAGTTCAGTTGTGTTGAGTTGAGATGAGGGAGACTAGGTGGATGAATGCTTTTTCTTTCCATTGAATTTGAATCATGGTGATGCCAAAGATGTCATATTATGGCCAACAGGATTTTTAATGTCAACCATACCGCCACTGTTGGCAAATATCTAATGGTATCATTATTGTATTACCATAAACACAAATATTCAATTTAAAGTACACACAACCCAACGCAACATAACCCCCGACAACAAATAGCAGCAATCATAACAATAACATTGCTCATGAACACACGCACACACGCACAGACACACTGAAAACTTCATCATAATCATAATGCAAACGTATAATATTTTACTATAATGTCAACTAAGAGGCGAAACGAATTGCTCGCCAACAAACAAATTAAATATTCATAATGGACCTTATGCAGGCCCAGCACGACACTTATACATACAACCAACATTCTCATACATATTTGTTTGCATGTATGCATACAATACATATTGTATTAAAATGGTGAATGTGGTATGGTACTGGGAGTGTTGAGCGAGTATCATCGGAGCATATTTTCAAGGAGTGATTAGTGTGGTTAGAATGATGACGCTGTTGTTATGATAATAATGATGATATTATGCCCAAAAAGATAAATTGGATACAATACCAACATAATCACTGAAGCGTACAAGTGTTAAAAATATTCAAGTATTCAAGAGACAAACTTGAAAATACTTACTCGGAAGAAAAGAAACATTTTCAAACACATTTTGAAGAAAAAAAGTTTAGTCTCTCTCCCTCTCCCCCCACAAACGATAATCACATTAATAACAATAATTCATATTTAGTGAGGCGTTCAACAATCCTGCACATAAACGCATACACACTGTGAAAAGATCTGAATTGCGCCGAGCCGCGAGGAAATTATTCTACTAAACAAATTATAACTTTATCTGTTGTTACACTCCATTAAAACAATGTGGTATTTAAGTAAATGTTATTCAAAGTATTTTTTAATTTTTCTTTAAATATTAACTACACCACAAAATACACAATAATTGATGATCATGTTGCAGCAAATCTTGAATGCCCTTCATATGTGCAGATAGGTGTCATCTATCTATAATAAAAGGGAATCTGTTGTATTGATTATGGTGATTGGCGTACGGACAGACATATGTCAATTGGTTGTAATTTTATTGTTTCTTCTCAAAAATATTTTCCAGTTTATACTCATTCCGACAGTGATGATTGTTCTGATGATGATGCCAATTCTACGGGTCAGCAAGAAAATGGCGGAAAAGATTCTACTCATAGTTCGAGTACTAATTCCAAGTCCCGACGCCGTCGAACTGCTTTTACGTCTGAACAACTGTTGGAATTAGAACGGGAATTTCATGCCAAAAAGTATCTAAGTTTAACGGAACGTAGTCAGATTGCCACCAGCTTGAAATTAAGTGAAGTTCAGGTAAATGCGAACAAAAAACCTATTTTCACACATCCACACAGAAAAGGACTATGAATTGTTTTTAAACTGTGGATGTGACGTAAATACAATTCTCTGCTTTTATTAAAATATTTTCGGTACATTTTTTTCATATTTGCATGATTTTTTTTGTTTAGGTGAAAATATGGTTTCAGAATCGTCGAGCGAAATGGAAACGAGTTAAAGCGGGCTTATCTTCACATGGCATGGGACGTAATGGCGCGACCGGTACAAAAATTGTGGTACCCATACCCGTTCACGTCAATCGATTTGCCGTACGATCACAACATCAACAATTGGAGAAAATGTGCCTGAGCGGACCTAAGCCGGACTTGCGCAGAAAATTAATTTCCGATACGAGTGGTTTTGAAAGCTTCGGTGGCCATTCTCATGCCGCCGATTTAAGTTGTAATGCTAATGGCGGCGGCTCTACATCGACAACAACCTTAATGATGGCAGCAGCTGCAACGACGGCAGCTAATTTACCATCCAATACGCCAATGGCCAGTTCCGCTGCTTTAGCTTTGACTCATAGTATTTACTAGAGTTTCATGTTCCATGAAAAGAATTTGCTGGAGTTAGTGTGTTGTGTAGATTTTCATATTTTTAATTTTTACAATTTGTTGTTTTTTTTGTTTTTTTTGTTTGTTTCTGTTTAGGTTTATACTACTTTCCCCTTGTGACCAAAAAATATTATTAGTTTTGTAAGTAAATAAGAAAATAAATAAAATAATCAATCCATGTGAAACTTCTTAATGTTATTAACAGTATTGTTTATATGGGTACATAGCAAGCAGTCTCATCGAACTCATTACAAAGATAATTTGCACAATTAAGCAAATGTTTGAGCTAATTTGCCACGCCTCGAGTGCTGATTAATGTCTTGCAATTGTATTCATACAATTATTGTGTACGTGCGTGTGTGTATGTGTGTGTGTACATGTGAAAGTCAAAACGGTAACTAATCGTAGCAATTTAACGGTACAAATTGTAATAATTTTTTTCCTGCTCCTGACTTCTTGTCAAACAATGTGTTTGTATACAAAAAATGTTAGAGTAAGCAAATCACTCCAGGTGTTGCTGGCGTCACGCCTCTTCAACAGATTTTATGCCTGTTTCAAATGGTGTGATCAAACGTACAGCTATACATGTATATACAAATTTATATGAAATACATACACACAGTAACAGTAATTTTTCGTTGTTACTGATGTAGTTGTAGTTTTTGTAAACATATAAAGAGTGCGGCACCGTAACAATCATTTCAATCGTTATATTAATGATGTGATGCTAAACAAATCTAATAATTTTGTAAAATTAAATTTTTCATATCGTTTGTTACTTAAGTGTTTAATTCCTTAATACATGTTAAACCTAAAGAAACCCCACATTGACTGTAATCAGGGCATTTTTATGTATGTAATGAAATCTCATTCAATATGCAGCAACTTGCTATGAATCATCAAAATAAATTTTTGTTTCTTGTACGGTTTTCAATATTCGGTTTAAATTATGAATTATGAAAGTTATATGTATTATATTAAACATATAGTGTACTGTGTATCACGTTGGTTCATTGCTTAAATGTTTGTTCTTTTTTAATCGAGGTGAGTTTGGCTTACATTAGGTATTAATAGCAAAAGTTGCTCATTTGACAAATTGACAAAGTCAAGATACCCTAACGCTAACAACAATAACAATGAGAATATTTCCGCAACCCTTAGCACATGCACTAAACATTGTGGTAGTCTGTACGTATGTTCTACAGTATATAAGCATACATGTCAGTATTGTGAGGAACGCCTCCCATTGGAATTATCGTTGCATTACTTTACTTTAAAAGCCTCTTTTCGTAACACTTTGTGGATAATTTGTTGCCTTTTTTATGGCTTGTTTATGTGTGCGCTTGCTTTTGCTTATTTTATGCGATAATTTGTACGCACCAGCGACCGAGGGGAGATTCTTAAAAGGCTGCTGTTCCGTCGCAGCATACAACACACAGATATTCACTTGTCATTGTATTGGTTGAATAGTTTATTTTTTTTTCTCCCCATTTATTTAATTTTAAGCATGTTGCATTTGGTTTCGTGATTTTTTAATAATCCACCGCTTAACATGGTTACGCAATTAATTAACAAGACAGTGCGTAAGCGTATATGTTATATGGCCTTGGTAAGCTTGGTAAGTAGGATAATATTTGCCGGCTGTTGTCTACAACAATAATTTGCATTTATTGGATGTTCGGTGTGCTTTTAAACGGAAGTCAATTTTCTCAATTGACGGTGACAGTGACTTTAACGTTCGTTTAGATGTCGGTAATAGTGCTGCCGGGGTCATAAATCATATAATTGCGCTATGTGTGGCTGTCATAATTTGTCATACGGCATAGTAACGCCCTACAATTTCTGTAAACCAAACAACGTATTAAGTATATAAAGTTTTTTTCTCCTTTTTTTTCTTCTTCTTGGGATACATAAACAAAATCGATTAGATGATTTGTAGAGAAAATTGGTAGAAAATTGTTCAAAGTTATGTAGATTAAATTCTTTTGAGAATTGCTGAGAAAGAGATTGTACGTATACATGAAGAGAGTAATACCCGTACATACCTGAGTATGTAAATCAATCAATCGTTTATTACAACAAAAACGATCGTGATTGATTCAATTTATCTATTCCATCATATTCTACAAGTCTTATCTAATAACAAACTTTTCACGCCCCATTCAAAAATATTCAGTATCTCGCTCACACTGTCTTCTTGGCTACTTTTTTTTATTTATCTTTTTTGTTAAAGACAAGTGCTGATCATATCAGCTGCCTGGTGTAGAAAGTTCAAAAGGTACCGATCCCCATTATCTAGGAATGGTATGAATTGTACATGCATATAAATAATTCTTCTCTCTATTTATATTACAATACATTATTGAAAAAAAATTAAATATAATTTATTGCTAGAAATGTGAAGGAATATACGCTTTTTCTATTGTGATGAGTACCGTGACGGAAATTGTTTATTGTTGTTATTCATTCGTAATGAAGGTAGCAACACAAAAAATAAAAGTCACGTGTTTATTACCCAAAAACTCTGGTTACAGCGAGGATAAATTAAAAACGGGTGTCCGGGTGTCTGCGTCAAAAGCTACGTACAACTCTTTAATTGCAAATTACTGGCAATTCCATTGGGGCGTGTAATAGATATATATTGCAATGGCGCCCGTATTTAACGACCGCTAACGTACAAATGTGTTTTTGTTCCGTTATCTAAGTGCAAAATGTGAGTGTATCATTTTCAGCATATCAATGCAGAGAGCAATTCTTAATTCTCAGTTTAGATTAGTAAGCGCGTTTATATTAAATATCTCTTTACATACTTGTACGATTGATACCTACATTCCTCTCTTCACCATAGAAATGAAGACATTAAGTGGCTCAAGCAAGTAATATATAAGAAGAAGAAATAAACACACAATTGCCATAATATATAGTATGTGTGTACGTGCCTATAAGTCATGGGAATCTAACAACTACTCGAATATTATGTAAATATACTGATTGTGTTCTCATCAAATGCATTAACGCATGTAAGAATGGTCAATCATAACGATTATGAATAATTAATTTATAAATGAATTCGAAAAAAAAAGAAAAGAAGACCGACGGCAACCCAAAAAAAGCACAAACCTCCTACACAAACTAACAACTAATTAGAAATTCTGTGTAGCTAGTGATACTTTTAATATTTTTTTTTTTGGCATTTCTACCGAATGCCAGACAAGACACAAGCGTTTGTTTGGTGATGTTGAGGTGCCGCTGCTGGAAAGAACAAGACACAACCAACCAACCAACCAACCAACCAGGCAGACACTCAACCATCATCCGTGTGTTTTCAATATGATGTCAATGTTAAGCAAAGTGATTCAATGGAATTGCTAACAAAATCGAAAAAGTATGAATAAAACGGGTACAAACGATTCCAACTAATGTAGCGTTAATATAACAACAACATCATAACAACAAATTGCCAACAAATTGTCTCACATTGCACCATGTAGACGTTTGTGAACACACGCGCATTGTTTCAATACCAATGATATTGATATTAAAAAACACACACACGTACGTACATATATACGATATGGATTGCAATTTATTAAGAATTTGTATTTAAATATAGGTGCTGGTAGCGTTAGCATGTCCTCCTCACGCATTTATTAAGTCATGTTGTATTAATTTAACATTAATGAGTTGTCATTGGCAGAGATACCGAAAGCGGCCTGCCTTTAATGTCTACCATGTACATTCAACAACGATTATCAATTGAATTTGCATATGCAACATTATGTTAACATAAGTACATACATATATTGTAGGAACTGTGCAATAAAGAAGCAAATATTTACATATTTATAATCGTGTAATTTGCTTTCCAATGAATTTGATTACATTGGCTGTGAGAAAGATAAACATTTAACAAATTTAATGCTTTTTTTTCATATTCTTTTTTCGCAGAGTGATTCAATAAGTTTAACCAACAAGCTGTCGCACTTGTCATTCTTACTTACTTGACGCTTGACATTGGAGCCATACTCATTTTTTTTATATTGGGGCGGTGCTCTAAGTTTGTCATTCCGTTAATGTTGTGCGTAAGCTGGTGGCCACACTTTTTAAAGGATATTTCGATTATTCTGTCCATTCTCTTCAAGATTTATAGAATTGTCAATTTTTAAAGCGTTTTCATTTCGAACGTATCCTCTCTGTAACTTGTACCAACTTGTTTGGCTATTTGGGTGGCATTGGGAACAACATATTAATCTGATAATGTTGACAATTTATAAATTTATGAGGCCACAGCTTGCTCAGTTTTTAAGGTAACCTTATACTAAATGTCCTGCATAATTAGTTGATTGTTTGATAGTTAGGTTAGCATAACACATCATTGTGTGTGTGTTTGTGTATATCTTCTATCACTAATTAATCGGAACTCGTAATTTTATAATATCCGAGAGATTTTAAAATTCTGTACGTGCCCGAATCGGAAATGAGGATTTAATTTGGTAAACGCTGTGTTGTCGAGGGTGGTCTCGGAAGTGTCACAAATTTGCGGTTATTGTTACTGTGTGGTACACAGAAACAAACTATTGATTAGAATACCACCCGCTAAGTTATTCCATAAGAACACGTACATAATTGGAAAATACAAGTATGTATGTGTGGGTGTGTGGAAAATGGTTATAAATCGATCATTGTAAGCAATATGGAAGAGACGATATAGAGACTCTTTATTAAGCAATAGTGTAGTTCAAATTGTGTTTTTGCTTAGTTAAGCATTTTACAACAACATTTTGACCATTACTTATATTTGAGAATCATATTATATATGGATCAGACTGAACCGACGGACGGACATATACCTTGGTGGTGGTTCAATTAAAAGAGAGCGCAATCATAACTATATTCAACGCCCACAGTTTACACATAAATGTGAATGTGAAGGGTGTCCCAGCCATAGACATTTATATAGTTTTGTTACTTGTCCTTAATGAAACTAAACAAAGAAACATCCAACATTGTTTTCGGCAAATGTGTCTGTAATTCGTTTTTCTTAATGTCCTTTTTTTCGTCACTCACATAATGGTCTGGAAACACCTACAAATTGCTATTTTGTTTGCATCAAAGCAATACACACATGTATGCCATTTTACTGGTAAAAAAATAGAGGAAGAATATACATTCTGTTATTTTTAAGTGTGTGTGTATGTGTGCGGGGCTATTAACATTTAATATTGTGCTTCAATGTTTTCATTTTACCAGCGAAAACCGCAAACATACGGAAAATTTGTAATAAGTACAACAACAATAACAACAACAACTACACACACACATCAATTTATACTCTTCACATTATAGTGGGTGGTATACTAAGTTGGTCATAACTTTGCAACATGCGATCCGATCCGATATACATAAACAATAGATATCTTTATCAAACATCATTATATATCGGTTGGTTTACGTCCTTCCGTCCAAGTTGTTGACACGCTCAAGAGGGTGTTACCAATCAGTCTAATTTAACTAAATCATTATGGCATTTTTTCCACAAGTTCATGTGATGGTTCGTAATTGTAATTGGTCCCAACTGCTCTGCTAATACCACATAAGCACTCCATCCGTTTAATCGTAACCCCAACCTTTCAATTTTATTCGGTCCATTTCATCCATATGCGTTTGGTTATAACATCTCTTGTTAAAGTATATTTATGTACGACAGTTACTTAAATTGCTCAACTGCACTGATTACTTTATAACAAACAAAAAAAAATAAATAAATAAAAAAAACATGATGACGTAGTTTAATGTGGCGACAGAATCGTTTGGTAAACGCCTCCAACTCTGTGTATATTCGTTGTGTTGGTATAAGTTGGAATAAAAAAACGTTACGCATAAACATGCACAAACACACACACATTCAACACTATGTTTAGGCATATAATAATAGTTCAAAGAGAATATTACACGATACAAAAGGAGAATAGGCCAAATCTCGAATAGCCGTGTTCTATATTCATGTAAAAATCGTTTAAGATGTACACAGTTACGCACATACATAAGTATTGCTAACATGATTCAATTGCTGGTTTCATATAATTGTGAGCCTAAAAGTTTGTTAAAAAATATTTATTAAAAAATCTTAATAACCACAATTTTAGAATCTGTACACTTTTTATTAAATCGTATTTTTATACAAAGTTTTTCATTTCGTTTGCAATGCCTTTCTTATCAGCATTAAACGTCTGAGTTGATCTAGTCATGTTCGTCTATCTGTTTAGGAGTTTTCAAAAAAAACTGTAATGAAAAAAACTTTTCTAACAACACATTATGATATGTGTATGGAACACATAATCAAATTATATATGAAACCTGCTTGCTACGAATAATATAATTTTGTGATATTTAACTAATCATCCACACATTTTTTTTTTTAATTTCATGTAAAAATATAGTAATTGCAAAATATGCAAATTTTTATTAAGTAAACGTTGTGAAATTCGCTGTTAATGCAATGAAGTAATTTTAAAAATAACGGTATTAAGAGATTGTTTCTATCAACTCTGTATCTCTCAATTTTTGTTTTCTTCTCATCCTCTCACCAAAAATAGAAATAAACTCGTTTTCTTCACAATTTATTTTTGTTTCCACAATTCAAAAATGTGCTTTATTTAGTTTTTAATCACAAACGCTGCAAGTGCACTATTAACTTATTCGGATTAAATTTAAAATAAGTGAAGATGTATTTCTAAATGTTAGTGTTAAGTTAAATAACATAAATAAAAATTTTATAGACAGTAAAAAATACCACAGTGTGTGGTATTGATGAGCAAAGTCTCTGCGCAAGCAACAGCTGAAGCAACAGTTAACATCAACTGTGACCACATAGAGCACCATTCCTACACTCACATTATTACAGAGTGCGGTTTTTTTGGGAAGTAAAGTGAAGATGGTGAAATTAAAAAATGTGCACAATTTTGGTACAAATACAAATTGAATGAAGGCCGGCAAAAAATTATAATAAAAACTGGATTTTTAGTTAAGGTTGATTAACATTTAAGTTTTGCGTTATGCTCGGGTGACCGGTAATGCCGTAAATGCGTTATTGTTAATTAGTTTAATGGACAGATTTGAAGTGTAACATAAAAGGAATGCCGCAATAGGGAAAAGAAGTTATCTTCTCTTTATGTGTTAAAGCGATTGTGATTTTTTATTATTGGCAAAAATATTTGGAGTGTAAACAATATGCTGCCACGCTATCGTTCTTTCTACGGCAAATTAGCGTTCCTCCTTATACTCCTAGTATTAATTATCTACATTATAGTACCACCCATCGATAATGATACAAAAGCCTTTAACCTGGACCCAGCGGCCTTACAATATAAGGTTCATGCACCCAAAAGCTATGGCTGGAATGAAAGTATAAATGAGATACAAAAATCAACTTCAAGACTGACTACTAGTAGTGGCATTGACCCAATTTCTCCATATGAGTTTAGTATACAAAAAGATTTGGCTAAACAAGTGCCGGGTCTGGGTAATAATGGTGATGCTGCGGAATTGACGGGTCTTGCTAAAATACGTGGTGCAGAGATATATAAGAAAATTGCTTTAAACGAAGAGTTAAGTGAACAGTTGAGCTATAATCGTACTTTAGATGATTACCGTCATCCCTCGTGTACTAAACAACGGTATGATGTGGACAACTTGCCATCAGCTAGTGTGATAATAATATTTTTCAATGAGCCTTATTCAGTACTAGTACGCACGGTGCACAGTGTCTTAAATACTTGTACTGGTCGTCTGTTGAAGCAAATTATTTTGGTAGATGATGCCAGCACCCATGAAGAATTGGGTGGAAAGTTGGATTATTACATTCGTACACGCTTGCCCTCCAACAAAGTTAGTGTTGTGCGCCTGAAAAGTCGGTAAGTTATATATTGTATGAATATGTATTACATTATATCATAAAATATCCTCTGGTTTCACTGCCTTTTTTTAACGTATGCTTCATCATTATGTTAATGTTGTATTGAAACAAGTTTTTATACCATTCATTGTGGTGAAGGAAAGGATTTACTAGTTACATCATTATGTTTGCAACATCTAAATTACCACGCCCCCATATATTGTATATACATTTATTATTTATGATTCGATCTAATTCAAGTATAACTTTTTAGCTTGTTTTAAATAAACTTTACATCCACCTCGAATGTTAAAGTTGAAGTAGCAGATCATCTTTTAATTGTAATACTATAGTGCAGCATACATACATACATGTATATTATACCATTGTGTACATTGTAGAAGTATGTGTGTGTATATTTTAAAGATGACACCATTAATATCGTAAACAATTATTTTTAACATTTTCATGTTTTTGCAAGATTGAAATGTTAAGAATGCAAACCGGTTGATTTGAATGATTCCAATCCAAAGTTATTTTTAAAGTTTGGCATTCAGTTAGTTAAAAACGTGAACTTTATAAAATTAATTACAATAAACGTGATTTGATTCATTCCACACCTAACAATAGCTAGTGCATAGATTATCATGTATTTTAGTGCTTTAGAATAATAAATTGGCGTCCAGAGATAAAAGTATCCCTCGTATATGGTATGTTAATTTTTGAATGCAATTGACAACCCTTCTAACTTTATCTTCCGAATCTCTCTTTGTTTGTTTGGCAGGCTGGGTCTGATCAGAGCTCGTTTGGCTGGTGCCCGCATTGCCACTGGTGAAGTGCTTATATTTTTAGATGCTCACTGTGAGGCGAATATATTTTGGTGTGAGCCATTGTTGCAGCGCATTAAGGAGTCACGTACCAGTGTTCTAGTGCCCATTATAGACGTGATCGATGCTGAAAATTTCAAATATTGTACCAACGGCTATAATTCATTTCAAGTTGGAGGTTTCCAATGGTCGGGTCATTTTGATTGGATTACTGTCCCGGAAAGGGAACGGCTTAGGCAAAAGCGTGTTTGCAAAGAGGCGGACTTAGACGTGTGCCCTACCCACACACCAACAATGGCGGGTGGTTTATTTGCGATAGATCGCAGTTACTTTTGGGAGATTGGCAGTTATGATGAACAGGTAATGCCAATGCGTCACCCTAACGCTTACATTACTAATTTTCTGCCTATTACAGATGGACGGCTGGGGTGGTGAAAATTTGGAAATGTCATTCCGGATTTGGCAATGTGGTGGCACTATAGAAACGATACCCTGCTCTCGTGTTGGCCACGTATTCCGAGATTTTCATCCATACTCGTAAATTAGATGAATTGCGTCAATGAAAGTGAAATTTACGTTAGTTTCGTTTTCAGTTTCCCTAACAATCGCGATACCCATGGCATAAATACAGCACGCTTGGCTTTGGTGTGGATGGATGAGTATGTAAAGATATTTTTTATGAATCGCCCCGATTTACGTTATCATCCTGATATTGGTGATATTACGCATCGGGTGATGTTGCGGAAAAAGTTAAGATGTAAAAGTTTTGATTGGTATTTAAATAATATCTATCCGGAGAAATTCATACCTACTAAAAATGTAAAATACTTTGGCCGGTAAGTGTTCAAAAAGTATTAAAAAACCTTTCTTTTGGCTAATCTTTCTCTAACAGTGTTCAAGCTCTGTATACACAATACTGTTTGGATGATCTGCAACAAAATAATGAACAACCCTATAATTTAGGCTTATACACCTGCTTGCCAGATGTATCCAAGGCACAGTTCTTCTCTTTAACCAACAATAATGTGTTGAGAAATGAATTAAGTTGTGCCACCGTGCAATATAGTCGAACAGCGCCTCAAAATGTTGTCATGACCACATGCCTGGATAATGATGATTTAAATGAAAAGTGGCAATATACTCACAATCGTTTGCGTCATATAAAAACTGGCCTATGTTTGGATCATCAGAGTCTGCGACCGCACGACTATGTACGTGTGACAACTTGTGATCCACACAGCAGAACGCAAAGTTGGGGTTTTAGTATGAGAGAAACAAAATATAGTATAGAAGATAATATTTTCCCCACCTCATTATAAAGTTTCATCGAAGCATTTTTTCTTTATTAAAGTCTTTTTAAAATGCTTTCCATTCAATATATATATAAATACACCTAATTCTCTTTTTACACAATAGATATCTTCGCAAAAAATTCGTGTAAAAAAAAATATTGGCTAAATGGAAAAATAGTTCGAACTAAAAAAAAAAAATTGAAAATCGTGTTAAAACAAAACAATTCGTGTAAAAAGAGAATTTTTTTGTTTTAAACTCGTGCAAAAAGAGAATTACGTATATAATTATATATATAAAGTCTGCGAACAGTAGTTAGAATCTTTGTGGTTTTAAGACTGACTGCAGCCGTCTCGAATGCGATAATTCATTTATTTTCGTTCATTTAGAGTTTTTACATTCCACATTTACATAACAATATTAACATGTAATGTTATAGTCGGGCACTTTCCGACAATGAAAATTCAACACCACTCGAAAATTAGAAAAAATTTTTACTAAGCAGTGGATTCCAAAGTAGGAAAGTTTTTAAACCTTTGGAATTTTTAGAAGGCGGTTGGATGTCTTCCGCGAGTTATACGTGGTGTGGGGTAGAAGCATTGTAATATATTGAAATGAAGCTTCCTATAGCTATTAGTCAAAATGATATTACAAAACAACTCATATGTACACATACATAATAATAATATTGTACGTATAATAATATAACACAAAAGGGCAAATTTTACTCAAAATATTTATATATTTTATATAAAGATATACCATGCAACATTTATTAGGCGTCGTGAAGGCACAGCCACATATTTATTAATATCATATTATAGCACTTTTTGACCCACTTTTGAGATTAACAAAGAAATTTTTGCAAGAAAACTGTTTAAAGGCACCACTTTTTTTACTTGTATAAACTTAATAACAAAGAAAGAAACAAAAAACGTACGACGTTGATCCACATTTTGTCAATTCTTAAACTCCTTATAGCAAACTTATAATATAAACGATGAGAGTTAAGATAAAGCTTAAGTAGTAATTCACTTACTAATAATCACTGCTTCGCTTCTACGTTTATTTTAAGCCTTATCTGTACTTCTTCATGTCGATTGTTTATGTACAGAAAAAAAAAAAATGCTAGTTTTTCATATTAAAGAAAAAAAGTGGAAAAGCGAGCAATAATTTAATGCTATCACCACCTGTGTTGTTTCCGAAAATGAAATTTTCCTCCAATATTTTTTATTTTTATCGTTTTTAAACTTACTTTTTATTTCGTGTTAAATAAGTATATTTTGTTTGTTTAAAATTACTTGGCGATTATTTTAATTTATAGGTATATATGTGTGTATATATATTTTTGTATTATGTAAGAGACACGAGCGTATATTTTACCCTTTGCGCTAATTTGTGAATGTTTTAAACATTATTTGCTGTAACTGTATTTATACAATATTATGTGTTCCGTCATCACATTTACATCGAATACTTTTTAAGATGTTTTTTTTATTGCTTTTGAAATAAAATTGTGACTTAAAAAATGTGGCATTTGAATAATTTTCATTTACAGTGATTTTCTAGACAAAGTCTGACGTCGCAAACATTGAGGGTGGAGAGATTTTGCCATCATTCTTTTGAAATTAATTCGTGTTCGTGTCTCTTCTAGAGGAGATTCTCTAATGCTGATTGGTTGGTTTACATTTTATTGCATGAGCGAGAGTGAAAGATTTCATGGTTCATCTATACTCACTAACGTACTTTCTCTCTAACTATTTTTTATTGTTGCCATAATTAAGAGGTTTCTCTAAAAATATTAATATAATGGTCGTCAATGGCCGACATTACATTATTGCCGTGTTTACTTTTATACTAAATTGTATTTGAATTTCTCTGGGGAGGGCATAGTTATTGAATGTATTGTTATTATAATAAGATTTTGTTGGGCTTCTGTTGTTGCCATATAATTTGCTTAATTTATGTATTTGTTTCGTTTTCATTTCAATATTAGATAAATCTTGATATTTCTATATATAAATATAACGCTAAATGCTTTTAATTTCATTTTGATAACAATAGTAGATGTGCCCTTTGTCACACACAAGAGTTTAATGTTAAGAAGGATCAATGATCTATTTGCTTGATCATATATTCAGCAAAGACACACACCGTTAACCATTTTGAATTTGTACTTGATTTTTCCAATACATCTTTTTATACCGTTAGAGACCCCATAAAGTATATATAATCTTGATTATCATTTTAATTCAAGTCGATTTAGTTGTGTACTGTTGTTTGAAGGCTCATAGTTTGAGTTGAGCTGAATTTTTATACAGAGATAATTACAAAAATGGACAAAATCGGACACTGCCCGTCTACGACTACATATAAAGCATTATATGTATTTGTGATCATTTATAATAACGATTTTTATTCCTTATCAATAAGTGTTATCGGTATGCGTCTTTGATTTATTCAATGAGGAGACTGCTGGGCATCATTATTTTTATAAGTACCACCTTAAGGTCGGGGCTCAAAACTTCTCTTACCTACAGAGACTCTATTCTTTATCAGAAATATTGGTTGTCCTCTTAAGCAGGCTGGTATTGTAATTGGGCAAATTCGAAAAAATGTCAATTTTTAGAGAATTTTTAAAGTTTTCCACTCAAAAGAATCAAAATCAGTCACAACTTTTATTGGAATGCCCTAAGATGGTTGACCTACGTAACTTTTACTTCTTATTTGTTTGGTTGATCTATACTCTAGAGTGCAGTATTTATATCTAAGCGAACTAATGAGTTATTTGCTGTAACAACACATAGATTCTGAAAGCATGTTTTTTTTTTCTTCTTTCTAAATGCCTAAAGAGTGGGCTAATATGGTTCTGCTGTTACTTTTGTTGAAGCAGTAAATGAAACGAATGCTGCAGTATATGAAACATTTCAACAACAAGTTGACTGTACCAGAGGTCTTCACATGCATAATGAGCTTTATTTGAAATATTTTTTTTCCGAATTGATAGCTTCTGCCAGGCAATTACTTCTAGGTACGAATGCATTTGCTCTACCGGCCAATGTGATGATTGGTTTAAACTATAAAAAATATAGTTCTTTTCTAACGGTAAATGCTAATATTCTACATTTGTCACAACTACCTACAAGTGCTAATTTCCGTTTAGTGTTTTTTTTTTTTTACATTTCTTTGTTTATTTTAAATATATTGTGCTGAGCAAAGTTATTGCATAAATGTGTGTTGTAGCCAGTTCTCTTTGTAATCTATTATTTAAGTATAATTTTAATAACGTGTGGAATGTGTAAACGCACAGCGTATAGTTTTTAATATTTGTCTTTGCTATTGTTGTGTTGTTCATTTCAATGTCACTTGAAATTTTTTCATTTTATACGCTTTTGTTTGGTTTTTGCAAACGTCTGCATTTTGTTCTAGTTGAGTATGCATGCATATGATCTAACTGTGCATATATTTCTTTTTTTTTTTTTTTTTATGAAACGTTTTAATTTAAATACATATATATAAAAAATACAACCACAAAATTGTCTTTTTTAATGTGGTTTTTTTTTTTTTCGTTTAAATAAAAAACAAAAATCTGGACGTTTTGTTACTTAGTTTGTTTTGTTTAATTTTTGTGGTTATTGTTGTTTGTATATACTGGTTTTCTTAGACGTTTTCTTTCTTGTATATTTTTTCAAACAACAGTTTGATTTTAATAGTGTTAAATATTTATTTGTAGGGATAATGTGTAAAAGTGTTTATTTTTGTTATTGATTGAAAAATTTTCTGTTGTTGTTGTGTGTGTGTGTGGTGTGTGTGTGTGTGTGTCTATACTACACAACCAGTGTTATAAAGTGTATTTTAATTTGTTGTTTTGTGTGTTGTTGTGGTATTACTTACATCTTTGGATGGATGCTTACGTATGTAGAACGTTTAGATTGTTGTATGTTTCAATTAATATCTTTTTCATTTAGTTCTGTCGAAAGGTCGGAATACTTGTGTTTTGACTATATTTATTAAAATTATGATTAAGAAGATTATAATTCGTATTTGATTTTAAATGCTTGACGTTTTGTGTTTGCTTTTGTTTTCAGCTTTCAACACTCTAACTAAAAACGTAATAACAGTTTTCTTTAAATCATTTTGTTATATTTTATATATCTTTTGCCATTTTGTCCTATATTCTTTATATAGTTTTCAATAGATTGCTTTCTGTCATAAACTGAAAATAGTTAAAAATAACTCCAAGGTATTTAACTTATGCATTTTATTATATAGATTAGACATAAAAGCATAGTTTAACTTTCATGGCATGCACTAACATGTGTCAGAGAGAGTAGAGAGAGTAAAATTTCATTCGAATCTCATACTAGAAAATTAAAAAAAAAAATCGCTTTTATGTCAAAAAATCTTCACAATGCATAATGTGTACCATTTAACTGTTTTCAGCTGTATTGTATAGTTTAGTTTCTAATTATAAATATTTTGAAAATAATAAATAAATGTCTGTGTTATTGCACTGTAAAAATGGAAATTATTTATTTGATTTTATTGCTTTGAAAAAGAAACATTTAAAAACATTAAAATTCTTTTTGTTGTTGTTTAAGCTTATATAATAAGTTTTAATGAATAATAAATACATCACATACCCGCGAATAACTACTTAAAATAATAGAAATATTAATGCAAGGAATCCTTATAAAACACAAAAAAAAAATCATATCAAAATCAAATAAACAAAAACAAAGATTACATATATATGAATTTTATACAAATAAAAAGAATTATCATTTAACGAGACCTCTCCAAATAATAATAATATGCATAATAATTCTAAAAAAAAATTGAAAGCGAGCTTCTTATTAATTACATGTACATAATTATAAATATAAACATAAATTCATTGCTTGTAAAAGGGTTCAACTCTTAATGAATAATAATACAATAATCATTATTAAGAGTATTTTTTTTTTTATTTAAAAAAAAATATTGTTTAAATTTTCTAAAATATAACATGTGCTACATTTTTACAATAATGATTTTTATTTAAAAGAAAAAAAAAAAAAAAAAAATAGAAACCTAATGCTGGACAAGTTTGAGTTGCTCCTTTTCTACATTCTACTTAACTGCAGTTTTTGCAGTTTATTTTCAATTTTTTTCTGAAAGAAATTATGTTTTTTTTTTTCTTAAAAAGGAATTAGTGAGAGTGTGTGTACTGGCTTTGAGTATAGGTTTTCTACTTGATTGAATGCCTTAAATTTAATACTAAATATAACATATATTGAACATGCGTGTGTGTGTGTGTGTGTACCATATGTATGTAAACGGGTATTCATTTGTTCAACCCCAACCATAATACAAGCGCACAAGTTTTGCCTACAAATCTAAACATTTTTAATGACGCTGGCATACGCTTAAAACATTTTATACTTTTTTGTTATTGTTATTTAAAGATTCATATTTAATGGAATTTGTTTTTTTTTTTGTTTGTTTGTTTGTTTGTTTATTAATTAAAATGGCGTTGAGCGTCGATTTCGTTTCTTAGAATGTATAATTTTCGCATCAGGGAAGTTTAATGAATTGGTGTTAGTGGTAAAATCTTTAACTAACAGCGTTACAGACTGTTGTCGATTTTGTATAACACTTTGCAATTGATGCGAACATTTCGGATATAATCATTTACGTGCCCCAAACCCGCTTAGAGTGTTGACACCGGCGCTACTATTATTTGTCGTTTCCTGGCGAATCTTGTTGGTGCGCGGCAAAGTCATTTCTAGTTTGGCAGTAACAAGATTATTAAAAATCCAACATTTCTCCTTCATTTCCTTACCTTTATTTAATTTTTCTGCTTTATAAGCACGCATAGCTTTTCCTCGCTTATCCTGAATAAGTTTGTCGTAGCGTACGAAAATGCCATGTTTTGGTTTACATTGAAAATATTGTATGCCTTGGACACTGCCATCATTTTTACCGGTGGGTGTATCCAGTTCTACACCGATCCACATGCCAGGCTGAAAATGGGTGGTACCTACAAAGCTGACAACACCGCTAGTGTTGTAAGGTCGTATTAGCACTGATTCACCCATCGCTACCCAGGGGGGCAAATTGACGTCCACACCAAGTTTGGTGTCATCTGTGATGATACATATTAAAATGTTATAATTCTTTCACATTCATCTATTTCATACTCTACGCCACCAATAATATTCTAATACGTCAATAATTTTACCTTCAATTTCCATGCTGCTAGACATTGTACTGGATGACGCTGACACATTGAGGCGATCATTCGAATTGCTGAATAAACCCTCCATTTTAGCCAAAGACACGCGATGAGCTTTGTTGTTATTATTATTGTTATATGTTTGACTCTGTGGCGGAGTCTTTTTTCGTCTCACCACCCCTTTGCCAGTGTTTAGATGCTGCACCTTTGCCGCATCATTCAGAACGTTTGCTTCAACATTGCCATTTTGATTGTCTACTACAGAGATTGTTGGCTTGCCCATGTTGTTTATCGTTTTAGACGTAATGGTATCACTATTGTTATTATTACTAATCACCAGCACATTGGCAGCATTTCCTATTAAACTCTTGCCCTTCATATCTTGGTGTAAATCTGGTATTTTTGTATAATTTTTCAAATTGTTCTTTTCTGTGATTTTATTTTCATTTGGCAATTCTGTGGTGGTGGCGGTGTTGGCTTGTGGATTTGTTTGTGTATATGGTGGCTTGGACTGTTGTTGTTCGTTAAGTTGCGTTAGATTTGTTGCCTTCTCCTTGTGATTATTTAAATGCTTTGGCATATCCTTAAGGAAGGGATTGATGCGCGTCAAGCGATTGGGTGGTGAATTGGAATTGATGCGATCATAATCTAATGAAACAATACACAAATAAATATTTTTTCTTGATGTGTGTTTTCTTTAAATTACCCGGCGTTTCGTCAATGCTCATGGAACGCATAGAACCAATGTCATCATTGGACAAATTGGTACAGGATACAGCCTTATCAAACATATGAAATAAATGCATGTTTTAATCAGTATAAATAGATTAAAAACTAAAGCGTTTGGAAAACGCACAAAAATATTATTTAAACTGAAAGATGATGATCATGTTTGCTGTGGCAGTGAGATAAATTGTCTAAAATTACCTGCGATCCATAACCACTGGAAGTGGATGAACTCATACTAGGTGTTGCTAGACCGGTTAACGGCTTCATATTGGTGTGCTGTGTGCTGCTGCCATTCACCGTATGATTATAATTCATGTAATTCTGTTGCGAATGTGTACTAACATCCATGAATGAGTCCATTGTTTTGGAGGAGGTGAGACGCGACCGATTCATAAAGTTTCCATTGACATGATTGCTGCTGTTACGTTGATTACGTTCATGTTCATATTCATTGATATACTCCGAATCACTGTAACTATCCTCGGCCTCTTCGGCCAATGAACGATGCCCCCCCAACGGTTCTTCATGTAAAGTTGTCATACGCATACCCATTAGTTTGCTGGTAGCTGGCGAAGCTATTAAATCAACATAAGTTTCTTATATAAAAATTCGAATTGAAGTTTTTTTGCATTAAAATTGACGTTAAGGAACATTCTTAAGTTACTCTCTCTCCCTCTCTTATGCTGTGTTTTAACGAGAGTATATTCACTTTTTTCTACTAGGATTGATTTGAAAGTGTTAAACAAATTGTCATTTCCTTTAACTAATATAACGATTTACGTAATTTTGTAACGGTATAGCAAACTTTAATTTAGCGTTATTCGTTCTGAATGCGTTATCGCTGTTCAGTAGTCTGTTTATATAAATTTGTGTCATGAAGTTATAGAATAGAACTAGGTGGTGTAGGGTAGTAAATGATCTGTTATTACCGACAGTTATATTTTCATTTTTTAATATTAAAGGAAATGACATTTTGCAGCCAAGTACAGGTTAACAACAGTAGAAAAAGTCGTTTATGATTACGGGAGAGAGTCCTCTCACACAGAAAGAGAGAGTAGCGTGAGTTACAAAGTTGACGAAACCTACGTTTTGTTGGTGGATTTCTTAATGGATTTGTGTTCAGATTCAGATTCAAGAATGTTGGACGAGCTGCATTCCACACACAGACAGGGAAATAAAAAAATATATATCGATTCAAGAGAAAAGTTTATAGTTAAGATTAGTGATAAAAATTTACTGTTTAGTTTTAGTATTATTATGCGATTATTGCTATTTGTGTGTGGTGTGTAAATTTGTGCTAGAATAACTAAAAACGCACATTAAACCGCCGATACAATAATGGGTGCAACATTTTAAGGCTAAAGCAAATATGAGATGGGCATACCAAATGAGCCTCCGCGTCTCTTAATTTCCAACTAATGTTAACATTAAACAAGCACCAAGAATAACAAAAAAGTTTATCGCTGTGGCGTGACCAAATGCCAAAAAATGCTACGATAGAATATAATCAATTAAAATGTAAACTATTTTGCAACTATAACCGATCACACACCACCAAGGCTGCTGTAGCATTTTCAACAAATCATGAAGATTAATGGAGTTTATATTATAAAAAAAAAAGATAATCATAATCGCTTTTTGATCAAATCTAAACTAAGCGGACTTTCCATTGATCTCTCGCTCCATAAAACATCAGTAGCCTTGGTTGGTTCCGTTTTGCTACTCAAATATAAATCACATACAATTTTTTTTTAAATATAATTATTATTAATACAATAACAATAATAACAACAACAATAACAATAACAAAATATAGTTGAACATTTTTACAGAATATAATAAATGCATGATATTCTGATATATAAAAAGGCGTGTCAACCGGATGAAAATGCCCGATTTTTAATGATGATACCAATGTTCTTATGATACACATAATTACAATTGGATGCAACGAGAGAGCAAACAAGTTGGTTCGGATAAATGATGCAATGTGTGAATATTTCTGGTTTGATTTCTAGAATATGAAATTCGTTTGATATCTCAATGTGTATGAAGGTTAAGCCTTTCAACAACAGATTGACACATGAATAGCGGACTGAGATTTTGATAATGATCAAGATTTCGTAAAGTGTCTGACGTTTTCTGAATAACAAACTTATGTGGAGAGTAAAAAGAAAACAAGCTATACAGTGTATGAATGAATAAATTAAATGAAAGATGAGAGCTAATGGTTAGGCATTCGAACAAAGGAATGAATCGACCAACTCTTTAACTTAAATCGACAACATAAATGCAATCAATCAATGCAATATCAAGAAGAGTGCTAAATCAATTGGAATACAATAATTTTGGAGAAATGTTTGAACTAAGGATGACTGTACTGACTGGTGGTTGATTGGTTTTATAAAATGGTATTTTTTGGTATAATTTTCTTTTTCCATTCAACTTTTTCTTCCATTCGATTACCTGACATATAAGAGCCTAGCGTAGCGCCCCATTTTTTGATACGTGTGTATGACGTGATTACGTTTTTTTTATTTTTTTATGGGAATATTGTAAATGGTGTTACGCCCATTTTGAAAACAGTTTTTAATTTTGTTGTAGAGAGGGATTAGTAACAACAAAGTGAGAGAAAATTTTTATGCAAAATAATTCAATTTTAAATTATATGACAGAAGAGACAGAGAGAGAGAGAGAGAGAGAGAGAGAGAGAGAGAGAGAGAGAAAGAACAATATCAAAAAAAAAAAAAAAAAAGAAACATTAGACAAAAGAAATGTTAATGCTATTAAATGGTGAATGGGATGGTAGTGCGGTTAATGCCGATGGGTTGAGGTTATGTTTAAGAAAAACCAGAAACGATTATGCGCCGCGCATTTTTGCAATGATCCAACACGATCCATTTCAGAAGCCAAAATAAAAAAGTATTCGATGCCATGCCGGATTAAAATTTGCGCAAAAGCTAATTATTGCTGCATTTTGTATTTTTTTGGTGTTTGCTTCTAAAATAAACTCTATTTTGCATATACAGCGTGTGGTTAATAAAGTTCTTACTCTCCAAGGAATGAAAAAAGGCCCGAACTAGAGTGCATATTAAATAAGACGGGTGTGACTATTTCATCGAATTATTTCCAATTCGATTATATATGGTAGAGGTCTCTTAAATAGAAATTTTCCAATTTAGCTAAAACACGTTTTGGGTCATTCTTTTGTAAAATAAAAACTACAGCTAATATTAAATTCATTAACATTACTATTGTAAATTATAAATTATAATTTTTGACTTTTAGCCTCCTTTATACATGTATATATATAACTATGCGTATAGGCCAACAGCCGTATATTTATTTATATAGAATGTTCTTCCTAAGAGTAAGAACAATAACAATAACAATTTATAAGTAAAAGCTATAAAATATTTTATATATTGTAAAAGAAATTTTCTTCGTGAAAACAACTACCGCATGTTAGGTTGTGGGGGACGACATTGAATGAATGAAATTTATTTTTAAATCATTAAAATATACAATAAAATATATGTGAAGAACGTACTTAATTCAAGATTGGGTAAAAAAGTCATCGCAACTTACCAATGCCGAAGGGTTTGCAAGGAGAGTCATCAGTACCGCTCTTGCCGCCAAAACTATGCCGTGTACGAATACTGAAATCTCTGGTACCAGGATTAGTTTGAGCTGAAATTATAAATATTGTTTTTATAATAATGAAACTTTCCTATAAACCCAGTACTACCTGATGATTGTGGTAAAACTTTTGTTAGGAGGGAGTGATTCAAGTCCACGAATGATTCAGAACGTCCCACATGTAGTAGAGACTCCATAGAAGCATCGAAACGCATAATCTGCATATGTTTGTTAAAGAATGATTAAAAAAACATCCTTAAAATATTAAATTCAATACAAAGTGTCTGGCAACGAAAACAATATCAATAATATCAGAGCAGGAGGAAAGTCAAGATAACGAAGAGAAAACTAAAAGTAATAACTATTTCTAAGAAAGCGAAAATCAATTTGTTAAACAGAGAGTGTTTTGCACAGTTACAGAATTCAAAGAAAAAGCTGCATTCTGTGATTCGGTTTTTCTTATCAATTTTGTAGCTGTGCATAATTAGCGTAATGTATGTAATGTATAATTAATACTTACACTTCCCGGATTTGGTGTTTCTTTAACCGCCTGACAATGCAATAAAATTTTGAACAATGGTTTGTGGTGCGTTTATATTATTCAGATGAGTTTTTAGATATTTGTTGTTTGGTTTTGTTAAACGTTTACCATTTAAGTGTGCAAATAAAATAAGTTTACAACACAATTATTTTGGTGTGGTAAGGAGTTGGTTTTTGTTTTTTTGTTTTTTTGTTTTTTTTTTTTTCAATAGAGAATGAGAAAGCGTGTACACAAAAAGTGGAAGAAAGAACATTTGTAAAATATTGAAAGTTTAGTAGTAATTGATAGCGTAAAATTGATAATATAGGTAGTACAGTTAGCTTTAATAGTTAGTGCCGAGAATGTGATTCTAAAGCCAAAGCATAAGATTATACAATCAACCACAATCACTTGAATGGTTGGTGTAAGCTGCACGGGTTAGTTGATTATTTACCTGTGAGAAGTTTGGTACACTAACAGTTTTGCGCATAGACAACGGCTGACCATGTGCAGTTTCCAGTTCTTTGATGGCCACCGTTTGACGTAAGCGATCCAACGTTAAAATGCTTTCCACCGCTGACACACCGCGTGTATATTTCTCTGTTTTACCAAGAAAAAAAAAAAAAAGTATTTTGAAAAAATGTCGGGTTTAGAAACTTTTGCTAAATAAATGGCCGAAAATAATTATTACCTATATAAGTTTCACCATCACTGGCTGAGCAATCATCGCCACTGGCTGCCAATTGAGCCAAAGATTCGCGATCTTCCAACTCCTCAGACGCTTTTGGTATATTGGACACAACCTCATACGTAACACCGGTATTAGAAATGGCATTCTCTGTACGCACCAAGCGGAATTTCTTCAAACGATCTGTAATACTTTGTCCCTTCTTAATGTTAATGCATAAACGCTTACGCAACACCAAATCCATTGGGGCTGGATGTGATAAACGCACTGTGGTACGCAAAATCAAATAAACGCGCTCATTCGCTTCGGTGACCCGATTTAGCGAGGGACTGTCATGCATTGACGAGTCCCAACTTGCTATGGCACACACGTCCTTGTCTAAATGTTGCAAGATTTGCAATGTATAGAATTTATGGCCGTGTTCTTTGGACAGAATTGAATTGAGACCGGCAATGGGAAATTCGTCATCAGTGTTTTGAGTGGAGAGGTCATCGGCATTGAGATTGAGAAATAATACGGGTACGTGGGGCTCCATGCCGTCTGGTGGATCCCAAGAAGCGGGCGCACCCGGAATGCCAGACCCTGGTGCCGGTACGAGAACAGCATTGCGCTCCTCAGTCAAAGAGACCCACTGATGCACCAGACTCAGCTCTCGTTCACGCTCTTCTTCGCTTTTATCCTCCTTCTTAATAACTTTTTGTATCTGTTGATCTAAATATTGGCGTCGCCGTCCCAATGCTTCACTCCAACGTTCACGCAATACCGTTAAATCTTCTTCTTGGTACGAGTCAAGAGCACGTTGCAAACGTGAACGTACCGTGACACTGCCAATCGCTACATTTACAATAGACTGACAAATGATCGGCAATGTACCGGAATTGTGCACCGGCTTTACACGTACATGTACTCTGCGCTGTTGGCCTTGACGCAACTGATAAATGCCACCGGTCAGAATCTCGGTGCGATTAGTAACTTCCACGGGTGAGTAGTCTCCGTTATCATTCAATTCATGTATTTCAACCCATAATTCGATTTTTCGGGACAATTCAGCCCAACGATCTACAAGGGAACGGGCTTTAGCCTGCTGTTGTTCCACTTCCCAACCTTTCGATTTAGAGAAGCCAACACTACGATGTCCCCACACTTCAATGGACAGAGCTCCCTCAATGCAATGCTCAAGAAATTCTTCGTTAATCGTTACGGTAAAGTCTTTAGTGTGCTCGAAGCGGAATATCATATTTTGATCGCGAGGTGTTGAGGTGTCGGTCTCTGAATTGACAACGGGCACAACCATTTCTTGATGTCCCCAGAAGGTGTACTGGCAGAAGACAAAGTTGGAGAGTGAGAGGGGCAAGCCTGTGGCACATTTGATTGATACTCGGCATGTTATTTGATTGGCCATGGGATCGGGTATATCGTCGTCATCGTCACGCGAATCAGAAGATGATTCAGAGAGTGACTCGCACATGCGATCTTGTGGCATTTGACCGGCAATGCGCTGTATTTGTACTTGCAGTCGTCCAGCAACTTCACCCTGTTGACTTATAATGGGTGTGTGATAATCTAGTTTGACATCGTGGAATAGGACCTCTAAAAACACATTGGCCACCCCAATAAGATTGTGGTTCTCTTGTGATTCATAAAACGGATCCAATGTTTTGCAATTTTCATTTTCCTGAAATCGCAAGAAAGAGGAAAACTCGTCACAATTACATACAATTCGCGCCAGTTTTTGGGGATTAAAAGTTTTCATATTTGTTTTTTGATTTCCATTTACCTCATCCGAATCATCTTCATCTGAGAAACTCTCAGTAAGAGGCTTTTTATTTTGGCAAATGAATGACAACAAAGGAAAATTTTGTATTAGTTTGGTTAGAATAATATTTTTGTTTTTGATTTTGTTTTGTTTTGGGAATGATGATGTCAATGGCTAGCGATGTAAGGATGGTTCGCATACTTACCACACCATTGAGACAATTCTCTTTATATTCTTGATACATTTCCCGCATGTCTATCAATTTGTTCTCCAACTTTTCCATGCTCCAAATCTGGCTGCCGGAATTAGTGCGTTTCACCAGAATGGCTGGTTCACTTACAAATGCTCCACGCTACGTTGAAAACAAAGCATAGCATATAAGTACAATTTTCATTATACCAATTATACAATTACCCTTCGATTGGGACTGAGATTGGCTGGCGGTATTTGCAGTGTCACCGAAAACTTGGTCTTTTTTTCCATTTCTTCGGCAAGAACATTGGCTTCCTGCACTAAAGCATTCGCTCTCATTATATCATTTTTCAACTGGCCCAGGGAACGTTTAAACATCTCATCGCGTTCTTGGGCCCACTTCTCAACACGCATTTGAGAAGTCGGCGTATTGGGAGTGATTTTACCCAAACGTAAGGGATCATATGGTGTGTAGGGCGCATACGGTGTACTAGGTGATAATATATTTCGTAATTGTTGGAATTGTCGTTCGTATTCCTAAACATACACATATAAACATAAAAGGAAAATTCATCATAAAAGAATGAAATACAAATATTTCTTTATAGCGGAGATTGTGTGACATTTAATAATATTTTCTATGTGCAATCGAACGAAAAGGATAAATTATATAAAATGTTACCTGTCGTTGTTTTTCTAAAGCCACCTGCTTATCTTCTTCGTGTTGGCGCTCTAATCTTGCTATAGCTGTTTGTATGGGATCATTACTCAGCTCATTCTGCATAATTTCGTCACGGGCAAAATTATAGTCTATCAGTTGGGCTGGCGTTTGTGGTTCAGAGTTAACAGCATTTGCATTATTTAGTAATTTGGGACAATTGACGCGAAAGAAATGATGATTGCCCCACAATATGCGGTCACCATTGTGCAATGGTGTTTTTTCCACAACCGCTGAACCGTTAACGAAGCAACGAGCTCCGGGAAATGCTTTCATAAAGAGACCACCCTCCTCGATCGTAATGACGCAATGTTCTGGTTGTATCCCCAACCCAGAAAGCTGTATATCTGGCTGAGGTCCTGCTAGGCTATGGCCACCAATTAGTGTGCGCTCCTTAAGATAGTACACCAACAGTTCATTTAGGGACGGATCTGCATTTAAATTGACCAAATAATATTTATTTTTCTCTACCATAATACCACTGGCTTGCACACTAATGCCCATCTTCTCTAGAGCTTGCTGCCTTTCATTTTGTATACGTTCCGTTTTCACCAGCTTCTCTTCCCAGGTTTGAGAAATTTGCTTCATTAGATTTTCACTTTCAGCCAACTTATCATGTATATCAACACGTTGAATATCGCCTACGGGAGAGCCGGTGGCATGTTTAAGCATGTTCCGCAGAGTTTCAACTTCTAGGCGCAGTTCACGTATAATACGAGCATTGGGATCTTCATTCACAACAGCATGATTGACAATGCGTTTGGCACGATCCGCATAACGTAGCGTGGATAGGGTTTCTTCATAATTATCCGCCGAAGGTGATATGGTGGCCACCATTACCGTTTTGGAGTTGCCACCTAAATTATCTTTTAAAAGCCAAGTTAACACCGAATCGCGATACGGTACAAATTTATCATTAATGCCCCTCTTGCCACCCGACTGATCAGCCAACTTTGAAATAACCAAGCCCAATGTGGTAAGGGATCTGATATACAGAAAACAAAAAAACATGTTAATTATATCTCAT
The DNA here is from genome assembly GCA_963978525.1 of Ornithomya fringillina. Classification (NCBI taxonomy): domain Eukaryota; kingdom Metazoa; phylum Arthropoda; class Insecta; order Diptera; family Hippoboscidae; genus Ornithomya; species Ornithomya fringillina. Next base: position 18,243,964 of record OZ021694.1, on the reverse strand, counting down.
ACTAGAGAAAACAACTCTCGCCACAACGCACTTGTTAATGTTGGAACCTTCTTTTAAACGTTCACCCACTGCACCAGTTTTGACAGCCCTTTCCGAACCAGCCAAATCCACCAACGACATACGTGACACCTTTTCACCAGAAACTCCGGTCGCCTGATCGGTTAAAATCTGTGTTAGCACCACCGAGAATACAGCGTGCGACCTAGACGACTCGGCATTCATGTTTGTAGCAGCTACTGTCCGCGACTTATTGCCCTCTGTCATAAGATTGTCAATGTCTTGGTAGGATGTTACAGCCAATTGTGACAAGCCATCAACATACGGACCCAAAACATTATGTTCACGCACTTTTAACGATTGTTTGTTGGGTTTTGGGTCCAAGAGATCATGGACTTTTTCATTATAAATTTCCATATAGGACACTTCAACTTTATACATGAGATCTTGGGAGGTTTTATGGGCAATAGCCAAAAATAAATTATCACACAAACGCGGTATAATACCTTTGGCTTCTTGAGTGCCCATCATGGTATATGATTTGCCAGAACCTACCAAAACAATTTCAAATAAAACCTGAATGAACATGCCCGAAATAATCTTTGCGTACCTGTTTGTCCATAAGCAAATATGCAGGCATTATAGCCTTGGAATGCATTTTCAAGTATATCACGTCCCACACAGTCATATACAGTCTCTTGCGAGGCGAAACCGTCATCTTCTGGATTTAACGAATAGAAACAATGATCGAAAGCAAATGTCTTGGGCGGTTTCCTGCTGGGTGAAAAGCAAATAAGCAATGAGAATAGAGGTGATTCCTTTATTAAAAAATGGAAATTGTTCACATTGACACGTACCTTTCCAATTTGTCTAATGTTGGAGCATTGCATAGAATCGTTTGTTGTTTTTCCATTTCCACGATACATTTTGTGTCCAATTCAATTTCTATGTTAAGATGGAAGATAGAAAACGTGACGCATTAAGTTGGGAACAAATTAAAGAACTGGTTTAGGTCGAATTTTAAATACCCTTCCAACAACGGACACGAATGGACCGATTTCAGATTTTTCTATTGATAGAGGGTTTCTGAGTTTTCCTTCTGGGCATTGCAAGCGGAAAATCAAACTTGTAGGTGTGAAGGTGACGGTGATTAATAAGCATTACTATAATGCTTCGGTTGCGGAGTTCGCAGTACGCTGATAGAATATTATATTACAATCATGCACATGAGTCACAATTATTTCCAAGTCCAAGTATGATAGTGTTGTACATACTTAATATTAATGTTAAAAGTTTGTAATGTAGTGTTTTAATGTTTACATAATAGTGACAGTTTTCATGACGTCACATTTAGCATAATAAAAAAAGTCATATATAGACACTACCCTTAGTTTGCGATGTTCATATATACGATATATGTACGCATGCATTTCTCAAGTGTTTAGTATATGGCTGGCCTACCTTTAATGACACGTACAATAAAGAAGCAAAAAGTTCTAAAAGTTTTAATATGTATGCGTGTGTGGGTTTATTTCTAATCAAGCATAAAACTATATTTACATTGAAAGCGAAAAGATAAAGACGTGTTTGTCTTGTCTTTTCTTTCGCTATGTTATTGTTGTTATACACTAAAGGCAACCCCACTCACTACTCAGCCAATCTCACTACTCATCCAAGGTATACAAAGCACCAACACTTATAAACGTATATGCATATGAGAAGTAAAAACTTGCATACCCTACACACTTATGTGTAGCCTGTAGCTGAGTAGCGGAGAGTTTTTTAAAACCTTAAAGAGTACGTTGTATGTAATATCAGCAGTTGAATGTTGCACCAAAAAAACTTTTGTAAAAAGTGGGCGTGTCCGCCAAATGAGTTTTTTTTTTTTTTAGTAAATAAAAGACAGACACAGTTAACAGATTTTGATGATAATAAGAGTTCTCAACGCACATCATTAAAAAACAATTATATTTGGAGAATAATAAATGCTCGACTCTCACTTTCAATGTTAGTTTGTTTCTTAATTTTTGTAAAGGTTTCAATTAAGTAAATATACTGTATAGCCGTTCATGGTGGTGGTACATGAAATAAATAATGAGTGAGTGATAAAGTCAAGGTAAAAAGTTGCTGACGATTGTGTTTTTTATTGTCACTCCATATATATGCAAACGTTGTATATAGATGTTTATAAAAGAGTCCACATATATACACGATTTCCTTAGTTCAGTTTCGCAATATGAGATTCGTGTGGAAATCTATCATGCATTATTGTACGCTAGCATTGTTTTGTTCAATTTTTAATAATAATACAAAATCAACTTTTAATGATGTGTATACACACTCATTTATTGTATATTTGTATACGTACAGACTTAAGGTTTAATAACACAATATCAGTGCGGTTTTATTAGTGACTAGCACTAGTAAAGTAGTTGGCTGGTTGCTCTCAATCTGGATAGTGTGTATGGCTTATATGGTTACTAGTTGGCAATGCCACTTAGCTATGCTTAGGCGCTAACTCCCAACCAACTTAGGCATTTATTTTCTTGCTTGGTTACTTACCACGGCGATTAAAGGGTCGCACCCTAACAGCTACTTTGATTTTATCAGTTGACATGTTGCAGAAGCGTTGCTTATATCGGGTATGTAAGAATACCGAGTACGTTTTGTTTACAAATGTTGTTGCAGCTTTTCAACTAGTTGTACGTATGATGGGAAGGCGCCTCCACACAAAGTTACAATTTTTCATACATAAATCACCTTCTTCTTACATGAAGGGTTTAACTGTTAGTTTTTTTTCTTCTTTATTTTACTGAAAAACACACACAAATAACCATAATATTAATACTAACAAAACAAAAAAAAAATGGTTATTAGGAAACAACCACAATTGTATGCGTGATTGCATTGTGTGCGACACACATATGCACAAACACAGGCATAAGCTATTAAATTTCTTTATTTCCCTTTTGAACACATGCACATATGTTATGAGCATTAATATTTTGACTCACTGTCACGACGCACTTATGCCACGCACTTTTTTTTATGAATGAATATAAATACACAGTTGTTGTTGGTTTATAACAGAAAGTTATTACTGTAGTTTTCGTTTCAATTTGCAAATTCACCATATAGGCTCAAGTGAGAGTTTTTTTTTTTTTATATCAGTGAGAGTCATAGGCCCAAAGCACTCAAAGGACGGGTCACAATACTAAATTCATAAAGTATACACCCTTTACATTCTCTTCAAATCCAAATGACTCAGTTTTTTATAGTCCATGAACTTGTAACAATAAGTCATAACATGTTTGCTTTAGAGCTCATTTTTCACAAAAATATCTGTATATTTATTAGGTAGTAATTGGAGGAAATATTAATAAAACGCATATAGAACACACTACTGTATTAAATAACACACACACTCTCTAAGAAGCACTCCTATTACGTTGCATTTATATATCACGTTCAAATTCATATACATTACTCTACTCTGAGAGTTTTATATATATTAACAATTAAGAACAAAGGCAGAGCGTGTGTGCGTGCATAATACAAATATTTCTCTTTCACCAACTAATCCTTGTTATTACTTTTAAACCAGTGGAATATAGCCAACAATAATTTCAAGTTATTTTTCTATCTCTGAAGTTTTACACGTCAGGTGATGAAATGTACTTTTGTTTCCCATTATTATTATAACAATGTTTGCTTTTAATATATGTGATAAAAAACTCGATTTAACATTAATTAACACTCCTTTCTAAGCTTCTATTAGTTATACTGAAATTTATTTCATTCTTACGAAGTTTTCCTTTACGGGACACTAAAAAAATCATTTCTTTATTTTTATCCGTTGCTCACACACATCCGAACGCCTGACGCGAAATAAACTTACTCTCCAGAAAAAATATTTTTTTTGCTGCAACTATATGAAAATCGATTTTTATGGATATCCAAAAATTATTTTCTTTTGTGTTGCATCCGATTTCCATTAAAATTTCTTAATAACATTGTTAAAAATCTTTAACTAATGCATTTTTAAATTGATTTTCCATTTTGTTTTTTACTCTTTTTTATAATTTTCAAGCAATTTAGTTAAATTGAAATCTAGAAACAATTTTTCCTTCCATCTTGCTCAGCAGGTAGAAATACACTTGATACGAGTCGCCATATTTAATGAAATAAACTAGCAGCGTTAACTTTTATGGTATTATTACGGGCAATGCAACCTTGGGAGGGAATAAAATAGTGATTTAAAGTTTATATCAAGTGGCAACTACATTAATTTTGTATTGCTTTCTTTTAATGCATGTGAAGTTAAAAGTAAAATCAAATGTCGCTTAACAATTTAGGAGTGATTTCGGTAAGTGTGAGAGAAACAGAGAAAGAGAGAGAGAGAGGAAAGGCAAACCTGTATCCTTTGGTTTGCATATATATTGTTTTTTGATATTTTTTATTGTTTTATATTATTTTTAAATATTAATTTTATTGTTTTATTTTATTTTATTGCTTTATATTATATTTAAATTTATATATTTTAAATTATGTTAAATCTGGCCTTGCATTCATATCGACTTTATCATATATTTGCTGTAAATTTTCATTTTCCAAAGCAATTAGAAAGATGAGATATTATTAGTGCTATTAGATTGGAAATCATTTAGAAGCATTGTGGCCTTATAATATATCCACAATTTCCACAATCCACAATTTACTTTATATATAAAGTCAGCCAAATTTAACTTTTCTACTACTCTTACATAATCGTAACATTTTAAGAGTTTAAAATATTACGTACTATATGTGTGTATGTATATAATAACAGTGACTTTGAACTTGCAGTTAAATTTCTCTTTCTTAACTAAAAACTTCCAATTATTACGATTCGTTATTTATTTCGTCTTCGGTTAAGCACGTGCTCCATTTGTTATTTCATTATTGCACTGATCACATATACCACAAACATACAAGTACACGGTAATGATGACGATCATGATCATATTTTGTTTGTGTTTTTTTGAGTAATATCAGCTCAGTTTATAAAAACTTTAGGTTTTAGTTTATCTACAGACATTTGCTTTATAAACGTCAATGCGTTAAGATGTAAGAAAGTACAAGAAATTTTATCTGTATTTATTTATAAAATTAGTAAAGAAAAAGTGTTACGATATTAATAATAATTATGGTAAACAGCTAATAGGTAATTAAGTAAAAGCCCTTCAAAAGAAAAAAAAAAAGAAAAATGCAACAACAACAATATATGTATTGTTGTGTGTATGTAGGTGAGAATATGTCAAAAGTAAAGCATTCACTTCTTAAGAGATGAGAAAAAGAAAGAAAAAAAAAACAAAAATCTTTTATTTGTGTGTTTGTATGAAGAAATTTGAAGAAAGAAACTTGTGTTAAAAGTTCGGAAAGAAGAAGAAGAAGAATCCTGACCTGTTGTGAAAGTAAAAGTGTCCTTGTACAACAACAACAACAACAACAACAAAGTGAAACAAAAATAAAAATGTAATCAACAAAAACAAATGATTTAAGAAACAAACCTTAAAACCTTAAAAAACTTGTATTTCAACTCAACTTTTAAAATTTCTATGATAAAAAAAATTTAATTACATATACTTACACACCTAAAAGCATATATATACATACAACAGGGAACTTATTTATTTCGAACACAAAAAAAAAGAAAAAAAAAACTATTGACCAAAAAACCAATTCCAGCACAATGAAGACCTTAATAATATGTACATACATACATATATACATAATACTGTATTAAGCAACCATATGAATTGTGATGGGAACTTTGATAAAACCATTCAAAAAAGTCAAGGTTATTAATTTTTTTTTTTTTGGTTAAATTTATAAACTTTTGATATTTATATGAATCGGTGGTATGTAGTTATAAAGATATTTGAGTATATGTGTGAGTGTATGTTAACCAAGTAAAAATGCGGATTTAGTCAAATATTGCATACCCACCATCTTCACGAAATATATGACAGTGTGTCGAATTTGAGAACGAGTTCAAAAACCAAATTGCGAAAACGAAAAAAGATTTGTATCCACTTTGCATTATAGTGGCTTTTCCTAGTTTGCTTTGGGCGCGCAGTGAATTATTTCGACTGGATGTTACAAACGTTAGAGCAAAACTAATTATACCTCCACACATACATGTCATACCATTAATGAAATGAAAATTTAAATGGTATATTAGGCAAATAATTTACGTGTATATAAATAAAAAACAAAACAAAAACCATTTTGCATATTAACCTAATTTCGAACTAGGTTTTTCTGCTATTGTTATACAGGTTAATGAATAAAGGTTTCTAAGTAAAAAAAAAAAAAAAAAGCAGATAAATTTGGTTTAGGCCAAATTATACCCAAAGATATTGTATTGATCGATTCTGTTGAAACCAGCATTTCCTCTCTAACTTACTCCTTATGCCGTAGTGCATTAAACTATTAACGGTTCGTAATAACTGTTTGTGTTCATGATAACAATGACATGTGCGCATGTCAACTTACTCAATATAATGTAATGTGTACCTTAAAAAAGAAAAATGTATTATTATTAATACTATGATTGATCATTAACCTATAAAACGTTCATTTGCATTATCTTTACTTTTCATATACGGTGCGGGGCAAATATGTTTACATTTTATAAACGATTAAAGTCGTTTCATATTATTTCTTCAGTCATCGTGTATTCTCTTGTCAGTTGCATCTGATATAACGTTACTCTCTCTTTTCTTTTTTTCTTTGATACGGTTATGTACAACATGCTACCTGTGACAGACAATATCTCTGCTTTGCTTCACTAATGCAAATAATTATATCATTCGTGCATACACATATGCATCTCAGACACATCTAAATTTGCATTAAACATACACATACACACATGCAAGCAATATACGAAATATTTAGCTAAGTCGCGCTTTATTCAATATTTGCTCAATACATATGCATTAGGATTTTTTCTATTTATTCATAAACGTTTATTGCTGATTAGAAGCAAAGTGATGGATTTAAGTAGAGGTGATGTCTTTATAGCGTAAACTTTAATTGATGATAAGTGTGTGTGAGTGAAGTAAATAAACACGTCCATTTAAGTGACACTTGACAATTCACAATTAATGTTGATTTTTGTATTGCTTTACACTGAAAAATGTGAAATGCAATGGTGAAGTGAGACTTCCCGATTTTGAGTGCACTCTCTAATAATGCAAATAAATTGTACTTTTTAATTAATCGTTTTCAAATCATTAACAATTCGTTGAGTATTAGAATTTCTGTAAATTCGCGTCAAAAATTAAAAAAAAAAAAAACAACTTTCGGTATAGAATGCAACCTTCACGTTGACTTTAGAATCGTTTAATAAGCCACACCCACATTCAATAGTATTCACGATTTGGTTTCAGCCAAGTATAGATTTTTTATTTCATGCATTTTATTTCCAGATATTTTGGTAAAATGTTCTCCACAACCCCCACGAATATGTTTGCGTTACTGTTTCATTTGCTCATCCTAACTACCATTTTGACAGTATCTCAGGCGAATTTAAAAAATTTTAGCCATCATTTACCATCTGGTAGTATTAAGTCGCTGCGGTTGGATCGTTTTCTGCTAGAAGAAGATGCAAAGCTTACAGATTTTGGCGTATTGGCGTCTCAACATAATTCCCACTTGATTGCATCATCATTTATATATGGTTTAGGTCAAGTGGCTAAAGTCGGCAATATAAATGCAAATTGTTATCGGGATTTGAAGCACATCCAACGAGGCGTGCTGCGCAAAGAGCCTTGGGCTATTAAAGGTGAAAAGGAATAATATTCTTAACTTAAACTAATCAAAGTATATTGAAATTGGTTTCCACTAGTTTTGGATGCTTCTGGAAGCAAATCTTCTGGTTTTGTGTTTGGTAACAACTATTGGTTTGGCAGTCGGGAAACATGTGAAGCATTGCGTAATCCGTTAGGGCTCACCTTATCCCCAGATCATCAACGCATCATGCACAATGGGCTGATTAATAAAATGCCACCATTTCCGGTAGATTATCGTGTCGTTTATTTGAAGCATAATTCCCCATGGCAAATAGAATTGAAAGTCATGTCTGAGCAAATTATACATGTGGGCTTATGCTTACCCTCCGCCTGTACAAATGGCGAAATTCAATATTTGGTAGCAGCGTATATTCAGCAAGGTCTCCCTCTGGATAATGACATTTACGATATGCTACCGGAAGTTCTCTATGTGAAAGATTTACATCTTTCGGATGCTTTCTATCAGCGCGACAGTTTCCGCTTACTTACAGCATTTTTTGCCTTCACCCTAGCAATGATTCTAACTGCTTCGTTTTTGAGAAGAAGGCCCGAAGCAGCACTCACAGTAAAATCTGAAACTGAAGTCTCCATTTTACATTCACCACCTTTAACATTTATAAGTTTCTCACCATCCATTCAACAATTCATATTGTGCTTTGACGTTACGGAAAATTGGACAAAATTATTTACAATCAAATCGAACGGCACCGAAGATATACCAATAATGAATGGCTTAAGATCCTTGTGCTCGATATGGATTCTATTCTTCCATGTTGTCTGGTATATGTACTTTACTGTCAATAATAAACCAATTTTGGTTTCATATGCCGAAGTGGGTTATTTTCAATACCTAAGCTCAGCTCCCATAATTGTGGACGTTTTCTTCACCATCAGGTAGGTGGCACAGTTTAATTGAAATTTTTTTATTGTCATTCTTCCATTTTAGTGGCTTCTTGCACGTGTATAATTTTCTGCGCAACGACAATAAATTAAAGACGGTACGTGACAACAATCTCTGGCAAAATTTCCAACAGTTTATGAAAATGCTATTTCATCGTTATGTGAGGCAAGTTTCTCTTTAAATAAACTAACTTTTGGAGGAAATTTCTTAATTTTTTTCCGCTTACTAGGTTTTTCCCCTTGTATTTGGTGGTTATTGTAATGGTCGATTTATTCTATGCGTATATGGATCAAACATCTATTTTTCATATTCACGAAAGGTTTGACCGTACGTGCAGCAAATATTGGTGGCGAAATCTGTTATTCATACAAAACTTTTACGCTTATGATGACATGTGCTTAAATTGGTCTTGGTCCTTGGCTTGTGAAATGCAATTCTTCATATTAGCCAGCCTAATGTTATTTGTCTACGCCAAGTAGGATTAATGCTTTTTTAAATCACTATTTATACAACATTAACGTTTGTTAATAATTGCAGAAATCCAAATCTAGCCAAATCTTTAACAATGGTCGCGTTGGCCGCCAACATTTTATGGTCTTATGTGATTTGTTTAAGAGTCAATTTTCAATTGTCCTTTGACACCTTCTTGGCTACCTCCAATCATGTATACTTTAGCAGTTTTGTACGTATATTACCCTATATAATTGGATGTACGGCTGCTTGGTATATGCTGGAAGTGAGACAACGTCAACTCCATTTGTCAGATCAACGAGCATCCGTTCTGTGGACTGCATCCATTTTCATATTTTTTCTGTGTATGTTTTCAACAATAAAGCGTGACATTGCTCCAATTTATGCCACCACGCTTATTGTGGGGGGACGATTGTGTTTTGCTTTGGCCGTTAGTTGGATGATTTGTGGCAGTGCTACTGGACGGAGTTGTTGGTGGTCGCGTCTTCTTGAAACAAAATTGTTTCAACATCTCAATAAATTATCGTATGCCATATATCTGTTGAATCCTTTCATCATAGCGTTGTTTTTTGGTGTAACAAATGCCAGCACACATTTTCATCCCCTTATGTTGGTGAGTTTGTAACAAGACTTGTATGTTTTTTACTCCATTTATATATGTTAACTTTTTGTCTTTGTTATTTTTCTAATTTTCTAATTTTAGTGTGTCTTTTGCTCTGGTTTCGTGGTAATTATTTATCTGCTCTCAATTGTGATTTCGTTGCTATTCGAAATGCCCTTCTACAACATCTCCTTAAGGTGAACAAATCTACTTATTGTTCGCATTAGACAGGTTTTCAACTTCTACCCTTGTACTCTTCTAAGTTAATAGTGAATTTATGACTAATATGAAATTATAAAATATTAAAATTTCCATAATCATAAGCGTCTATTACAAAATTGTAATAGTTTCCAGTATGTGTAAGTAAGTAAGCGTTAATTGTATCATAAACTTGTATTATATAAGTAGCTTTAAACGTTTAAAACATCTGATACGATATACATGCCCCATTACTGTCCTATTAATACAATAAAAAATACGTCATTGTATGAACTTTTAATTACACATTCTCTTAATTATTGTAGATTTTGGATTTTAATGTAGATAGAACACTAAAAACAAATACGGTATAATTTATGCAAAGAAATGTGCTCAACGGTTTGAGTTGAGCTCAATGTGAAGACTACATACGCCATTTTCGATTTCAAATCAAAAAATTTAAATTTAAACTGAAACTGACTAAAAAACAAGTGCAAATATTATAGTCGGTCAAGCCCGACCATTAAATACCTTACACCACTTGATATACTTTGAAAAATGAAAATTTTTATTTTTCCATGGGGAGGGGTTTCTAAAAATGATCCGATTCTATCCATTTTCAGAACGGCTTCTTTTTGAGCCAATGCATTTCCTTGTGTCGAATTTCATCGAATTTCATCGAAATATCTCCAAAAATTATGGGATCTTATATGGGGAGCGGTTCTAAAAATGGTCCAATCCGGTCCTTTTCCAATATGGTTTCCCTCTGGGTTAATACATGTCCTTGTACCAAACTTGCACACAAATTTACATGGACAAAAAGAAGGACAGACTGACATGGTTAAATCGATTTAGGTTTTCATTCTGAATCGATCTGTATAATTAAAGATGGGTGTGGCATTTGCCGTTTAGGAGTTACAAAACATCCGCACAAACTTAATATACCCTTTATTACAAGTGGTGCAGTCTATAATTGTACTATTAGTGGGTAATAATTGTTTAATGAAGAAAACTTATACGATGCATTTATACTGTTAGTGCCACAAGTTAATGTGACCCCCTTTAAAAGAAGTCTTTAATTGAGGATAATCTTTTCCAATCACTTTCTAATATTGATTCTATATCTAAATGTCGTTTTAACATATAATTTTGTCGAACTGTTGTTAGCATTAACTTGTAATTAATTTGACCTTTGAGTTTGTCGGCTTATTTAATAATGGAGGTATACTAAAAATGTCATTCCGCATGGCACTACCACATAATATTAACTGAAAATAAAAAAAAATTAAATTAAATAAATTTGAATCTTTTACTCGTTATCTAAAAGAAAAGTTAAAAAGTTTAAAATTCATATCATGCGAAGGTAATGGGTATTGAATATTTGGCCAAGCTAAATGAACAGTAATTTTAGGACAGGCAACACGGGAATGTATACAATAAATTCCGGGGTATTACTGTGGGCCTCTATTTGCTTTATAAAGACATAAAAAATAATCCGCTATAGATATAGTTGGGTGTTTGATATTTGCCTTAAGCTAAACATAAAATGTGTGTTCTTGCTCTATATGGTATATAAAGCTTGACTTTGGCGGAAAGTCGTTTCTTTCTATTAAAACGCTCCGTAATATAACGTTTTAGCCGTATATATAACAATCGCTAGAAGTAATAGTTAACGAGTTAGCTTGCTTACCGACATATAATTGGCAGGATTAAATATATTTTATTTTTCAAAAATATATTACATTTTTTTTAAAGTTGATTTTGTAACTGTAAATTTAAATCGAATAGTTACATTTCCATAATTAAAACGAAAATTTAATGGAAAAAAACAAAACTGAAAAGTAGTGTACAACATGTCTTATGGATCGGTGGCTGTTTGGTGTTTATTTATTATCATTAATTTTTCCGTAAGCACTTCTCAATGGAATAAAAGTCAAGAAACAACCCATTTTAATGGATTGAACAGTGCCGTATGTTACGAAAAAGATGGCTTTATATGGAAGTCACACTTGGCAAGATCATCAATTATATACGGTTTAACTGAAGTGGTTTACAGTTCGGATCAGAATGTTACGCTATGCTCTGAACAAATGAAACATTTACAACGAAGTATTCTAAGCAAAGAGATTTGGGCGATGAAAGGTATTTTCCGACAAGTATTTGCACTCACACTTCACCAATCGTCAAATGAAGCCCAAGACCTACTCAAAGTTTATGTAACTTTGTTTCTATTACACAGCTCTTGATGCCTCTGGTGAAAAACCGTCGGGATTTTTGTTTGGTCACAACTATTGGCTGGGTAACCGAGAAGCTTGTAGTTATGTTCATCGCCCGGTTCCACTCAGCCTGTCCACCCGGTATAAGCGTGTTATGCTTTATGGTTTATTAAATGAAACCTCCCCCTTCGCTATGGATTATCGGGTCGTATATCTGCAGCACAACTCCCCATGGCAAGTGGAAATGAAAATATGGTCTGAACGAATAATACACGTGGGCTTATGTGTACCATCTGTCTGTGCCAATACTGAAATTCTACAACTCATGTCAAAATATATTGAAGACGACGTCTCCGTGGACAACCATATCTATGAAATGCGGCCTCAAGTTTTGTATATAAAAGATTTAAAAGTTTCCGATCAATTTTACAAGTCCACCAATTACCGCATGGTAAAAGGTTATGTCATTTTTATATTGGTAATGGTTTTGATGGCAGTGTATGTGAGAAGGACTTCGTCCAAGGATACCAATTGGAACGCTTTGGAACGCCTTATATTAAGGTTTGATATCGTAGAGAATTGGTCGAAATTATACTTAAGCCATCCAACAGAAGCGCGTAGTGGTGGTATTCCCGTTATAAATGGCTTGCATTCAGTGTTTTCGCTGTTGGTTATACTGATCCATATTCCCATTTTTATGTACTTCACCACAAATAACAAACCATTCGTCTTTGCTTTTGTAGAGGCCTCTTTGTCCTCTTACCTAATAGGCATGAATACTGTTGATGCTTTCTTTATTATCAGGTTTGTACGTTCGAATATATTCACACTAATATTTTGATAATTTCGTTTTACATTCAGTGGATTTTTGCAGACTTATCAATTTCTAAGCAAACCCAAATATATACAGAAGGTGCAGAAAAGGACAATTTGGCAAAGTTTTCAACAAGTTTTTAAAAAGTTATGGCACCGTTGCTCAAGGTGTAGATCATACCTAACCGTTTCGAATTGTTTAACTGAAACTTGAAACTTTTTCAGACTTTTTCCTTTACACGTTTTCGTGATGGCAGTAGCCAGCTTATTAAGTTCATATTTGAACCAAATGTCCGTGTTCCACATTACTGAGAGATATGATGTTACTTGTGCTAAATACTGGTGGCGCAACTTGTTATCCATTCAAAACTTTTACGGCATTAATGATTCTTGCTTAATTTGGTCCTGGACTTTAGCTTGTGAAATACAAATTTTTGTCGCAGCCACCACTTTACAATGGATTTATCCCAAGTACGAGAATAAGTTTGCTTTCAAGTTAAAGCCATTCTACAATTACCCCAATTACTTACTTTTGCTTCATTCTATACATTTTTTTTTTTACCACAGGCATCCTAAATTAGTGAAGTCGTTAGTGTTACTAGTTTTGGCTTTTAGTACTATGTGGTGGTACATCATAGGTTTGATGGTGAATTTTCAGTGGAAAATCGATACATTATGGGCCACAATTCACCACTTGTACCTAAATACAATTCCGCGCATCTCACCGTACATTTTTGGATCTATTGCCGCTTGGTATTTGGTAGAGTTGAAGAAATATCAAATTAACTTAACTGGACGACAAGAATCTTTATTGTGGATGCTGTCTCTTGTTATTTTCCTTGCACCCGTAATTGTGGTTATCAAAGCAGACATTCCCCCCATATACGCCATAACCGTTACTGTGCTGGAACGTTTAAGTTTTAGTTTTGGCATTTGTTGGTTAATTATTGCCAGTGCTACGCAACGTGGCTGCTGGTTGACACGCCTTCTTGAAGCCAAGGCGTTTCAACATTTCCACAAAATTGTATACGCCTTATATTTAGTGCATCCTGTCATCTTGACATTCTTTTTCAACTTGATGGGTGATAGTATTCAGGCGAATGTTACCATGGTGGTGAGTAAAGAAATTTTTCCTTCAGTTGTTGTTTATTAATAGTGTTTTTTATTTTCTTGTTAGTTTGCACTTTTCTTTGGTTTTATATTCATCAGTTATCTAGTTGCGGTCCTGTGCTCCCTGCTCTTTGAAATACCATTTTACGACAATATTGTAATTTATAACAATAATAAATGAAAGCGAGTTTTGTACAAATTACTACGTTGATGGTTTTATGAAAATGTAATTTTCAATTACAGTTTGTTACGCTAACAATATGAGCATAATTTTTTACATGGTTAATGAGTTACACTCTGAGGGGGGAAAACATATTAAATTTGATTCCAACTCATCATGTATGGATGGTGTATGGTCGTCAAGCAAATCATGTAGTACGGATTTTTCACAGTACTCCAAATGTGAACCTCATTTAATCTTTTTTAGATTCTCCTTCTCATATAGTATTTATCTAAGTAGACTGATATTCATCGTAATTATTTACTTTATTTAGCATATAAGGTGTAGGGTGCAATTGCCACAAGTACCGAGCTTACTTTAATGTATTTCATTATTTTAGAATGTCATTTTTTTTTTTGGCTTACGTTGATCACATTCCCGCCCATTGAATAGATTACTTAAATATATGATTAAATAACAAAGCAACGTTTTTAATAACGAGTTGATTAGACACCATACTCTCTCATGGTTATTTTATCCACAAACCAGTACAGTACACAAGTGGGAAAGTTACACAATTTATGAGTACGGTACTGCCAGATTATAATAACTTAAATAGCCATAATTATACACTAATGTTCACATGAGTAGGTACGCGTTTCTTGAAGATAGATAATGAGCGAGAAAAGTTAAGAATTTACACTTGAGTGGAAGTGTCCATTTTTGACGCATCCATTTCTCTTGTATTCAATATCAGAAAATGAACTTATTATTCAGTTCAACTGAATATTTAGACATTTATGCCACGTTTGCTTTTGCGTGTAAAAATTGTTCACAACTAAAGAAAATGGAGCACCTTGGGAGGAATGGAATGATCGTTTTTTATCCAGTTTTATTACCAAAATCTATAACGACCTAACGATATTTCCCTGGGATTAAAAGAATTGAAAATTAGCTAAGTTATTATCTAATCTAATTAGAAAATCTCTTCTTCTTCTAGCACGTTTATTTGAAAATAAGCTCGTAGGCTGCCACCCTAGTTTGGAGTGCATATTATTTGTTAAAATTTTTACAACGGCCAGAGGCTCAATAATATATATATATGTATATGTGGGATCTTGTTTTTGAGATGATGAATATTTTTATTCAAACTAATTTTACATACAAATTAATGTTATTATATATTAATTAAGAAATTAATATCAGCTACAATCAATTCAGTTTTAAGTTCAAATGTTTGATGATGATTTTATACAAATTAAATGTTAATTTAATTATAGAATTAATATAATAACTTGAAAATTATTAGATCTACTGAATTCCACGTTTTTACTTTTTTCACGTGCACTTTTTTTTTTTTTTTTTTTAACGTATGAAGTTTGATATGGCCGAGTGACTAAGAGTCATATAGCCAGAGTAAGTCGCACTGACAAAGACGCCAACAGCCTTCACATCAGACTTAGATGAAGTAGATTATAAATAAAACACAAGCACAAAATCGTGCAAAAAAGAAAAATTCTTTGTCTCGTTATTTTATATAAAATGAGTGCGCG